>JAJEKV010000686.1:0-116863 GCA_021234155.1 Isoetes taiwanensis
AGATGGGAGAGTCATTAGAGGTTTGATGGGATCACTTAAGGGCCCAACCTCGGTACCAACATGGAAAACCTATGACCAATCTCTATTTCGATATGTACATGCTTTTTATCCGGGCTTAAGACTTTGTTCCCGTGTCATTCATCCACGAGGCTCGGCAAGATCCACGAGATCCACCTACATGAACTTCGGGGCTGGTGGTTTGGGGGAATATTGCAACTCCATCCATACAGTTTTACAGCCTATAAAGACTCTGTCCCCTCTCTCCAGCTTTTCATAGTGCCATTACGCGCCGTCTCCAAGTTCTTTGCGACGAGCTACGTGAGGTATTCTTCTGGCTTCGGTGAGGGTTAAGCATTGTAATCTTTATCATTTTGATCTACTTCTAACCTCTTTTTTTTGCTTCGGATGGCAATTAGTTCAAGCACAACACACAGCAGTTCATGGGCGCATCCTCTCCTCCGGAGCGGTCGTGAGATAGCATCGAGAATTTGCAAAAGTGGCTTAACACTTGGCTTTGGTTAGATCACATATATCACATAGCTTAGAAATGGCCATACATGTCATTTAGGCATATGAGGATAAGCGAGAGACAAGACAAATTCGGCTTTGGTAAGAAATTACGGAAGATAATTCTGTCTAATTTTAAACCCTCTTCTACTTCTACTACTATAACCTTCACGAGATCATGAAGAATTTAGAATGTCTTATCAAATTCCTAAGAGGCTTCACAGGCAGGACATATTAAACCATCCTAAACCATCTCATTAGTTACACACAAGTTCAAAAGTTTAATGGGAAGCTTGGCTCACGTACCAATTTGATACGAGTTATATAACTCTAGGTTGCATCACCAAAACAATCATAAGGAAATAAAATAAATAAACACAAATCCACCCCTTAAAAGGCAAAGCCCACCACCCATTTGGATTATCTTGAGCAAGAAGAATCTCTAAGAAATTTGAATTTTGGAATGGCTTAGGGGCAATTTTGGCAATTTTGAATCACAATGTTTGTGTGTGTGTGTGTGAGGGAGGGCTTATAGATTGCTTGGTAGAAAAGTTGAAATTCACAAAGGATTGAAGAATTCTCCAATTGATCAATCATAGCACAGAAGTAGTCTAGGAGTTTAAGAGTAGGATCTAAAGTAGTTATTGAAGAGGCTACAAAACAACCGTGGAGCTAGAGAAGGAATGTGGGGTGGGTATCACGGGCGCCATGGTGCATTGCGGCCGGATAGGCCCGGTTGTTAGTGCGTCTTGGTCCCTTGTTTGTCCTAGATGTGGTAGATGCCTTCTTAAAAGGCCCATATAACCCCCTTAACCTTTTCCAAAAGGTTCGATTTGCCTTATCTTATCTTATCTTATAAAAGCTTAAGGCCTACCTTTTTAATATCTTGTCTTTAATATCTATCAGGTCCGTGCATTTTATAAAGATTTAACCTCTTATTTAAAAGGTTACCACAATCTCTTCCATCATTAGACTTTCTAATAATAGTAAAGGCCTTGCTTCAATGCTCCAACTAGTATTAAGTGATTAAAATTATCACACAGTCATGATGAATCCTTTGTTAGCCACTATTTAATCTGGCAAATGGATTCTACTATGCATGAACATGAATATTGTATAGATTGTACAAAGATCAAATCCTCCTTAGCTTTATTCCAATTTCTTTTGATCTTGTTTGACATATATTGAACACCTTGAGCATTATTTGTCCAAGCATGTGGCTAAATCATATTCTTGAGTATATGTGGTTCTCTTAGTTACACTTCCTTGACGCAAGTATATAGCAACAACTAAATTCACTCAGCCAAGCTTCTATTGAAAAGTAGCTGAACATGTTTTAATTCTCAAATCCCTCAATTCTGCTGCCTCTACTAAAGGCAATTAGTAGAGGCAGAATGCTCAAATTAGTACCATGATCCCACCTTCAAATGAATTTTTATGATGCATTCAATGCGTCATGCTTGCACACATGTAAAGGTACTAGGAGAATCATCTCAATTGCCAACCTCGTCCCGGTGACAAGGAAACCATGTTATAGGGATGTGACTTGACACTTTCGGTGACGTAAATGTTTTATGGATAGTTCAAAACACGCAAATCGGATTGAAATTGTTTCATGCCTCAGATGTGGCACGACACAAGATATTTCATATGCTATATGAATACATGGATAACTATGATTCCCTCAGCGTAAATTCCCTCAGACCCATTTTACATGTTCAGGTGGACGATAAAATCGTATTGATTCATTCTATGACTTTCAAAGCATTCATTGTCTTATATGGAGAGCTACGCACCTTTCAACTTTCATCTTATTATACGTTCAACACATGTCATCACACAACTGAGATGTAAGATGATAGCCTTTTCCAAGGGATTTAGATGATATCCTTTTCCAAGGTTGACAGCCCCCACATTATGACAGAAAAAATAAACTACATGAGCATTCATCAAATGGAGAGCTGCTTCCACCTTAAAATACCATACATATCTATCTTATAAGGCTGGCAATGTAAAAAGATAATCTTAGATTAACGTGTCCAGAAGCTAATTAGCAGACCTGCATACCTTGGTGTCATAAGATTTTTGGACAGCGCAGACCTAGAAAACAGGAAATATCCTAGGCCGCCGCTTGAGAAATCCCTGGGTGCAAACTATGCTTCCTGTATATAGCCATAAGGTTAGCCCATATAGTGATTTCTATTCTTATCTTTTCTAATTTCTAGACAATGACTTCTGAATCCTGTGGAATAGTTATAGTTGGTGCTGGCATTGCAGGTCTTGCTACAGCCCCTCGCATTTCACAGGTCTGTCGATCTCTTATTTACTGCGTGTTTTCCATCTGATTTTCTCCAGATGTTTAACCCAGGCAATCTATCTAGGTTTTTCAAATTTATGTTCTTCTATTTGGGCATGTAATTAATGCTTTTTTTTTTTTCAGGTTAGGATTGAAAACACTCGTTCTTGAGAAGTCAGAAGAGCTAAGAGCAGATGGAACGTCGATTTCTCTCTGGAAAAATGCTTGGCATACCCTAGATGCGCTTGGTATCTCAGATGAATTGCGTAAAGGCTACCTGAACATCTCTTGGTAAGCCCAATTTTTCTGCGACATCCATAATGCAAAATTTGTTGGGACTTTTTATACTTGTCCTCATTTTCTAACCTCACAAAAGCTAGCAGAATTTCTGTTCTGTTTTCTGCACGTGGTCGCATTGCATGAGAATATATTTTGATATTATGTATACTTTGATATTATGTAAACCGCAAGCCAATTTTTTTCATGCAGTTCTGATATTCTTTCTGAGGCTGGGAAGTTGATCCAACACGTCAGCTTTAGTAATAGTAGCAGGTAAACAAAATTCAATGCAGTTTCTTTCCTTCTATATAGAAACATTTCACTTTTTTGTATGTTTTTTATAATTTAAACTATAAAACAAGATCGAAGTGTTCTGACTTTTCTTAGATACTCTCATCCTGTATTATGTCTTTTTATTAGAAAGAGTACAAGGAAGAATGCTTGTCCCATTCTATTAGTTCTCATTTATTGCCATCTTGATGTATTCAGTCTAGTAGCTAGCATTTTAAGTTCTATATGTAGTTTTGTCAAGATCTCTACTATAGATTTGTGATGATAGTAAGATGTAGTGCTTAAAATTTTCCCTAATTTTACATTTCCAGCCATGAATTGAAATTAGGGGCGCATAGCACTTGTGAAAGCTCTTGCAAGACCCTTCCTAAAAAAAACTATTAGATTTAATAGTAAGGTGGAAAAAATATCAAAAGCTAAGGAGGAATCTCGTATCACTATTTATATGGAAGATGAAACAACTATTACCTCAGAGGTATGGGTTATCTGGTTTTAAGGATGTATTTTCAGTCACTTGTCTCACATGGAGATATGTTGCAGATTGTTGTTGGATGTGACGGTGTGCATTCTGCTGTTGCCAAATGGATGGGGCTAAAGGAACCTAGTTTTGTGGGACAATACGTTATACGAGGTGCAGCTCAATATCCGATGGGTCACAAATTTGGTTCAATTGCTAGACAATACATAGGGGAAGGTGTTCATACAGGAATTGCTCCATATCTTTTCGATAAGATCTACTGGTTTCTTGCTTTTAGCAATCCTAAGCAAAGGTCTCTCCTCTCCTTCCCAACCCCCTTCCTCCTGCAAATGGGTTGCAGGTGATGTACATGTATAAGTAGTATATCGACTAGTTCTCCCCACCAGATGCTATCGCTGGTCTAATGTATATCATTGACTAGCTCTTCCCATAAGATGCTATAGATGGTCTGGAAAGGACAGTGAGATATACTCTTCTTATTGAGATGCTGTTATACTGAAAAATATGCATGGAAGGTTTTTTTTTTTTTTGAAATATGTGCTTGTTTACATTCTATAGGGCATGGAAAAAAAAAGCTAAAACGTTTTTAACATTACATTTGCAGGTCTGATGGTTGAACCAGAGAGAATGAAAGAAGCGGCAAAGATATTGCTTGAAGATTGGTCAAACAATAGTAAAGGAGTAATGTATGATCTCATAGACGACTCCCCGATATATACGTTAAGTATAAGTGCATTGAGGGATAGATGGGATCTTCCGTTTTCCCCAAAAGTTGACTATTGATGGAGGAACACTTGCTGGGGATGCCCTACATCCTATGACAAATAACCTGGCACAAGGAGGATGCTTGGCATTAGAAGATGGAGTTATTCTAGCACGTGCAATTTACACTGCTCTTAATGCCGAAACAGAGTCGAGTCAGGGGTTATACCATGCTCTAGAAACATACGTGAACCAGAGATGGAAGAGATTCTTACCATTGACAATTCTCTCACATATTATGGGTATAGTTATGACATTGGGTTCTCCGTTAATATGTTACCTTAGAGACAACTTTGTTCTTCAGTTTTTGCTTCGAGCTCCCATTTACTCAAAGGCATACTCGTTTTGATTGTGGAGACCTCATACCTTAGTTGTCATAAACATTGAAGGGCTGATAGACCCCAGTAAGTAGGACTCTCAAGCAAGTAGGAGTAGGACACCCCGTAGACTAGAAAGTTGGCTTTTTCAAGGACTTAAAATCCTTGAGCTCATTAAAGTTCCTAGCTCATTAAGAGGATTCCCAATGTATATAGTGTGTCTTCTAATTCTCAGTCTTCCCTTTTCTCTTTTGAGTGGATTGTGCGTTTAATTCTTCCTCTTCCTCGTTCTTTTTTGAGTCCATTGGGTTGGTACGTATGATTTTGATGAATACGTAATGGACCTAATGGACCGATATATAAAGCTTTTTCATATAATTGACAAATAAGTTCAAGTCAATCCATAGTGAGGATACTATAGTAGAAATAAAAAAAGTTTATCGCAGCGTTCAAGGCTGCAACGAACATTTTGTTATGTCTACATATTCTAGAATATATACAGAGCATTGTACATGGTACACATTTTTTCTTATTTCCTTTTGAATAGAATTGGTTTGATGTTAAAAGTTGCGTGGTTGCTCTTTTTATTAAGGTGGTTTTTCTATTTCCTACTCGCTCTACCCATCCTACTCGCTTTTTCAGAAAAAAGAAAAACCTCAGCCACACATGACAACCATTGAAAATTTAAAAATAGTTGGCCGTACAAGTGTAAACCAACGACAAACAACATTACTTATTCTGATTGCTTTTGTTAACACTGATAAGAAAAAAAGGGCCGTCAAACAAATCATTGAATCAGCAATAACATCAATCACAGAAACAAATCGGCCAGCTCAAAAAGCCCACTCAAATCAGCGGAGTTCAAAAGCTCCATATTAACGTAGTCTTTGCTTCTACGCTCTGTTCTGCTCCACCAATTCAGCTCACTCGTCTTCACAAGATGTCACCTTAACAAAAACTGTATCTGTACCGAAATCAAAGCCTGAGCTAGAAACAATTCGTTCTATCAATTTCGAACTACTGAACTGCCGATTCTTTCTGATTCATAGCTGCCAATTCATAATCCTGCCGAATTCCAGTTCTGCCGATTCCCAGCTGTAGCTAAACAAAAAATCACTCCACAAGAAAAACCACTGCTTTGATCAATCACCGGAAGCACAGTATGGAATCCTGAAGCACGGATATGTCTAATTCTGGCTCCTACAAATCGGCCGCCCAGCCCAATCCGGTCCCCTGTATCAGGCTTCCTATTTCGGCTGGGTTCAAATCAAACCGTCAAGTAAAGACCATAGAAAAAAAAAAGGAAAATCCAACGGCCCCAGATTTTTAAACCAAAAAAACCAACAACACCTCTCGGTTTCGTCATTGGGGGAACCTACTGCCCATCACTTCGTGTGTTCTTTCAAATATTCAGTTTGTGGGTGATGGTGGAATTTGAAGTTCTATGCATGGAGGTTGCTATAATGGTTAAAATTTCTTTCCAGCAATGTCAAGTTAGGTAAGATGTTTAAATTTGAAGCTATGTGTAAAGTTTGCTATAATGATTAAAATTTCTCTCCAACAATGTTATCCCCTAGGCAAGATGTTTGAACATGCGTTGCGATGTCGTAACATAGGAACATAAGAACAACTAACATAACAATTACACAAGCAGATCGCTAATAAAGGTCTTTCTGATTCCCATTTGAACTTTTCTTCGATTTCTTGACAAAATTTCTAATGGCAAATTGACTCAGTCATGTTTATATTTGTGTCAAAACTAGCATCGATATTCCCTCGAACTTGATAGTCACACTAGGGGGTTCCTTATTTTCATTTTCCCTTGTTGATTAAGTGCGGATATATTGATGTGCGCCAATATCATGGATTTTTCAACACAAGTTACATGTGGAATGTGAAATGTGTTGTATATCTGCAAAGTTGAATCTTAGCGTCCTTTGGTTTCAATGGGCACACTATCGACCCTTTCACTTCCCGGAGAATCCCACACCTTCTATTTCCACAACTATCGAGGTTCAAGTCATTGGCCCATAATCTTTGGATTGCCGAACACCATGCATGAACAACGGCTTATGTTTTCTCTCAACCATCCACTTTTTTTCTCCCCATCACAAAATGCAAAAAGGGGCGGGAAGGCGGGGGCAAAGCAATAGCCTTTGTTTAGAAGCATGGTTGTCTTAATCTCTCCCACAACTTTTCACGTGGCATAGTGCCAAAGCTTTTTCGATAGTAGGGGTCATGTTGGCGATTTACGCTACCCTCAATCAAGATGCAGCGATGTGAAGATGTGATCAATGGTGGAGTGTCGAAGCACGAATCTTGCTTGTGTGAGGATTCACACCTTTGATTCCCCTCAGAATCCACATCATCAATTGTTGCTCAGAATCGACTATCATTTTGCAAAGAAAGGCTGATCATGATTGCTTTCATGCGGGTCCCTTGCCTTATAGATGGGAACTACCACGCTAGTGGTCCGTTGTCTAGAAAATCCTTCACCGCAATGCCCTATTGAATAATGCGGTGAGGATGGGCACTATCGTGTACTGCTCATTTGGCAGCTTCTGCAACTCAACAATTAAAGCTTTTACATCTACTACCTCAAGTATATATAATGCCAAGTCATATATAGCCCTTATATAGATAGTGCTCTAAGAAGTTGTGGAGCGTGAAATAGAATGCTAATGTCAAAAATGCGATTCTGATCATCACAAAGGCGAGAACATCTCAAAACTATGTGGTTTTATCACATGATTGGCAATATGCACATAATCTCACCTCGATGGCAATTGTTTGTGGACAAAGAAAGAAAGCAAGTTTTTTTTTTTCTAGACAAAGGAACAAGCAAATAAACTGCGGTCCTTGTACCAAGAGGAGTTTACATGTGCATGATAATGACCGGTGCATTGATCGTCTCTTAGAATATACACAAATCCTTAATTTATTAAATAGGCAATGGAATATATCCATTATTACTTGGCAACAAATGGGAACTTTTCATTTAGAGTGATGTATGAGCTTATGTCTACATGAGTTTTAATTTAATTTTTTTGTTTCTTAATAGGGAGAGAATATAGCACTTAATCCGGTGGGGTGGCACCTCTGTGATGTCCCATTTAAGGAGAGTTTGTCATTCAAGCGGGCTATATAGGTCTATCGACATTCAATCAAAAACTTAATGAACTTGATTGGGCCAAGATCTGCAAACAACTTGCGGCGGTGCCGATTGCACGCAAGATAGGGTGAAGATGAAATAGAAATTACCACAGATCTCTCATAGTAAGCAACTCTAAGAAAAGGAGATGCATTATGGTAATATTGACAATGGATGAAATAGATCGAGGGGAGAAGCATCCCTAATACTTGAAAAACCAAAGAGATGCACATTTACAAAGGCGGAGTAAAATAAGATGGAAGCCTTGAGACTCATCAACATTACTCAATATTCTCAAATTAACTGGGAGATTGACACTTTTCTTGGTAAAAGCCCCGATCATCCAAGACCCTCAAAGTGCTTTGACAACATCTACTTAGCCGTGGTGATTTTTTGATATTAACACCTTCCATTGTGCCATTCAAAATGAAATTCCTACAACCTTGATGAATATGTAACACAATAACAAAGAGGTTGAAGGGGATTTAATATGGATGTAAAAATGATAATCATAAAACCATAGATCATATCGCTAAAACAATTGAATAAGTTATTATAATATGGATTTAAAAAATAAAAGAATCATGTTAGCTCTTTGGTTCTATTGCAAAGCATTTTTATTAAGACTTTGAATTATTTTGGTAGAGGCTCGAGCTCCCTATTTCATATTCTAAAAACCTTAGATGAAGCCATATAGAGGTTTGAGTCTGCGTATTCCATCTTCCAAGACTTTAGGCGAACTCGTATTATATTTTAAAACCATAGGCGCCCCAATCATAATTGATCATATTCAAAGCGAGAGGTGCGGAGGCCCCAACATATGGTGCGGCCATAAGATCGATAGATCGGCGGTAGGGGGTAGTCTAGGGTGCACCTCGTTTAGAATATCTTTGTTTTTTTGTGGTGCCAACATGAATGAAACCATATACATGTGCTTTCAAGCTAAAACGACTTGGCTCTAGCGGATCATCGCCATAAATAGCTTAGGTGTGGATCACCAAATGTGCTTTTCAAAGTCTTAATCACCGCATCCCAAACATCTCGGAAGAGATATGACCAACATGGATACCAAGGAAATCGCTTATTGCCGTATTATTAATATTGAAGGGCCTAAATGCATTTGTGCTCATCGGAATAACGTTTGCAAATGCTTTTTCAAAATTTTGGTTGGAAGAAAAAAAAATAGTCAAAAATAGTTTTATAGGTGGACTTTTCTTGCCAAAACAATTTGTACAACATTATACGAGAAAATCTATTTCTAATTGAGCAAAGGCAATGGCCTTTTTGGAGTTTCCCCTTGTTTGGTTTTAGTGGCTAGTCCATTGGGTTGTAATTAAAGATCTTGTATTCAAGTCTGCGGGGTCCATCATATGTCCTGCGTGGATCAACATCCAATGTGTTATGGCGTAAAAATACTATATATCTATATCTATCTACTATGAAGCCCGAGAATAAAGCCAGACAGGCGAGAATCGGGATGGAACCGGTGAGATAGCAAATCACGAGGTTCTTGAAGGCTGTAAGGTAGGAGGGTAAGTGGGATGGGATGGGAAAGCAACTATGGCAAATCTGAGGTTTTGAAGCTTTTAGGTAGAAGAAGCATCAACAAGGAAAGAATTTTTGGTGCCATAGCCCCGGTTTACGCTTCCTAGGTGCCATGTGCTTCAATGGATTGTTGGTTCTTTCTATCTTTGTCGAGAGATAACTTTGGCAGGAGATGGCTTTTGAAGATTTGTCTTCAAATCCTAGTATTTTGAGATGCTTGTTAGGCTTGGCTTGACAAAGGGATGTCGCATGCTAACGGGGAAGTTATGTGGCTCGCCGGATGGGGCTTTGAAATGTCTTGATTGCATGCTACTGAGGAACATGTCTTTGTATCAACTTTGGGCCATCCCCTCTTCATTCAGTTTGGAATGGAATCCGCGATTGCCAAAAGCATGGCAAGGGAAGAAACTCTAACCATTGGACATAGGGCCCATGTTGGATCTGCCTCTCCCATGTTGAGTTACGGTAAGTGTGATTCTTTGTGGATCGACATCTTGTTGGAGGCTTCTTTAGAATAATTTTTATTGGAATTGTGATCGGCTTTCTCTTGTAGTATTCCAATTTGGTAGATATGTGGTTCTTTGTCTTGAGGTCTTACACACGGAAAGAGTAGCTTGGTCTATAGTACCTCTATTGAGAGAAGAGGTTGAAGTAGTTACACAAGTGGAGTAGTGGGCTGCTCTAGTATTGAAGTGTGCTCTTGGAGAAGTGCCTATAGTACCATACTAGTGGGAAGACAATTGGTCAATCTTGCCTAAATACAGTTCTATACGTCAAAAACTTTGCGAGTTGAACTTCTTGATAGTGGAGTGTATTTATGGAAGAGGAAGTTGCTTTGTATAATCTTTGCTAATAGGAGAAAAGCGGAGATCTTCATGCGTTTCTCATATATAGTCGAGCATCCTTGTAGAAACATATGTTATTCTTCTAGGTATTCCTTGTTTGTGTTCTTTAGGATCTTGAGGAGCGATTTTTGTTGCACTCTACAAATGTTTCTACCTTCCCATAGTACCTTCAACAAGTTGGGATGAAGGCCACGCCACTCAAGTATTGGAAGAACTAAAAGGGGGACCGGTGAATCTTTGGGGGGATGAAGAATAGGTTGAGGACCGTGACCATAGTATGTGGACATGATCTTGGGGAGTTTTTTCAATTTGATGGGTGCTTGTATTTCTCGTGACGATTTTTTTTATCTGGTGACCATGAGCATTCTATACTTCCTATCTCGGCCTATTGTGGAGCCCACAAAAGAAGTTCTGTACCATTTTTATATTAATCAAAAATTCCTTACCTAAAAAAAGGGACATGTCTCTAGATGCCATCGCTTTTTGTTTGTTGTTTGGGAGCTTTTTTCGGTATGGTTTGATTAATATGTATTCCCTCTTATAGAGGCAAAAAGGGTCTTTAATGAGCTGCGGGTTAAGAATACTATGGCATATGTTTTGCTATACATTTCTATGTCATGCTTACGAAACTAACATATTAGTTATGAGCCCGGTTTAGAACTTGCGGCGCCAATGTCCATGATATTGCTACCGGATGCAACATCATCACGGAGCTACCAATAGGCACCATGTCAATACCTCAAAGCTATAGCTATGCACAAATTTATTCTCTATGCACAAATAGCTATGCAAAACACAATTGTCTCATTTGGTTCTAGCTCTTTGTAAAAGCGCCCAAGGTTATGATAGGCGATTTTGTCTTTGACGTTTGAAATTTGTTAGAAGATAAATAAAGAGAAGTATTGATGATGTGGAACTTTTAAAAGATAGGATTGAGCTATGTGTGTGGTCGGACCTATCATCTCTCACATGGAGGCCTCAATCATTTGTAGTTTTGGGGTTTGCCCTAGGGGGCAAACCCTCGTTATGTGGGTATGTAGGCATATCCGGTATATCTTAGAGCATATGCCTAGCATATCTTGGTATTTGCTAAAAACTTCTTTGGTGCTGTAAGTGTTAGGTCGCCGGCGTTGTCGAGATGGATCTTTGTGCAAACCGGCTAACCTAGCCCGAGCTTGGGTTTCTTTGTGGTTGTTCTATTCCATAGCTGCGTATTTTTCTGATTTGGCGACCTCTGCTTTGAGTGCTTTGGGCATATAGCCTTTGCCCGGTTTTCAAAGGCAACCACGGATACTTTTGCCTCCTTGATGAAATTCTGATTTTGCTATGCACATTGCTCGAAGCACTAAAGGAGCTTGGTTGCGGTCCAGCGCCCGGATGGATGGTTCAAGGCCTTATCATCCATCTTTGGTACATTGCGATATTCTTTGGAGTATGACAATGGCGGTAGAAAAACTTGATAAGCAATGTCACCAGCAGGCTTCTAAAGGTCTAAGATGGTTCGACAATTTACCAAAGCAATGGTTAAATTTGTTTTGATAGATTTGATAGCCTTTTAAGCGGGATCTTGATGAAACATATTGTGCGTATTGAAGATGAAGCGGAAGATCCTTGGCGTTTTGCTATAGTGTGAAGTGCGGAGCGAAAAAAAAAGACAATGAATTAGATAGATACGGGCATGCTACCGGTCTACGGGAACAAAGATGATGATGATCATGAAAAGGCGAGGGAAGTTGGTGTTGTGGAAACCGGATTCGGCGAAGAAATGGCGTGCCTTGATTGCATGGTCAAGCGTGTATAGGCGATGACAAAGAAATGGAAAATGCGGGTTTCATTTTATGGATCTTCACAGAGCATCGACCGTTTGTTCTAAAGGCTTTTCTTGAGAGGAGTTCTAGAGCAGCGAGTGAGTTTCTTGGGGAGTTTTTTCGTGCAATAGCGGCATTGATGAAAGTTAGAAGTTTACTTTTTGTCCCCTTATGCGGTGCCATCAAAGTTAGATGAAAAAAGCAATGTCGATGTGGAGTTAATGTAACCTTGGGATCGGTGTCACGGATTTTTAGGCAAAAGGCTGCAGAGAACTAGTATTGTCTGCGGAGACAATATTTCTATCTCTTGTAGTTCAGGGCGTGGTAAAATGCATGGAGGCATCGGGAAGTCTTTTTATCTGTATAGATCCACCACTTGCTTCATTAGACTATATCAAATTGGTGAATTTGCATATTTGTCTTTTAGGGGCTTTATTTGTTCCTGCCGATGTTGAGAACATGGGACTGACTTGGGAATGGGCTTCGTTAATATGACTTTAGAAGCTTGTCATGAGATAAAACATGTCAATAAAAGGCGTTGTTTTGAGCGACTTAATCTTTCTGATAAGGAGGTCATTTGAAGCATTAGTACATGCGCCAAGAAGGCATCTCGTTCTCGTTTTCTGATCAATTGGCGGGCCATATCGGTGTATGCAGGAAGGATTGATGGGGATACTTCACTAAAACTTGGTAGTTCAGCGTCACGGAAGAATTCATAATGTGGTGGCTTACGGTGTTATTTGCATGTCTATTTTCTTTGGAAGGAATTTGGTATTATTTCATTCACGAGTTCCATTGCAAAATACTTTGGTAGAAAACTCTTGTTTAACTTGTAATAATTTTTCAACATGCACACAAATGGATTTGCGGGGAAGATGGCGTCTTGGGCTTCTTGCATCTTATTACCCCTTGCTAGTTCTTTGCGTTACTTAATATGGTTGAGCATGCCACAAGGACCGGCTTTATACGGTGATTCTGAGATCAAGTCGATCGAGGAATTGGCAATTTGATGCTTGATGCGGTTAATTGAGCTTGTTGTCCTACAAAGCTTAGATATTCTTACAAAGCTAATGGCTCGTGACATCATTTTCCCAATGAAAAGCAATCATATTGCTTTTGCTGCGATGTCTGCTAGCCTTTTCGGAGGTCATTCTATCGACATAGGATTGAGACTGGGATCATTATTGAAAGTTCTATTCTAATAATCTTTGAGGCATGCTGAGTATTTTGTTTGGCATGGATGTTGGTGGGGTGACATTTTGATAAAGCTATGTCTTTGCTTCTGTCGGCTCCTGCAGTGCAGTTTTACGGCATCGTTACAAAGGTACTCGAGGTTTAAGACTATGAAATGTGATACATCAATGTTTATTTGTTTTTAAGGCATGTCTTCTACTTGGTACTATGCTCAAAACAAAATTTCTTCATTTGTTTCATCTTCTTTTATCCTTTTGGGTATTGCTCAATTTCCGCGAGAAAAAGTGGATGATTTGCATTTCCCTTCTTGGCGATTCAAGCGGAGTGTATTATTGTCTTGTTTTGAATGTATGGAAAGCGTCTGACGTCGAGAAAAAAGATGGTGTTGGAGTGCGGAATGTAAAGGCGCCATTCGGTGTGCACATTGGCCGTCGTGTTTATGAGCGGTGGTTGCCAATTGGGTGCTTGTCTCTTAGCATTGGTTGTCCATATCGACTTGTCATGCTTCTAATTGGATGCTTGTCTTCGTTTCAAGTGTTTGTATTGGATAAGATATGGATCGGAACTAATGTTCTAGGTCAATGATAGGCCCGATTCTTATAGGATCCACAATTGTGTCATTGGTTTTCGATAAATATCTTTTATTTATAAGCGACAAGTTATTTGATGTAAATAGTTCTAACTTAACCCATGGTTTTCTTTGTATCACGGTATCGTTTCTGAGAGATACATTTGGAAAATCGCGTAACCATTTACTTCCGGACTACCTTTCGTGGTTTACGGTTGTGGTCCATTAGGGGCGAGGCTTGAAAAGGTATTCTGATTACGTACCAAGACTTTTTTGTCTCTTCATATAGTTTACATTTTTAAGGAAAAACAATCGTGTTCATTGTGCATATTCGATCTTATTTTACGGGGAAGTTGAAGGGAATTGCGGCCGGGGGGCTTTTTAAGCTAGTTGGTGCATGTTAAGCCATCCAGAACTACTTGACTACATGCCTCTATTGGTGGTACGTGGTTTGTTTTCAACCAGGTTTGAAGCCCTACTTACTCTTTATCCTCTAATTTATGTATCTTGCGAAGGGGCGATCGATCTAATTTCATTGCATTCTACCGTGATTATGAACCAAATTCAAGTATCTTGGGAAGATATAAACTACAATGTTGTAAATATCAGATTTTTTTGCAAGTTGAGATCAATTCGCGGGAACTAAGCGACACTAGCGGGAGTTTCATATGGAAAGTCTCACGAGAAATTCATACATCTCTATGAGAATCTAAAGCCATGAGCTGCTATAATTACACTTGTAGAATCGTTTTACGTTCATGGAGGTTCTTACGGAGAGGTATTCAAAGGAATTGACCAAGGATAGAATGTACGCGACCCTGGCGCCACATGCATCTTCTTGTATCTTGTGGTTATTCATTCTTTGGCGAGGGGGAATGCACCTCGGTTGCCACGAGAATCATATTCACTATATTATTGGATCAGCAAATTGCTTGAACAACGTATAGCATCGCTTATCAAACATCTTTGCCACCATAATCTATGCATATGTGTTCTTCTTTGAAGAAGTCTGATATGCTTAGCATATTGCATGACAAAGTCTCTTCTTTTATCACGGAGGATTTGAGGGTAAACTGGCTGCTTTGCCTATAAATGCTTTCGGTCATCCAGCCCCATTCCTTCTCTATTTGTTCCTCTGTTCCGCTCTGCTTCTTTTCTCAAAGCAAAAAAGCGTGAAGATAGCTCCATCCAGGCTTCTCTTCTCGAGTCCAGGAGGCCCACTCTACCTCGTCAAATCTCTGCGATGGAGCTTTTGTTGGCTTCTTCCTCGGGAATAATGGGAGGATGTGAAGAACATGCTTTCATGTTAGAGGGCTTTTTTCAAGCAGTCGGATGGTAAGAATAGGTTTACGGATTGTGAATATGATGATATCGTCCCAAACAGCGGAGGTATGCTATTAGTCGCATTTGGTTAAGCTTTCGTTATATAACTTCTTTGATTTGATTTTTCTTGCGGTCCGCGATTGAGGGAGCTAGTAGATGATGAAGCAAAGGAAGCCGCGGCCAAGGTGAGCGAGGCGTCAAATCATTGGATTTAGACAAAATGATACTCGATCTAGTGAATATGTTAAGAATGTGAATGGTTTTGTGGGCGTGTGGCCCGAAGATGAGGGATGGTTTTATTTTCCAACGAAAGAAAGTGATATGCATAAGGAGGCGGTGATGGCGATGAAAATGAAGATGGTTTTCTTTGTTCTGAAGAGCAAGGGCAGCTCTAAAGAAGATAAAGATGAAGGCGAGGATAAATCATTAGTGCTAGAAAGCGGAAGGCATCGTAAATGAAAATAAACCACCCAAGAAGAGCAAAGTATTTGAAGGGTAATCATTTGCCATCCATTCTCAACATACATTCTCGTACTTTCATACGGTATTGATAGAAACATGCATGACTTCTTATACTCGGCTCGATTTTAATGTTTGTTACTTGAATGTGGAGTTTTCAAGTTGGCATAATGAGTTTGGTAATTCAGATTTTTTTTTTATTTATATTTAAATGTGATAAGGACCCATAGGCATTCTTGACCCTTTTTTTTCCTTTGGGGCCAAAGGTTCTTTGTCTTTGGAAGCATCTCAAGAGGCGGCTAAAAAGAAGAAGAAAAGGAAGGGGCAAAGAAATCATCGAGAGGACTTGCCAAACAATAGCAAGATGATGGAAGATGAGAGATTGTCAAGTGAAAACGAAATAAATTTAGCAATCCAGGCACCTGAAAGTAAGGTGACGAATGATGAAAGCATTACTAATGTGATGGATGGAACACCTCAAAAAGCACGTCATTGTCACTTGAAGGTAAAAGCTTAGGGAAAGGGAGAGTCAGTAAGGAAGTTCCCCAATGGTCTTGAAATTGAAGTGCTAGCCATTGGAAAACCGGATGGAAAGCAAGCCAAGCCAGGAAAGAGAGTATGTATTATGCAAGTGTTATGACACGAAACATTAAGAATCAATTTGCATGATGCACTTACGACAATTTAAAAGAAAACAGGTTTCTATGTATTATCTTTGGGAAACTCGGTCAAATGGGAAGATATTTGACTCTAAATTGAGAAAGCCATTTGAATTGATTAGGTAATGCTCTTGCTGGTAATGATCACATAAAATTTTTTATGGTCTCATACAGCAATTCTTTCTCTGTACTACGGTCAATGAAGTTATTAAAAGTTGGGCGTTGGCATGAATGGTATGTTGTTCTCTCGTGCATGTGCAAAATGAAACTTAATTCAGCATAATCGCCTTGTCAGCGAGAAAATGTTCCATAAAAAGTCTAGGCAGCGTACAAAGGCGGACTCAAGTTGGAACATGATAGCATAATATTTTGAATGTTTCAATTTTAGCAACTTACATTGCGGTATGCGGGTTGGAGATAAAGAAGGATAACTATACCACCTCAAATGGGGTAACTCTTCTTCAAACCATGTCACATATTTCTGTTATTTAATTATAGTACTCAAAATTTCCATTGCTTAATTGTCTATAGGCATGGATTCAAAAGTCACGAGTGCTGATGCACCTGGAAATTCTTGGTTAATTTTTGATGTTGAACTTGTGAACGTGAAATGAGGATATCGTAGGTGCTTTTTTTGTGTCATGGCGCCCTAATCTACGAAATGAAAGAGATTATCTGGTGTACATTGAGGTATTCTTTTTATGAAATGTTGCAATAATGGAAGAATTTGATTGATATCAAAGCTACGGAAAGTGGAACTTCTTTTTACGTCATGACGGCCTAATCTAGGAATAGAAGAGATTATTTGGTGTACATTGAGGTATGAAATGTTCCAAAGCGCCGAAATGTGAGGCGTTTTGGTCTTTTTCATTAATTTTGGGAACACTTGTTAGTCTTCCTAGAATGAATGAATTGGATGACCAACGGGTTGTTTGCTTTGATGACCTAATAGTAGGCTTGTAATAAGTATTATTATATGTGCAAGAGATTGCTAAAAGGTTCTGAGCCGAATATTGAAAGGCCAATAGAAGTTCATAAGAGTGACAATTTTTTTCCCAATGATAATTCTAGCGAAAATGCCGGTTTCTAATTGATAAAGATTGTGCGTTTCCATCTACGGCAAGGTTTTGCTAGAACATCCTTTGCCTTTGGAATAATCTCTGTAATTTTTGAAGCCAATCTAAAACCGATTAGGCATTGGGCGTAACTTCAATGTTCTTTGCATCAAAGTGACAATTTTTTTTTCCCCAATGATAATTAGCGAAAATGCCGGTTTCTAATTGATAAAGATTGTGCGTTTCCATCTCGGCAAGGTTTTGCTTGAACATTCTTTGCCTTTGGAATAAGCTCTTGTAATTTTTGAAGCCAATCTAAAACTGATTAGGCATTGGGCAGTAACTTCAATAATCTTTGCATCAAAATTTCCCACTTCCCTTCTCTGAATTTTGACCTTCAACATGCAAGATGTAAAAGCTTTCTACAATACTTTGCAATGCATAAATGTAAAAATTTCACTTTATTCTCCTTTGGACTTCGACTTGTAATGCTTAAGCACAAACGCTCTTCATGGATCTTCTTTTTCCTAACTTGGAAAGCTTAGCATTTCAAGGACAATGTTGCTACAAAAGTAAAATAAAAAAAAGCAAAAAAGAATACTATATTTTTGTCTAGAATGCTTTCATTATTTTTGGTTTTGCTCGCTACTAAGAACAACCAAATGCCATAGATGCGATGGAGGAGACCATTTGTATATGGGGCAAGGCATATGGGCCAAGGAGGAGAGGCAACTATTGCTAGTTAGAATCTCAAACCTTGGTCAGTTGTTGTCACAAAGAAAAGTGGTGCTATTTGGAAGTTTGTGACATTACCCAATTGTGATAATGTTCTAATTATTTTGTTTGGTATTTGGGGAGGGTATCTACGGCATGGTTGGGCCTAGATTTGGCGGGTATATTGTATTGCAAACCGTATTTTGAGAATATTTTTGCAGCGGTTTGAGCCGCTTATTAGGCGTATATGTGAATTTGGATTTGTGTTTTTCGTGGTGTCAATTTAGAAAGAAATTTGGCTTTTGGCTTTGGAGATCGGATGGAGAGGTCGGGGAGGCATGTATTTGGTATGTTTACATTCTGAAGTAATCAATCATGCCAAAACATGACTTTGAACTATGATTTAACCCACTTCACCCCTCCCGGCCATGGAGGGCAACCCTCCGCTAAAGACCTTTTTCTTATTCTTATTATATGGAAGTATTTTTTGGCCCAAAATATCGTTTGATGTTTTGCTCTCTCTCAAATTTCTTCCTCCTCAAATTTCCTTCTTGATTGCAACACTAGATAGATCGTGATTTTTGCCTCATGTATAGAGGCTGCCGGTTGGGATGGCATTAGGCACTTAGGGAGGGCCCGCGGCCGTGATGGCCGGGAGTGGGTCTCTCCGTGTCCGGAATGCCAGACCAATTGCAGCGATTCAATATAGAAGTTGGGGATTGATTTTGCTACAAGAACTACGCTACAAGAAAAATTGAAGAAGTCGAACTTTGCGACCTTCACGGAGTTGCATTTACACGTACTTTGAAGCCTCGCCGATTTGCATTTGCGGGATGCTTTCCGGATTTGCGGGATCTACGGTTTTGCTTGGTGTGTTTGCTTTCCGGATCGCTTTCGGCTTCTTATGCCGCCGGACCGCTTTCCGGCTTCCTATCTTTTCGGCCCGGCATGCATTCTCTGTTTGCTTTCGGATCTTAGGCTTCCTCGGTCGTTTCCTCTTGCGGTGGTCGAAACCCTAAACGCCCGGCCGGTTGAGAACCCTAAAAATAAAAAGACCAAGAAAACCGTGCAGACCGGGTAGCATGAATCAGGGGGACCGAATGGCATTCGCATGATATTCAAGCCGCCACGTGTCGTCGCCAAAAATGCACCGTTGAGCAAAATTAAGACCCAACTTCTATATATTGTTTGCAGAATGGGAATCCTAGCGTCATTAGGGAGGTCCTACCGATATAATCTTGGTAGGACCTTCCAATAGACCATAGTAGGTGTCAATAGGTGACTAAGTCCTTAAAAGGGAAAATTGGTTGCTTGGATGATAAAGTTGTTGAGGACATTTTCTTTGAACTCATCTTATATCAAAGCTCCATGACAGTTGGCACTTTACACTTCATTCTTTTCTTTTAGTACGTACTTACTTTGGAGGATGCCACATGTATGGGGTAGAGCTTGATAGAGATGTGAATGGGTCAAACTTTTCTACAAAATTTCCATGGTGTGGGATGCTAGAGAGATTCACACATAAATAGATAGGTATCTAAAATTCTACCCTGAAGAGCCAATGATATCATGCCACATTTTGCATTTGAATCATGGTTTGAAAATAGGGGGGTTTGGCCCCGAAAAATCCGGCCATCCTTAAAATTTTCCGATCAGATTAAAAAAAATTCCGGCAATTTTTCGATCATTTTTGCAAAAAAATCCAAAGAAATCCGAAAAACAGGCTTCAAAAAATCCAGAAATCCGGTAATATAAAATGCGGGCGGCATTTTTCCAGTTCAGTGGGCCACTAGATTCGAGTCTTCATTTGAATCTTACACTTTCACGTGCCAAGATAAAACACAAAAGCTGGTTCATGAAGGAACGTTGTATTTGTTTGAGGAGAATTTATCCAAGTTTGCAAATGGTCTTCGTGGACGTAAAATTTCTTATATTATTTTATGTTCGAGGCGCGAAAAACCTAATGCAAAGGGATTTTCCACTTGGCAGTCTAGAAATAGCCTAAAGTCTGGATACGATGCACATTAAAAGAAACGCAAGCTTGACAAGCTAATGATATTGCGTGGCTCTTCCAGATGGGCCAACTAGGGTAAATGGGCCACAAGGAAAGAGTAGAGGAAACGAGGAATCGACCGGACTTGGAACCCGAGGAAACGCAGGAAGAAATGAGGTGAGTATTTACATATTGTATATGTATTTATAGGCATCGGTTTGTTCCTGCATCCTCATCTTATCTTGCTCTCAGGCTTTTACACGCAATGGCAGAGCACAAAAACCCCATATTCAGTGAAATAGTTATAGTTGGCGCAGGCATTGCAGGCCTTGCCACAGCCCTCTCATTTCACAGGTCTGTGTTTTTTCCTGTGTGTTCTTCTAACCATCCATGTGAACTAACCCTAAAACAATCTTTTTTAAGTCTGTTACATATGAAAAGTTCCATTTGTAACACTAAAAGTTCTTCACTTGTTGCAGATCAAATATTGTAAGCATATAACTAAACTAATCCCAAGTTTCAGGTTAGGAATGCAAACACTAGTTCTTGAGAAGTCAGATAAGCTAAGACCCGGCGGAACGTCAATTTCCCTCTGGAAAAATGCTTGGCATGCTTTAGATGCACTTGGTGTTTCAGATGAATTGCGTAAAAACTACGTGAACATCACTTGGTAAGGTTTGCTGTTTTGCTACATCATAATGCCTTTCTTAGAACTTCCTATGCTTGTATGCGTTTTCTAGGCTCACAAAAAGATAGTGGAACATGTCCAATGCGTTGCTTAGATGTTGAACTATTTAATGTTTTCATGTTGCATGTGATTTGATATTCTATTTATAATGCAGTGCTGAGATTCTTTCCGAAGCGGGAAAGTTGATCCAGCAGGTCAGATTTAGTAATAATGGCAGGTAACCAATTTCAATGCACCATCTCTCTTTTCCCTGATAAGAGGAAGGTAGCCTTCATTTTTTTTGAATCTATAAATCCACAACTTCAAAGCAAGCTCAAACTACTTAAAACTATGAGGACTCATCCTCTAAGTTTACAACTCAATAGTCTGACGTTACAAATCTTGTTGATTTCTATAGAGGTTTTAGCAAATTTTGTCATTTTCTGCTGTGATTAGGATTATATAAGTTTCATAGATATAGTGAGTGGCGTGTTTTCTATTATGGACGTATGATGCTGGTGCTTAAGTTCAAGTTTTACATTTGCAGCCATGAACTACGGGCTGTGGAGCGCACAGCACTTGTGGAAGCACTTGCAAAGCCCCTTCCTGAAGGAACTATTAGATTTAATAGTAAGGTGGCTTAAAAAATATTGAAAACTAAAGGTGGTCCCCTAATCAACATTTATTTGGACGACGGAACAACTATTACTTCAAGGTATAGTCAACATGCAAATATAATATGTGCTCTAAGGTTGTATTTCGAGCCATATTTTCACACGTGGAAAATGGTGTAGGTTATCATTGGATGTGATGGTGTGCACTCGGTTGTTGCGAAATGGATGGGGCTAAAGGAACCTAGTTTTGTGGGGCAATATGTTATCCGAGGTGTAGCTAAATATATGGAAGGCCACAAATTTGGCACAGTTGGTAGACAATATCTTGGTAGGGGCGTTCGGACAGGAATTGCTCCCATATCTTTGGATAAAGTCTATTGGTTCCTTGCATTTTAACAATCATAAGCAAGGTCTCTCTTTCTCTCACCCCCCCCCAAAAAAAAAAAAAAAAAATGCACATCTATACACTTCAAATTGAACATAGGATGTAATGAGATTTTGATTGATTGAATGTTTCTTTTCATTTCTATTAACAGTTGTACTAGCACATTGTATAGCTCCTATGCCCTATGCCCATCGGTCTTCTTGGACGTTAAAAAATCAAAGCTATTCTATTAATTTCTTGTAGTTGTATTGTCACATGGTATCATAATGGAAAGCACAATGAGTCAGAACAATGAGTCAGAACGAGTCCTTACACCATTTAAACATGAGTACCAACCAAATTTTCTTGCTTCAAGGGTATGCCTTGATCGATTATGCCTCATGCTCAACCAAATTCCCCTCCTTCAAGAGCATGCTTTGACCCATTAGACTGCACAATAGGTAGCACGTCGAGTATGCTTTGACCCATTAGACTGCACAATAGGTAGCACGTCGAGTTCATGTGATGTACTTCTATTTGAAGCATCGTCTTCCTTCATACTACTATAACTTACATGCCACGTCATACATTACATGTATGCTTGGAGAATTCTTATATATCTTGGATGAGAGGTTTAATACCTCTTTGCTAAAGATTTAATTTTCTGAAGCGAGGTACTATTGGGTAAATGCACATTTAGAATATATTGTGCCCCCTTGGAGCTTCACAATTGAGACCACAACTTTTCTCGCCACCTTAACCTCGCCCCTGTTGCCACATATTAAATAGCACATGATACAAGTTAAACACTATGGTGGAAGAGTACAGATGGCAAGGGAGCTTAAAGAGGAAGGGGGACGTTAGTGGAATGCTCTTTTCCACTCCCGTGGCTACAAAATTTGTTCATGTTTCTTGCTTGAAAAGAAACTATTTATTTCTAGTGGTAAGTTGGCATAAGTAGAAATTACCTTAAAGGTAACATCCACAAGTGTAGAATTTTATCAGCGAATAAGGCATGATTTTGGCATGTTATTGGATGCATGTGTTGCATGCTTGCACATTTACAATAATCTATACTTGTTTAAGCATCATTATTGAGAGATGTGTGAATGAAATGTTATACATGTGTTGTGTTACATTTTGCAGGTTGGATGATCGATGTAGAGAGAATGAAGGAAGAGGCGAAGTTACTGATCCAAAACTGGTCAAGCAAAAGTAAAGAAGTCATGCATGATCTCATAGGTAACACCCCACTAGAGACATTGAGTACAAGCACACTGAGAGATAGATGGAGTCTTCCATTTTTTGCTCCAAAATTAGCTACGAATGGAGTAGCACTTGCTGGAGATGCCCTACATCCTATGACACATGGCCTAGCTCAGGGAGGATGCTTGGCATTAGAAGATGGAGTTATTTTAGCACGTGGAATCTACAATGCTCTCAAGGCCCAAGAAGACTCTAGTCAGGGGTTATCCCATGCTCTACAAACGTATATGTACCAAAGATGGAAGAGATTCCTACCATTGACAATCCTATCCCACATTATGGGTGCATTTATGACCCTAAGTTCTCCATTTGGATGTTATTTGAGGGATACTTTTGCTCTTCGTTTACTGCTTCGAGCTTCTGTTTATTCAAGACACACGCATTTTCGTTGTGGAACTCTGCCGATACTTTAGTTTATAGGAAGTTTGGAAGGAAAGAAAGATATTTGGACATATAATAAGAATATAAGCATGCTACAGAATTCATCTATTCAAAATACATTTTCTACCTTTTCTACCATTTTAGTAATTCTATTTGTATTGTTATTTGCTATATTTTCCTTCGAGAATATGCCAAGGAAACTAGTTTAGTCATTCTGGGGCTTTCATTTCACAAGCAAAAGTAAAACTGATATGGAGCAAGCACGGGGGAGTGGTCCATGGCGATTGGGTCATAGAAATATGGCAAATTTTATGTAAATTGATATTCCTAGCTTTGCCTAGTAATATAAGGGCCAGGGATATTAATATTCCTCGAGGAGATGTTTGACAATACAACCATTGTAATATTTATGGAAGGGGTCAAGGCACTATCATTGAGATGGGGTTGTGATATTATTAGTTAGAGGTTGAGCTTGAAGAAAAGGTCATAGACAATATCTCATATATGATAAGTCAAGTACTCTAATTAAAGGCAAGGAGATATTTTAATATAAAAAGACAAGTGTTGCTTGGGGGTTAACCAATAGTGGATCAAGTTAACATTTCGTTTAAAAAAATGGAGATGCTAAGTTTTTGTCACAAAACCAACTACATGACCACACACATTGTATAGTATTGGAACGGAATTGTATGAGTTGCATGAAAAATCATTGAACTTGATGTACAACTCAACACACTAGACACGATAGATAAGATAAACTTGTCAATATATTATATCTTAATGTCACACTTAGATAAGTAATACTGTAGCAGAAACAAACATTGTCAATGAAAAGGTTCGTAACTGTGATCCAACACTGCAGACGACTCTGATCACCAAATTGGCCGAAATTGCTTCTTTATGTTCTATGGGATCACCGCTTTGCAGTGATCCTATTATCATAACCGTTGACATATTTAGCAAGTAGCTAGATCCATGCCAATATGACCACCTGTTTGGTGCTATTGTTCATCAACCTATTTTTTTGTAAATTCATTTTCTGTTAATAATACTAATACGAAATTATCTTTAAAAGATAACATTTGACCATGTATCTATAAGCATATTTCATCTAAATATCCAATGACATCTTCAATAATTCTCCCCTTCTACCCATTTATGTCAGTGTCTTGGTAACGTCCCATAGGAATGTTTCAAGATTTGAGTACTCGAGTGGTCTCTCATGGGTCCGTTACAGGCAAACTGTCTCCTTGTAGCATGCAATCAAGACATTTCAGTGCCTCATCTGCAAGCCACATAACTTCCTGTTAGCGTGCGACAGCTCAATCTAAAGTTTGTCAAACTCTTCCTTCAAGCCAAGCCTAACAAGCATCTCAAAATACTGGGATCTGAAGACAAATCTTCAAGTTGTATCTCCTGCTCAGGCTATCTCTGGCAGCATAGAAAGAACCAACAACGACAGCTATGGCACTCTAGGAAGCGGAAACGTAATTGTGGATTGTAGAAAATTCTTTCCTTGTTGATGCTTCTTCTACCTAAAAGCACAACGACATCTATGGCACTCTAGGAAGCAGAAGTTGTGGCTGTGGCGCCGAAAATTCTTTCCTTGTTGATGCTTCTTCTACCTAAAAGCTTCCAAAACCTATATTTGCCATCTTAGTTGCTTTCCCATCCCAATTCTACCCTTCCTACCTTACAGCTTCAAAAACCTATATTTGTCATCTCAGCTACTTTCCCATCCAGGATTACGTCCGTCTATCTCATTACGCTCTTCCCTGGCCTTTGGACTTCTCGGCGCTTGGGCTTATTGAATCGTTGGTTTTCAGCCGGTGGTGCCCTCCACGGTCCACGCCTTTACGCAAATCGTTGCTATGGGGTTTTGGGACTCTACACGTTTTACGGGGCGCTCTTATGGTCTAGTGGTTTGATCGAGTTACTCCGAGTCGGCACGGGATCTCGCATCAGCATCTATTTGCCACGGTTTTGATGAGAGGATGGAGGTTTAGCGGCATGCATGAGTCCACTACCGATTACTCGGCACCTAGGCGTGAAAGAGGTTACGGTTCGGGGCGTTTGTTGAAGTTACGTTTGTTGGAGGTATGCTTGTTGCTTTTGCGGCAACATAGCTTTTGAATCTGTGGTCATCATGGCAGCGGTTTTTCCCGATTGGGGTTTTAATCCAGGGCCATGGTGCTCGAGCCGACCCATGCAATGTATTTTTTGTTTTTTTGTACTTGTGGTCGCATGTCGCCGTGGATTTGCCTTTGTGGTCTGACGTAAAAATATACTTCCTTCCTTCCTTCCTTCCTACCATATTAACATATGATGGACCCCGGCGACTTGAACACAAGATCTCTTAATTGCTAACCCAATGGACTAGCCACTAAACCAAACAAGGGGGAACTCAAAAAAGGCCATTACCTTTGCTCAATTAGAAATAGATTTTACGTACAATGATGTACAATTGTTTTGGCAAAGAAAAAAGCCCACCTATAAAACTATTTTTGATTAATTTTTTTTACGCCAACCAAAATTTTGAAAAAGCATTTGCAATCGTTATTCCAATGAGCACAAATGCATTTAGGCCCTTCAATATTAACAATAAGTACAGTAGGCACATTTCCTTGGTATCCATGTTGGTCAAATCTCTTCAAAAGATGTTTAAGATGCGGTGATTAAGGGTTTGAAAAGCACATTTGGTGATCCACAACTAAGCTATTTATGGCGGGATGATCGCTAGAGCCAAGTCGTTCTTAGCAGACACATGTGTATATGGCTTCACTCATATTAGCACCACAAAAAATGCGGCATATTCTAAGCGAGGTGCACCCTAGACTACCCGATTAAATTCCGGATCCATCGATCTTATGGCCCAAACCATATGTTAGGGGGTTTTGTGCACCTCGTTTTGAATATGGTCAATTATGATTGGGGAAGCCTATGGTTTAAAATATAATATGAGTTAGCCTAAAAGTAGATGGAATCTGAGACTTAAACCTCTATATGGCTTCATCTAAGTTTTAGAGTATGAAATAGGGGAGGTCGAACCTCTACCAAAATAATTCAATGTCTTAATAAGAATGCTTTAAGCAATAGAACCAGTGAGCGAACATGATTATTTTCTATTTTAAATCCATATTTTTCTTATAATAACTGTGACGTTCCAGCATACGGCCCGAATACATATATTATACTGCCACGTCACACGTACATGTCACCATGACAAGTACTTGAGAGTCGTAAAGAGTTGTGCCTAGGGAGCAATCTCGTATGTTGCACGTATATTAAACATATGCAATTAAACCCATTGCCAAGTGGCAATACCCCATTTGGTCCCTTCTAACCTAACCCTAAATGTTCGTGTATAAGGAACTAAAAAGGAAACCCTAAACCTTTTCCATTTTCGCATTTTGGCTTCCCTGAGCCATTCCGCATTGCCAGGCGCCACTGAGCTGTCTTTGCACATTAGATTCCTCAGGAGCAGCCGTTCAGCAAGAATGAAGGCATGGACGCGATTCGAGGAGTTGGAGCAACAGGTAAACTGCAATTTTGTTGTGCAAAGCCGACTCTTAGCCTGGCAATAAGCTAGGATAGTATGTTAGATCAGTCTTAGCAGCCTTGTAGATCCTAAGATCACCAGCCCTAATAAAGGAACCTAACCATGTATGTTTAGATAGATAGATTAGATGTTATTCTATGTTTCAGTTCTTTGATGATGATGATGTTTTATTCTATGCTCTCATGTGTATTGGGAAAGGGGGTAGAGACCCTGAAAGCCCCAGTATTTGATGTATCTAGATGCCGCATTAATTCCCAATTAATGCGGCCTGTGCATAAGAGCCCGCCTGACTGTGAGTGGCGGGACTAGACTGGCAGATAAGGGGGACTTGTCCCATTGCAGATTGATCCCTCTGGTGTGTAAAGCCTACCAGGGATCTTAACGGGCTCGGCCTGATGGTTTGCTACTGCGTGTGGGCAAGGCATGGGCTCGACACCTCTTGGGTGATGCGTCAGCTTCCATGGGGTTCAAAGTCGTGGAGCCGGCGGTGGCCCTCTAGCGCTTTGTGATGGGCATGCATGCCTCACGGAGGGAATGATCTCTCCTGCCTCATCGAATTTGGGGAGATGCAACCCGGGGAGTAGCCCCTTGGCTATGCACCCGGGTGAGGCTACGGTCGAGTCCCAAGACTTATCGACCTATTGACCAAAGTATGCGGGAGGGGCGGATGGAGTGGACTATCTAGCGGCCATTTTCTTATGCCGGTCAATCCATTTTGCCATGAATCTTGTGCGCATTGACTACGGAGACCCAAAGGCATCGGTCGATCCCCATGAGTCCGAGCCTTGGGTAGGATTCCCCTTATGATGATATTCACTGGCTGTTGTTGTTACATATATTATGTTATGGTGAGCCACACGAGGTGGATATGTATGTCATTTGATGCTATGTGCTCATGTTTGATGTGCTTCCACAACTAGGTAGGTCCGCAGAAGGGCAAGTCAGCAAGGGAATTTTATGTACTCAAGCATGAGCAACTGGTAACTAGGATCTTTACATGATCATTTCCTAGAGGAACTCCATGGCATATTACTTCCGGATCGACTGATTGTTTACGGTGTGGGTTCGGGATCTCTTGTAAGACAGCCCTTTGTGAGGACCCATGGATCAAACAGGAGAATCCTGGTTGAGTGTCATGCGGGATTTTGCAAATGAACAGAAATGAGATAACAACAAACAGTGAGAGAAAATAAGACTTTCTTGATATCACCGAGTGTACATGAGCTCTCGGATATCGAGAGAAAGACTAGAGACAAGGACTAAAGCTCATCTAAAAAACTGAGTTCTATCTATGCTCATATATATAGTACAATGGCCTTGGGCCCAAAATAGGCGATCTCGCTACCAACTCTCGGATCAAAGCCTGATTTTTCAGAATCTGGCAGTTCCTTCTTTATGTGCCTGGAATCACGCTAGTTATGGATTGTACTTCTACAGGACCGTCATTTATCTGTTCTCTATCTCTTCTTTGGTGTGGTCTTTGGCGCGGTCTTCGGCGGGGGCTACTTCCCGATGGTTGACCTGGTGCCTTATTCCTGCCTGCTCCGTGGTCTTCATGAATAGTCACTACACGGGCGTCTGGGACTAACACTCCCCCTTCCCCACCAAATGACACTCAATGGAGAGAAAAGGTGGAACACATTCAGGAGGCGGGAAACCAGCTGTAGAAAAGTCATCTTGTCGGCTATGGGAGCGTGACCCTGAGTGATATGTCGTGATGAGTTCTTGCCGTTCCTTAAGAGTCTCAGGAGTATTGAGACCAATTGCCGGGGTGGCGTCAATGAGGAAACCGGACTGCACCATGTCTTCAAGGGCACGGTGAGCCTCCGCAGAAACATATTGGCATTCCATCAGAAGATAGGTCTGAAGGCCAAAAGCACTGGCGCTTGCATTCGGATTACAATAATAAATAGGGCGCTTCAGTGCAAGAGAACACAAGAGAAGGAACTTCAATGCAGCACAAAAACTGGCTTGACGGTAAACTGAAGGATCTGGACTGGTGGCAGCACGCTCTAAAAACTGGGTGAGACCCCATACAGCGTGAGTAGGCGTCTGCCAGCCTCGTTCATTGGGGATATAGAGCCAATTGCTATTGCGTTTCAAGGTATCCCCTTCTTGCCAGACAGAGCGACGAACAAATCGTGGATCCCACCGGAGATCGGTAGAAATCTGAGCAGGAGTCCAATCGGCGTGACCTGCCAGAACCGTGGTGTAAAATGGGAGACGCCAGTCAGAAGTGAGATAGCGATGGCGTGGCGGCACTCCCAGAGATACATACAGATGAGTTTCTGATTGGGGTTGCATCGTGGGTTTCTGAGCCTGCTCTCGGAATTCTCGAACAAGATCAGCATCTAAGGTTTGACACCATTGTTCCTAGTCAGAGCAGAGAAGCATAGTATGCAGAGGAGAGACCTATTCCGTGGGGATAGTATGGCTGTCCAGATATACACGAAGAGTGTTATATCCACCAAGATGCTGCAGATAAATCTGAGCAAATTGAATGCCCATTTCTTCTTATAAGTTCTTGCGCACTTGTTGCAGAGTTTCTGCAATTCAGAGAGGAAAGTGTTGAGCGAGCTCTGGCATATACTTCTTTTTTAATGTGGTGGCTTGAGTTGGATCCTGCAAGTATTTGTTCTCAGGCAACAACAGCCACTGAGCAAGTTCATTGCCATTGAAGACACGGTTGGGCCCATCATCAAACTTGTCCATGGTATCAGCCAGATAGAAATCATGAAGGACATAAGCCATTGGCTGAACCAGTCGGAAGATGAAAAATTCGAGATCATCGCAGGTGAGAAGGCCATAGACCAAGAGAGCACAAAAGAGTCCTTTATTCTATGGAGAGATCTGGCCATATATTGAGAAGATCAGCACTGGTGAGGGGATCCTGAATCTTGCCATTTGCCGAATACCATTTCAGAAAAAAAAGATGACGGCGTGAGACTACATAGTCCAGATAACTTGATGGAGTGGAGTAATCCCTTGGAATGGTCAGAGCAAGCTGGAGATATATCTCGTGTTGGCTCTGAGCTTCCTCAGCAAACTGGATAGCTTGGTGAACCTGATGTTCTAAGTCACGGATTTTGTTATCTTTATCAGCAAGGAGATGGGCCACTGATCACAGATTTTCCCGTGTGAGTGCATGACCTTGAAGATGAAGGGCCTTGAGTAGAGAGCTGGAGCTGAAGACTTGCAATTTCTGTGTCATCAATGAGCTTCTGCTTTTGAGCTTCAACAACCTGAGCCTGTAAAGGCGTGACCTGAGTCTCAAGTGCTGAGACTTGACCTTCTAGAAGAGATATGCGATCCTCTCGGAGGGCAACTTGCTGTAGCTGATTGTTGTAATATGTGGAGAGATCTGTATATAAGGTCTGGAGATCAGTAAGGAGCTTATCCTTATCCTTGAGTTGAGCCAGAAGTTCTTGAATGGTGGTCTGCAACTGAGCTTGCTGAAGGGTAGCGGAAAATGATCCCGTTCTATGGCCTGATTTAATTTCTTCTAGTCCACGCAAACACGGATTTTTCTATTATGCTTGAGAGCAATGACAATGGGGCTCACCTACTCTGAGTGTTTGACCTCATAAATTAGGCCAGCCACCAAGAGTTTGTCGATTTCGGCTTTGACACGGTCACGATATTTGGGGTTGAGCCGGTACTGTCGTTGCTAGTTTGGGCGTGCATCAGGTTTGGTAGGAATGGTCAGTTCCTCTAGCTCTTTTTTGATACCCCGAAGGTCTTTATAGCTCCATGCAAAGATGTGTTTGAATTTTTTGAACAAAGTGATAGCACGAGCTTTGTAAGTTGGCAGAAGATTGGCAGCCAAGCGGACAGGTTGATTTTCACCAAGATCCACGACTTTCACATCAGGAGTTTGAATGTGTGGGACAACCTCCGTGTTCTTAACAACATGAGCAGGTGGTTGAAGCATCACCGGAGGTGCAGCATTTTGCATATTAAAGAAAAGAGGCTGCTGAGTATCATCAAGCAAGGGTTGCTTCATGACTGCATGAACATCCACAACGTCAAAAAGAGCCACCTGATCAACGCGTTGGATGCGATTGCAAGGAGCCAGGTAAGGTCAAGCAAAGCGGCCACAACCTGGTCCTGATCAAGGGTCATCTCACCCCAAGGATCTGCATACTCAGGGTAGGATGAGAGAGGAAGACTCGCAGATGGGGCTTGGACCTGATAAGTATTTTAAGCATCTTCAGAATCACTATCAGAAAGAGAGGGTTCAGCGTATTCTACAGAAATTAACTTGCCCGTTTCCAAATCCATAGTGGCATTTAGAATAGAATAGAATAGAATAGTTTTTTTATCGTCCACTGAGACCAATCGGCCTATGGGACCCAGAAGGAGCGCAGCAAACTTATTCTTGTCGGGTTAAAACCCCCCCGAAGGGTTTGAGGAAAAACCGTGGCGCGTAATAAGAATCTTTGTCAAAGCTGTACAAGTATACATCATCATGAAATAAATGTGTATGTACATGGCAAGTCGTGCAGGGACATAGCTAATCTCGCATGTCCATGACCTCTGAAGGTATGATCCTAGCATCCGTCACGGATGCCATGCTCAATGTCACATGTAGCGGTGGCCGGGCGACCAACTTCGGCATAGCGTCCGGATTTGATCATATCTTTGGGCAACTTTGAAGGGTATGAGATTCATCCTCAATGACTCCCGTTTGGCGGCATTGGCAGAGCACTGTCGGCGTGGCTCACCAATCCATCGTCTCTCAATTCGAAGATGATGTGCCCACAATGCGAATGGAGGCAATGAGTCTGCGTCTTTTCATGGGAAAGTGGGTGCTTGGCGGGTAGCATTGTGGGCCTCGTTCCAATGTGGGATTTATGTGGCAGCGGTAGTGTCTTTGTCTTGACCTGTTCAAGGCGGCATCCCAAAGCTTGCTGATGAAAAAAGCGTCAAGATATTGCCTCAAGCTATGGCGATACGCCTCTGTTTGCACATGTATGCACTGTGCTCTGCACATTCCATCTAGCCATCCATTGAGCTCTCTTTTCCCTCCAGCCCGGGCCTTGAGGCGTTGTGGCCCCATTGCCATGATATAAGCTAGTTTGGGAGGCGAGCATCGTCCATGTTGACCACCTTCCGAAAATAGACAATGTGGCGATCAAGGGCGCCCTCACGAAGAGGCAGAATCACATTTCTGCGGTAGAATTTGATATGGGATTGTGGACTTCACCCCTAGTGCTTTCGTACCAAGAAGGCTTTACGCACCTGCTCCAAGTCATTCCAAGTAGCGAGGGATACTCTTCGGGCCCCATACTTCAACCCCGTATAAAGGGCGGGCTCCACTAAGACTTTGAGCAGTGTGTGTGATGGGTCCAATCATACAACTCAGCTCTATGACTATTGTTTTGCATTGCATATAGTGCTTTCCTAGTAACTTCGTGGCCGTATGGATGTGTCCCGGTGCATAGTAGGCCGGAAACTCCACTCCCAAATATTTGTATGTGGATGCTACTTCCACATTACGCCCCTCGATAGCGGAAGGAGGGGATCCTACCGTGTCGTGAAGATGATATAAGAAAACCACCTTAGTCTTGGCCAAGAGCGCATATCGATTAAACTTGACAAAATGTGTCCGGGGCATCGAGATGTTGTTGCATGTCTGGCTGGGTGTGTAAGCTAGGAGGTCCACATCATCGGCATATATTAGCGCTTGATGATCGGTAGAGAAGGTGAGCCCCGTCACCCCCATTATCGGCAAACAAAACTCCCCAATTGATCAATGTAAAGCCCAAACAATGTTGGGGAGAGGGCATCCCCTGGCGAACCCGATACTACTATCAAATGGTTGGCTTGTCGGTACGAACCGACCCGAGCATCTTTCATAAAGCACGTACCTTTGCATTCCGCAAATCTACCGGAACCCCCGGTATGCGCAATCTTGCCCATAGTTTTTCCCGAGGCCGCGAGGTGTCAAATGCCTTTGCAAAATCCACGGGCAACAATATAGATCGTGGCCCGGTTCTAGCTGTCTTCAACCGAGCTACCGCAATGTGAAGATGTGGTCAATGGTTTGAGTGTCGGGTCGAATCCCGCACGGGTGAGGGCGCGATCTCTAACGCCTGCCCCGACCCATCAACCGCTGCTCGAGAATCCCGGCAAAGCAATTTTGCAAACACCGAACCGACCATGATTGTTCGGTAATTGACTAGGGCGGCGGGTCACCGCCTTATAGATGGGAACAACTCTGCTATTGGTCCACGGCATCGGGGAAGCCTTCTGTAATGCCATGTTGAACAAGGCGATTAAACCTGGTATTATGGATGGCCCCGCCCACTTAAGCAATTACGCACGCATGCCATCTAGGTCGGGGCTTTCCCATTGGCAAGGCAATTTGTAAGCCTTGTTCCACGTCACGAATCGTGATTTCCAGCCTTTGGGCCTTCTTGTAGGGGTAATCTTTGCATGTGCACCACGAGGGTCGTATAGCTGTTGCAAAGTATTGCCTCCACGCTTTCGGGAGTGATGTTCCACGTGGGCTGAACTCGCGGCTTTCTAAGAACCCTTCGCCCGAGAAGGTCACGGGGTGTGACGTTCGGAGATAAAACATTTCCCTTTGATGTCTTTGCAATGTACCGGCTTTCTTAGCTTTAAGGAAGCAGTGCGGTCTTTGTACGGTACATGTGGAAATGGTCTGCGTGACTTGGCGGAGCCGGCGTTTGTGTTCCTTGCATCAAACCATTGATTACGTGGGAAGGTTGTGTTCACGGAGGTCCGGCCGTGGGCGCTTTATCCCAAAGCATCTACATACCCGCTGATCTAAGCACATCGGTCAACGGGGCATGCATTTGCTCTAGTGTAGGATATTGCAAAATTTCTGCGGGTCATCTATAAGCATCTGGGCATAAGCCCCGCATGTTCATAATCCAATCGCGGAGGCATGTGAGGCATGTGAGGCCGTGGGGGTTCGCACAAACGCCAAGCCAACTTCAAGTAAAGTGGTAAGTGGTGCGAGTCGATCTCTTCATCCCTATTAGTTGTTCCCACACGGGAAGTGCTTGGCGACATGCATATCTGCTTTCGGGCACCGACACATAGTCCACCACACTAGATCCTCCCCCTGGTTTTCACGTCTACAAGTGCTCTTTGCGGGTGGGCGGCCACTATGCCGATCCATTGCAGTTACCGGTCAAAGATACCCGCGAGCAAAAGCAATTGTCTACCATAGCGTGTGACTGATTGTCTTCGATGTCAGGTGGCCAAAAGGCGCCGTGCGGGGACGCGGTGCAATATATCATCGATCAAGGGATCAAATCTCATGGGTTGTTCTACCCCGGTGCGCGCATTGAGTGTCATCAGTGATGACCAGTTGATCCGTGGCCCAATAATGGATGCTCTTAGCCTAGCGGAGAAAGGGTCGTCCAACCAGCATTTCATAGTCACCCGGATCTTCACCAGCTTTCCAAACACCAAATTCCAAGGGGAATTTGAGATCACCAATACTGATGTGGAGAAGAGGAGTGACGCCTTGAGGGCGCGTGATATGGCCATTAGCCAACTTGATGTCATAGGGGGCACGATAGAGTTTTTGATGTCAATTGTACGAGCTTGTCTATAATGAGGGTTGTGACACTTCCTCCATCAATTTGGACGTGATTGATCTGTTGATTGCCCATTGTGGCATGCACCGTGGGAGTTGAAGTAGCCACCGCTCCTACTAAAACAGTTGATAGGGGCAACTGTTCTTTGAGAGCAGGACAGAGTTTGAGAATAGTGGCAAGACTCAAGGGAATCTTGATTTTGGCAAGCTCTTCTTAGAGTTCCAAGAATGCATGCTTGCTCAAGATGTGCAGAATTAAAAAGTCAACAAGAAACTGCAAAGACAGAGGTCAAAAGAAGTAAGCTCATGTCCTCCATCCTATCACTTGCTTTGAAGAATTTTTTTTAACCTGATTTCTTTTACAGATATTGTGCAACAGAATCTTGCCAGACATCGTGAACAACAAGCAGCAGAGAGAAGAAAGCTCGCCAAACACAGAAAAAAAACTCTCGAATGTCCACTGCAATATATGTCTATTGTAATTGATGGAATGGATAAAAAAAAGACAACTCTACCCCATTTATTAAATATTCCAAAAGATGTGCCAGAGGAATGTTTTCTTAAAGTTCACCTTGTAGGAGCCATGGTCTTTAAAGGAAGTCTAAAGTGCAAAGTATGTTTGACGTATCCAAACTTGCATGGTGACCCAAACCTGACAATTACAATCCTTAACAAGGTCCTGTGCGAGCAAGAGCAACTACCACCCGTGCTCTACTTGCAACTTGACAACACTACAAGAGAGAACAAGAATCAAACACTCTTTGCTTATTGTGCTATGCTAGTGGAGCTAAGGATCTTCAGAACAGTAAAGCTCGGATTTTTACTTGTAGGGCACATGCATGATCAGATTGACCAGATGTTCAGCAGATTTTCTGTGCGCCTTAGAAGGAAGAAAGCTTTTTGTCTTCCTACTTTAGTTCGAGTCATTGAATATTCTTACACTCCTATTCCAGTGTTCGAGCTTCTTAAAGAGACTGCAGACTTTAGAGAGTTTGTTTTTCCTCAACGTTCAGATAGAGAACTAGCTGTGAACAAGTTGAATGATCTTACCTTTCAACATTACATCAAGTTCTACTTGAAGAATGGACAAAGCTTCTTACAGGGGAAGAAGTACACCACAACTAAGGATTGGAGTCCAGCAGAGGGATTGCACTTCCTTAAATTTGTTCCAGACCATTGCCTCATCGAGCGTGCTGAGCAACTTCCTCTCAAAAATTCTAAGGAGTCCAAGCAGAAGAAAAGTACCCCATTGACATCCTTAAAAGCCATTAAAAATGGCATTTCCTCGGGCTTCAAGTACTTCTCAGAAGAAGATCAATTGTGGTGGACAAATTTCTTTCTTGACCAGAAAGAGGTCTTGCAAAATCTAGCTTTAAGACAGTTGCAAGAACCGTTTCAATGGCCTGATACCTTCCATCAACCCCAGAACCAAACAGGTCCAAGCAATGCAACAATAGCACCTGCAGCAGAGGAAGACGAGGACCGAGTCATGTACCTTGGACCAAGACGTAGGAATGAGCCTCAAGGTAATATCACAGAAATTGCCAAAGGTATGCTGATTGCTCTTCCAACTGAGGAAGATGACAAAGATCGACCCTTTTGGATAGCAAAAGTTCTTGATACAGTCAAGGAGGAAGGCTTAGTAACTAAACTCAAGATTCATTGGCTGGTGACACGTTCAGAAAATGCTTTTGAAGGTAGGTATGAATTAGAAATGAGAAGTCAAGAAAAAGGGAGGAAGTCTAAGAAAGTGGGTTGTAGGGATGAGCTGAACTTGAATGATGTGACTATATTATGCTATGATTTCAAATTGAAATCAGACAATCGTCTGCGCCAGAAAACTGTTAATTTGCTTAAAAAGGCTTGTAATTACGAGGAAGAGGATGAAGAAGGGAGTGGTGGTGGCAATGCTTCACCATCTGTTGATAGTGATGAGGAAGACAACTCAAGCACTTCCTCGGTGGCCGATGATGAAAGAAGTGAAGGAGATGCGGATGGCATAAATGAACATGATGGCGTCTGGATCCCTCCTTCATCCTCCTCACACTTTTGCACATAAGCGAAGTCTTAGAAAAAGACTGTAAATTTTGCATGTGAATATGAAGATTTTATCTTCAAATTTTGAGAATACTACAGTATCAGTTACAGACTTTACTTCAATTTTTTGTTAAATATTTTATCTTTTGAAATTAAAATTTCTCTCTAAAAACATACTTCAAGAACATTCTATTTGCTCTGAAAAATGTCACTTTAAAAAGTCAATTCTTCGTTCCACAAAAAAACTAGTCATTTGGGGGGAGGGGGTCAAAATTGAATTTCAAGCAGCTTTTTTTTACCTCATTTTACCCCCTTTTTTGTAAGAAGAAGGAATCTTTTAGGAATATTCCTTTTTCTCTCGTTTCGATGATTTGCTCCCGTTTAATACGCAATGTTGTTGTACAAGGTCTTGCTTGATGCTGACGTCTTGCCTCCTTCGTCCAAGTGGCCTTTGGTCATTCCCAGGGATCGGCAGAAAGCAGTATAGAAATGGGTATGGGATAAACTACTCCATCCCAAAGTATCTGTTTTATGGTGGCAAGTCACTCATCGTTGTCTGCGCATTAATATTACGGTGCCACGATTTAGGTCCGGAGGTGTAATGCACTTTGTCCCTTATGTGCCTGGAGGAGGGACGAGACAATTGAGCATTGCTTCTTCCTATGTAGACATGTCAGACATGCTTGGTTATGGCTTCAAGGCCTCTTTCATTGCAATTTGAATAGCCAACAGGTGTTATTAGCAGTTTATCCAAGTAGTTGGGATAATTTGGCAAAAAGGGCGTTTCATTTGGCTTCTGCATGGATCATCTGGTCCATTTGGAAAAGAAGGAATCTTCTCATATTCAAGGGTCTTGCTTGTTCAGATGCACAGGTCCTTCTTGATGCCCAACAACGAATTGTCAAAGCATTCAGGTGCTCATCAATTGCTAATGAGGTGAAGAGCCGTATTTGGGAGCACTATCTTCAGATTCATACTTACTTATGAGTTTTTGCTTGCTCTTCATATTGTTTAGATGTTGTATTTGAGTGGGGTGGTTTTGCTCTGGTGGACATTCTCTCCACTGAGTTATTAGTCCCCATTGTACTCTGTAACTTTCTCTGGATAATAAAGGCTCAAGTCCTTCAAAAAAAAAAAAAAACTTTTGCATTGTTGTAGACAAACCAGGAGCTATTGAGCTTCGTCAATAACAGGTCTGTTCCGCATCTCTAGCTAACTCTTTATCTTCATATCTATGATGCTATGAATTTGTTTCCACATAATGCTATTGATGTCTACATATATCATGTTCATAAATAAGCAGCATTACTAATGGTCAATGCTTTGGTAATTTGCTCAAATTTATATGAGGAGGCTGTCAGTAATATGGCTGATGTAACATGTTTTGTGACTTCAATTTTATTGGTAGAGCTCTATAGGGTTACAAAGAAACAGTATGTAGCTACCTGAGCCCCTCAACAACTAAAAAATGCAAGTTTTCTTTTGTAAGCTCTTTACTTATATGACGGATATTGCCTGGAAGAGTTTCATAAATCCTGCACTGCCAGTTGGTTGCAGGGTGTCATTTTGGAGACCTGTAGCTAACATCCATAAAGAAACATGCAAATTTGAAGTAAAACTGTTATGTATATTTGGAGATACAATTTTTCATTTTGGTTTTCTGCAGTTTTACAGTTGATACTACTTTAGCATTACCTTGCAGCATAGGTTCTGTGATTATAGGTTTTGCAAACGAAGAGTCAAATTGCATGACATTAATAATAGGTAGATGAAAGGGCAAGGAACTCAACTCATCATCTAACAATTTTTAGTTCCTCCTTAACTCTATAGAAATAAAAAGAGGCCACAATCCACAAGTTCACGCACGACCTATAGTATACACTCAAGACAAAAAAGACCACATTGCAAGAACACTGTGACTTCCTAAGGTGGGATTAAATCCCACAAATTGCATCATACTTGGTGGACAATAGAATTACATCTTACCAATGCGTCTCCAAGTGCCATCTGCATTTTGACTCAAATTGCACTAAACGACGACACATTTCTTATTTTCATCAATGAGCTAACGACATGTTCTTCTATGCCGTTACTAAAGCCCGGCAACGCCGGGCATCCATTGCTAGTTATATGTTGATGTATCAACTATTATAATTCATTGTTAACCTACAAGTTGTGTTTCAACTTGAATTCTTTCATGACTAACAAAAAGCAATATATAAAAGACATCATAATGTATAACTTTGAATAACAACCATGGTGACTAATACTTGCAGCCAGGAATATTGGCTTGGGGTTAGGCACCGACAACACTGGCGCTTACAAAGGGAAAGCAATGGAGCCTTATCAGCCAAGGCAAGCATTGGTGGACATTCTCTCCACTGAGTTATTAGTCCCCATTGTACTCTGTAACTTTCTCTGGATAATAAAGGCTCAAGTCCTTCAAAAAAAAAAAAAAAACTTTTGCATTGTTGTAGACAAACCAGGAGCTATTGAGCTTCGTCAATAACATGTCTGTTCCGCATCTCTAGCTAACTCTTTATCTTCATATCTATGATGCTATGAATTTGTTTCCACATAATGCTATTGATGTCTACATATATCATGTTCATAAATAAGCAGCATTACTAATGGTCAATGCTTTGGTAATTTGCTCAAATTTGTATGAGGAGGCTGTCAGTAATATGGCTGATGTAACATGTTTTGTGACTTCAATTTTATTGGTAGAGCTCTATAGGGTTACAAAGAAACAGTATGTAGCTACCTGAGGCCCTCAACAACTAAAAAATGCAAGTTTTCTTTTGTAAGCTCTTTACTTATATGACGGATATTGCCTGGAAGAGTTTCATAAATCATGCACTGCCAGTTGGTTGCAGGGTGTCATTTTGGAGACCTGTAGCTAACATCCATAAAGAAACATGCAAATTTGAAGTAAAACTGTTATGTATATTTGGAGATACAATTTTTCATTTTGGTTTTCTGCAGTTTTACAGTTGATACTACTTTAGCATTACCTTGCAGCATAGGTTCTGTGATTATAGGTTTTGCAAACGAAGAGTCAAATTGCATGACATTAATAATAGGTAGATGAAAGGGCAAGGAACTCAACTCATCATCTAACAATTTTAAGTTCCTCCTTAACTCTATAGAAATAAAAAGAGGCCACAATCCACAAGTTCACGCACGACCTATAGTATACACTCAAGACAAAAAAGACCACATTGCAAGAACACTGTGACAACCAGGTATGGCTCCGTACTTCATTTCTTAGGCTATATATCAATTTTTCTATAAGCCCGAATATCCTTTCTGCTGCAGATAATCAGTGTCATCTGCATATTCTGGAAAATTAGAAGCACCAACAATCATTCTTGGCCAACATCAACTGACACTTTAGCTCCTTCATTATAAATCCTTTCACAACAAATGTGGTATATAGAGCAGCGCTCTAAACCAAGTCAACCCTCTAGCAAAAAATTCCAGACCCTTTGTCCTCATTTCACTACAATATATAGGGTTTATATCTATAACTTCAACTTATTCTAGTATGGCACTCTTCGATCCAATAAAAAAGCTTGCATTAGCACCTGTTCACTATAATTCTAAAAAAATCTATTTTTTACTCAACTCAACAGGCCACAATGTACAAGTTTGAATACGAACTAAAGCGCATATGTTGCGAATAAGACCGCATTGCAACAAAATTAGCCATGTATGACTCCATCCTTAATTTTGTAAGCTATGTGTTAGTATCTCTATAAACTTAAAATTCTTTTCTGAACAGAAACATATAGGATGTAGATGCTCGAAAGTCTCATTTCTCAGGATGAAGAACATGAACACATGCAAGCCTATGTGACTATTGCAGGCCAAGAAATTGATCTTGCCTTAAACATTCCATCCGGCTCTCTCACAGACCAAGAAATCGAACAGGGCACTACCATATTCGTAAGTTTGTTGGCCTGCAACCACAGATCCACCATCCTCCATTATTTCCTTTGGAATTTCTTCTTTACCTGCAAATACAAATCTCACCAACCGTCCACTTTTTCCTTTGTAATTTCCTCCTTACAAATTTGACCAACCATACTAATGCAAATCCTCGTTTGCAAATCCGCTGCTCCATGCGCAAGTCGCAGCTGTTATGATACGAGCATCCCAACCTTAAAAAAGAACACAATCAAATAGCAGCATTCAGATAGGGTAATTCATTTTACATTTGATGGATGAGAAAATTTGAAGATGAATGTGGGCCTCAAAACACTAAACTGAAGGGCCTCAAGCACTTCATGCTAAAAAAATGTTCCATTATCTAAAGTACAAAATAAAGCGGGAGAAAAAACACACACAACTACACGATCTCTCCTTTTTATTTTTAAATCAACAGCAAAGAAAAGGCTGCACTCTAGAAATACTATTTAGTACAGTCAAATGATTACATCAACTAAATCGGAACAAAACTATATTGAAAAGCGTACAAAAAACACAAAGGAAACCCCCGTATTATGTTGAATGTTTTTTATTTTTTTATAAATAGTCTTCTCGTTCTTCAAAAAAGGGGAGAGGGGGATATTTAAAGGAACTATTTACAAAAAAGAATATTCCGTAAAAAGTTCTTGACACTATCCACATAATCGATGGTTAGAAAATCAAGAAAATGCAAAAAAAAAGTTGGGGAAAGGGGGAGGGACGGCAAGGAAGATTAGAAAAACACAAAATTATGCAAGGTTGCTTCTTGTACTATATCAAGTTCTTATAACATCTAGATGTACTTCAATTTTGAAAAGGATATCAAGTTCTCATAACATGTAGATGTGCTACTGCTGCAATTTTGCAGAGGGAATTGAAGGAGTATGATACTTAGTTCTACCAAAATCGAATCATACACCACTACATATAATGCTTAAGCTACAAACAAATTCAAAAGTGCAGAAGCCTATCCAAGCTTAAGGTTAACTATGAGCATCACTTGGCATACACAAAATTAGTAGAGGAGCGCCTTATTGAAGCCACTTGATCAGGGAATTTTGAAGCAGATGAAAAACAGTTCCAAGACATTGTATTTGAGGCAGCTAGACATATCTTTGGTTTGCTAAAAAATGCCTATAAGGTAAGCCTTGCAACTCATGGTGGAATTCTGAATGCCAAGAGGCGAGAAGCACACTACCACAAAAATGTAAATACAAACCTAAATGGTATAAGAGCTTGATCAGACAAAAAAAGCATGACTTTTATGCACAACAGCAGGCAAAGTTATCTGACCAATTTAGGAAAATTTCAAAAAGATTTTGGGACACGCTACAAGGCAGATCAGCAAGCTATTTTGGGCATGGAAGCCTTGTCCAATTTAGTCAAAGATATTTATGAAAAGAAGGGCGCAAATGGGATGCCAAAAATGGCTCTTAGTGCAAACATATTCACTATATCAGAGGTTAGTGATTGCCTATCCAAAGCGATCAACAATGAGGCACATGATGCGGATGGCCTCTATGTGGAGCTTTTCAAGTGGTGGGGAGGGGGCGGGGGTTGTTGACACCTTATCTATCCCGACAGGACTGCTTGAATAAAAAGCTTCATGAAAAGGGCTGCCATCCAACTAAAGAACCAAAGCGTGTTCATCAATTCGCAATGAAGGCGACAAAAAGGTAGTAAGAAACTACAGAACAATTCTCATTGGTAGTGTGTTCGCCAAAATTCTAGGCAGCCTTTTAGAAGGGAAACTAAGCTTCTGGGTAGAGCAAACGGCCGTATGCTTAGAGTATCAAGCAGGTTTCATAAGACCACGCCAAAGACCACGCCGAAGAAGAGACAGAGAATAAATAAATAAATGGCGGCCCCTGCAAATCTGATCCATAACTAGCGTGTTCGGGCACATAAAGAAGGCCTTTGCCAGTTAGAAAAATCAGGCTTTGATCCAGGAGTTGGTAGCGAGATCTGCCAAACACCTATTTTGGGCCCAAGGATGTTGTACTATATATATGAGCATAGATAGAACTCAGTTTTTTAGATGAGCTTTAGTCCTTGTCTCTAGTCTTTCTCTCGATTTTCGAGAGCTCATATACACTCAGTGATATCAAGGAAGTCTTATTTTCTCTCATTGTTTGTTGTTATCTCATTTCTATTTCATTCTTTCTGTTCGTTTGCAAAATCCCACGTGACACTCAGCCAGGATTCTCTTGTTTGATCCATGGGTCCTTACAGAGGGCTGTCTTACAGGAGATCCCGAACCCAGACCCAAAACACTGTCGCCATTGTCGGGTCTGATCTTTCTTCTTTCGCTTCTTTTCACCATGTCTGCTCGTGCTTTCACCCCGAAGAACTCCTTTGCCAAACGGCGGCTCGATTGGAGCGCCATCAGCGTAGAGAAGCTACTCGAGACATGTACGACACTGATTATGATATTGAGGAAGGTCGTGTCCGCTCAAGAGCTCAGTCGGCACAGGGTCTCCCCCTGTCTGTAAGCATTGCTCTCAACCCCAGTCACCCCATCATACATCGGTCCAACCCACTCCTCATTTATTTTCAAACTCCAGAAAGCACCTACATTCATATCCCCTCGCGTCACACCCCTACCTTCGCAACCTTCTTCTCCTCCTGCAGGGATGGGCTATCCTCATGTCTCTTTCGGCCCTCCCCATGTCCATGAATATCAGACCTCCCCATCTTTTCAGCATGGACTCCCTGTCTACAATCTCACTGATCTCAAGTTTACTGAGGAGGGCTCCCATGGTCCTTCGCCATAGGATGCTCCTCTCTCGGGCCCTCCGGGTTTTTCTGTTTTTATGCCGCCTTGTTCCCAGCCCACGGCTGTACCACAAAGCTATATACCTGCTTATGCTCCACCTGTCTATGCGCAAGGTCCGCTTCCATCTCCTGTTCAAAATCTGAAGCTGACATATCCCACCTTCGGGAATACTAAAGGAAAGCCTCTTGATCAAAGTGCGCAAGCTCACATGGAAGAATTCGAGGCATTGGCTATCCTCAATGGCCACGCTCAACCTCAACTCAAGTTCCACATCTTTTTCACCACGCTGCGTGGAGCCCCTCATCAGTGGCTCCTGGCCAACAAAAGCCCATTATGGCACCACGGATGATGATCAGCCCACTCAATGATCTTCAACAATAGCCCACAGAGTCTGCACGTGACTTCGCGGATCGCCGTCACATCCTAGTCAGCAAGCTACAGGAGTACCTTACGCAAAGTCAGATTCTGGTCTGGTTTCTGCAAGGTCTCCCTCCTGCCATTCGTCTCATGACTGAGTACCTGCGTCCCAAGACCCTAGAGAAGGCAATCAAGTCAACTACTCAGTCAATGTCTCTTCGAGAGGAGTTGCCCTTACGGAGCTTCCTTTCATGCCTCCTGTCATGGTTCCTCAGAATGCGGTTCAGCCACAACAATCTGCCCCTCAACTAACCAAATTTGGTGTCACATCTGTAAATATCAAGGTCATCTTGCCAATGAATGCAACTCCACCAATGGTCCCCCTCATTGTAAGCGGTGCAACATGTGCGATCATGCCACTAAAGAGTGTACTCGTTCACATCCCATACCTTTCAGACAGAAAATGGTTTCCAGGTGCAAACCACGCCACAGCAGCAACAGTCGTATCCACCTCAGCAATATCAGCAAGCTCAGCAACCTCAACAATGTAGGGGTCAAGGCCTTGTCAACCTTTTGATCCTTCCAAGGCTCAGTGCTATCACTGCCAAGAATGGGGTCATACCACTACGGCATGTCCTCAGCTTCCTCAAGTCTAAGTTCAACTTCCAGGTACAAATCAAACTGCTTCAGTCAAACTCACGGCTTATCAATTATGGGTCGCCAATGGCAAACAAGCCCACGCCCTGTTCTGAGAAAGCCACCTCAGCCACCTCAATAACAGCGCCCTTAGCAAGCAGCGTTGTCCTCCATTCCTCTGGATCAACAAGCTCAAGAAGAAATTTATCAGACTCTCAATCCTCCGGTGTAGCAGTCAAATTGAGTTGGTTTGGTTTCTCGCCAGACCAAGGCCCCACGTCCCTTTACGATCATACCTCATAATATGCAACCTGCATTTGCTATCGACACGGTTCCACATGAGGACCCAAAACAGGTCTATTTTGCACCTGATCTGGATAAACTCATGCCCCATATCATGTCAAAGGTGAGGCAAAGTATTCTCAAGCTCATGCGAGCTGCGGAAGGCCGCACACTTGCAAATGTTCATGCCACCACGCGTGCTCAGCAGCGTCAGCAGACACCTTCCTCGTCTAAAAGCCCATGCTCTCAGTCGTATCCCAATATTGCTGCAGAGGTTGAGCTTCTCAAGGAGGTTTTGACATCCTTGCCTCAGACTCCTGCCCCTTTGGAACCTGCTTTCCTTGGAATTTTCACAAGGCCAAATTCACTTTTCCACAGTCTGGTGAAGTGTGAGTAAGAGATGTGCTGAAACTGAATGCATGTCTCTTTGTATTCTTTGAAGACGTATTTTTTTGTAATATTGTCTGTGAGATGATACATGTATGACGTTGCAAATTTCAAAAACGAGGTTAGTACGGACGTTCGGCTCACACGAAGCGAATTGTGTTGGGGCATAAAAATTGTACACCTTCATTTCGCGCCGTGCGATCCACGCAGTATGGAAGTTGCTTGTTGTCAAATTAAACTTAAACACAAGTGAGGTCGGCACGTACGTGGTTTTCTCGAGGAGGGTTTGGAGTGTTTTTTTTTTAAATCCCAATTATCGACATAGTGTGACGTAGCATCTTGGTATTAAATAGTATGTTAAATTCGAATTATATCGGTGTTCATTTTCAGGTTAAACTCAAATCATATAGGTTTTGGAATAAGGTTAAAAAAGGAAGATATTGGATATTTAGGAATAAGGTTAAAAAAGGAAGATATTGGATATTTAGGAATAAGGTTAAAAAAGGAAGATATTGGATATGGCTCAAATTTGAGACATGCACATAATGACATGTAATGATGGTTGATAGGGACTGGAATTGAATCATTCCTACGATTTTCACGCGTCTAATCCAAACTTATATCTATTCCAGCCTAGATTGAAGCCCATTCTCCCCAATCTCAGCCCAATCTTCGCTAGATCCTTCCCTTAGCCCAATTTAAGCTAGTCCATCGCCATGAAAAGATCAGCTACGGAAGAAGGAGGTGTCCTCCAAGAGCCTATTACGGTGGAAGAGGTGTTCCCTCATGATTCCCTCCGGCTGCCTTACGGTTCTTGCTCACGAATGCCCTACGATTCCTCGATTCCTTTGACGAGGAATCGAGAGAATGAGGAATCGAGGAAATTTCAGGCGGGGAGTTCATCGCGGAGGTGTTCTTGAAGGCTGGATAGGAGATTTTTCAGAGAATGAGTGGTCTACCAAAGGAGAAGAAGCCGAAGATGATGAAGAAGATGAAGAAGTTGAAGACGAATCCGTTGACTTCGAGGAGCTCATGGCATTGCTAAATGGTACATGCATGTTTTCTTTCTTTTCTTAAGCATTCAACTAACGGTTATTTCTTATTTTTTTGTTTTGCAGATGGTGAAGCAGATGAATGAAATTTGTTAGGGCAGAGCACCTCTTTTTTTTTTCCCCTTATTCTTAGCCTCCAGCTTGCCTCCAGCTTCTTACCATATGACTGCAAGCCTCCGGGCTTTTTTGTTGTGAATAGTTGAAGCCTCCGGGCATTTAAATTTACAAAATGATGTTCTGATGTAAAGCCATACGGCCATAAAAAAATTTGAATGTAAAAAGTTTTTGCTTCTAATTCCATTTGAATATTTAACTTGTTTTTTTACTGTACATGTGTTTTTTTACTGTATTATGTTATGGTGTTTGTGTTTAGATACCTCTAATACAAGACTGTGTTTAGAAATAGTATTTTAATAAACCAACACTTTACATACTAACACTGTACACTTTAAATATGATATTTCTTTCTTTCCTTTTACTTGAAAGCTATTTTTTTTTTTCAAGATGGATCACACCAAGCGAATAATACATATGCAAAAAAAAGGGACACACTAAATTCGCATGGTGTGATCCACTTTCTTATTTGTTGTCAAATTAAAATTAAACACAAGTACTCATTCCTATTTGTATCTAAAATGCTTTACCACTCTTAAGTACATAAGTCATTATCCCTTTTCAAAGAGCATATTATTTTTCAAGAAGGATCATACCAAGCGAATAGTACATATGCAACGAAAATGGAACACACTAAATTTGCATCGTGTGATCCACTTTCTTATTTGTTGTCAAATTAAAATTAAACACAAGTACCCCTTCTCATTTAATGCTTTACCACCCTAAGTGCATAAAGTTATTAGTCCTTTTCAAAGAGCATATCTTTTTTTAAGAAGGATCACATCAAGCATCCCATTTGCATCTAAAATACTTTACCAAGTCTAGTAGTACATAAAGTTATTAGCCTTTTTCAAAAAGCAAACACTTTATCAATAAATGAGCACGTCACATATCCACACTTAACTTCAAATAAGACACATATATATTTCTTTTATTAAAAGATAATCAAAGTAATTTTACTATAGGAAGTCATCTTTTTCCAAAAAGATGTATGAGGAAAAGACCGTTACTTCTCGCGTCGTGTGAGGAAAAAGGACCGTTACTTCTTCTCACGTCTTTTCTTCCAGAGAAATATCACACGACGCGAAAGCTCGTGTGATAATTTTTATTGATAATTTCGGTGATACAATCTATACATAAGTAATTTTACTGATACATAACTAAAGATAAAACTTCTCATTGAAGCAAAATAGAACGACATGGAGATCACACGACGCGAAATCCATTGATTGCTACCTAATTGCAAGCAAGGCATTTCGCGTCGTGTGATCTTTTAATAAAACAGAACATATATTGGAACAAGAGGATAGATAGAAGCAAAAAATAAGGAAAACTTTTCTTTGAAGCAAAAAATAAATAGATACAACGGCTAGGGATCTTCATGATCCTCTAGGCTGATTTTCATGTCTGCGGTGGCCGTAAAAACAGCGTTCTCATCCTCCTCTTTCCGGGGCTTCTTCTCCATATCTTGTAAGGAGCTGCGAAATCGTGGCGGTTTCAATACGCCGACCCTGGCGGCTCGTTAAGCCTCTTGGTACATGGCGAATGTTTCCGCGAGCTCAATGTCTCGGCTCATCGCGGCCCGGCCCCCTCGTGAAGGCTAATCTGTCGACCCGCGTCCATATTCGGCGGACGAGGCGGTTGTTTTCATCATGGATCTTCTTGAATCTCTTCATCACCACTGCAAGGGTGATGTCCACGAAGCAACTCACGGGTCTTTGGGGAGTGCTATCTTGGCGTGGTCGCTTAGAGAGGAAGATGATGATGCTATCGGGCGAGAAGGTGGAAGGCTGGGCCGGAAGTAGAAGATGAGTGAAAGGCGGGAAGGCGTCGGAGGTCGAGTGGACATAGGTCTTCTATTTATAACATAGATTTCGTAGTAGCTTGAGTCACCACGAGTTGCTTGTCGGCGTCGTATGAGGAATAAATAAATTAATTGTTTTTTCCAATAATATTACATTTCTTGAGATGAATATCACCACGACGAAAACCTAGATATATGAAAAAAATCGGTGATGTATTTTTGATGTGAATAAATACAAATAAAATAATTTTTATTAGGAATTTCGGAAGGACAATCTGTACATAAATAATTTTATCGATACAAGTTGGAAAATATATAACTTCCAATTTTTCAAGCTTAGGTCGTCAATTTCATGCTCTTTCAATCCCTGCCGCTTGATCCAACAAGGCAATGACTTCCATGTTATCGACCCGACTTCCAACCTTGGGTGAGTCAAGCCCAATGACTAAAAAATTTAACATATTGCTCGCTCATGAACCCGGCTTGGTCGTCAAAATATTGTAGCACAACATCCATTTGAATTGCTATCACCCTTTCGGTGTTTGATGCCAATTGGGAATGGTTCCCGAACATGCATAATGCGGATGTAATAGACAAACTACGCACCTTTTGGACTGAAAGTTGGCGAAGGCGATTATCTCCCATTAATGAATCTTGAGATATATCGTAACATTGTAGAGTCCTTCAATCTTTCCTGTCCCCAGCGTGCATGTCGGCAAGAAAAATCATCTACTTCCCACAAATAAGAACCCTCAAGCTTATCTTCTTCACATTTCTCCTCATCTATGAGGCTTATCTTTGCCGATTGTTGAAGGGCCTGCCAAACTTGTAGATCTGTTGGCGCTTTACCGAGAGCATTTGGAATTCTTCTTCCGTTGGTAGATTAAGCCTCCTCTTGAGCAAATCGAGACTCCAGCCTCTCATAGGCTTCTTTAAGCTTTATAGCACTGCGGTATAAGAAGACACTTCAAACATCTCTTTGTCCAAATCCTCTTCAAAATCTAGGCCTAGGGTTTACCCATTGGCCAAGGAATAGCGATAAGCTCGTCTTCCCCTAGCACACATTAAGTAACAAAGATGGGTTCCTCGGTATATCACTTAGCAATAGGTATTCTTTGCCTTCCACTAAAATTGGCGTTATGTCGGACAACTTCTTTTCATCCTCATCCCCATCCTCATCACCTTGAATCATCTCCCTCCTCTCTGGTTCACCCAAGGCGGTCGTCGAAGCTAAAACTCCTACATTCTTGCTCTTCTTCTTGTAGATCTATCTCCATTTCTCGTCATAGTCAGCATCATCACACATAACTAACCCCCTTGGCTTAAAGATTTCATTGTTTCCGGTGTATCTTTGGTTTTGGCGGCGCAGAATGCAATAACTAGCAAATGCAAATGGCAAAGAGAAATAAGATACCTTCTTAAGTACAAGGGGCCCGGCCGGAGGAGGCCCGTTTTGCGAAGCATTCTTGAAAAACATCTTATTTGTTTGCAAATGGGAAGCCGCCTCCTCTAGAGCTGGTTTTGGAATCCATGAGCCGGGAACATCCGCAAAGGGCGTCTTGGCGAGACCAAGCGGTCGGGTGAAAGCTAAAGGCAACCTCGCGATAGTATCCAAGCTCGCTCTTTTTGTTTGCCATGATGTCCAACTCCTTGCAATAGAACGGATAAATCGCGATCGGCGGAACTTCCTCGTTGTCATGTGGGGCGGATGCATACTATTCGGGAACTTCACATAACAATCCATGGAAGCGAGCAACAGCGAAAGCAAGAAGATGTTTAGGGCGGTAAAGCGGCTATCGCCGAACTCAAGTAGCCGTTGTCGATTATGAAAGGGGACCACGGCCGTTGTGGGAGATTTGTCCATACATTTTAGGGTTAGGGTTAGGGTTAGGGTTAGGGTTGGATCACCACGGCGAAGACTACTATGTGCAACAAAAAGCACAATGCTTGCTTGGCGTCGTGTGATCCTCCATTATAACATTAAAAAAAAAAAAAAAAAAAATACAAAGTGCGAACCTAGGCTTCTAAGAAAGAAATGGACTAAGAGATTAAACTTATAAAGCCATTACATTAAAAGAATATTATACATATGAAAAAAACACAAAGGCACTTCCACGGCCTTTTTCCGGGGGTCTTTCTTCTTGTTGTATTGAGCCATAAAATTTTGACCATAGTACTCGGGATCCCTTATGCGTAAAGGAGGCGCATGTCCTTGGGCATGGCGGTCACCCGCTTGGCATGTATTGCTGCAAGGCTGCGAGTCCTCGAACAGGCCAGACACCAAGCGCTTCCGAAGCCATTTTGAAGAGCATTTAAAGGCGGTTGCTTGAATTATGAAGCGGTATGATGTATCGCACCACACTCTTGCAGAATCTCTTTCACGAGCGGCAAATGGGAGGCGCGGAATGACCATCTCGGTCGATACTTCTTAATCTCGCTGAAGCCTCTTTAATGCCGGGGCCGTCTTACGCTTCCGGCCACTACCCTCACCCCTCCCGGCATTTGGAGGCATTTGCTCGGCCCGACTCTTCGGCCGTCTCCTCACCCGGCATTTGCGGTGTTGTTGCTTTCGGCCGACTCTTCCGGCCGTCTCCTCACATTCATGGTAAGCCTTTCCCTTTCGGCGTTGGGCCTCCTCCTTTGATTTGAAGGTCACGGCGCCTCCACGGGAGGAGGCGGGAAGAGCAAGAAGAGGCGGCTGCCCAAAATTAATCCGGCGTCATATTACGCTGCCCGGTCTCTCACATTTTCATCTTAGTCTCCGGCGGAGTGCATCTCCCTACTTTTCACGGGTGCTTCTCCCGTCGTCTGTCATGCGGTTGTTTTAGGGTCTTACGTTAGGCATGGTGGGAGGAGGAGAATCTCTATCGGAGACTTGATTCGAGATGAAGGAGGCGGACTAATGTAATCACACGGCCTTACACCACTGGATGGGTCCTTGCGGTTTGCTTAGTTCTTGCCATGGCTTCTCGGCCGGATGGTGCTTTATACTACTGAAGACCCGACAAAAATAGACAAGCGGCATGAGATAAATAGTAAAAAGCGAAGTTAAAGTAAAATATGATGGTAGCGTTTTTAAATTATGCGGAACCCTAAAAAAATATCGGACAAAATACGGAACCCTAAAAACATCGAACAAAAACACAAATAAAAAACCGAGATTCAAAGCTAGGCGATAGACAATTTCTTGTTGATCGCAAACTCACTAAACTTTACATTTCCCTCTTGCCTGTAACCAACCCTAATGCCATCAATGAAATAATGGAAGTCGTTAGCAATCTCCTCTATCTCGTTAGCACTCTTAGCTCGATAATGGTCATTCGCTTTCCATGGTGGCTGTATAAATGACTTCCTCCCCTCTCCATACTCGAATATCCAGCGATCCGGAGTGTGCATTATGGTCCTCAAACGGCTCCCAATAAGTTGTGCGACCTCTCTTTTTCTGTTTCCTTCGTTCTAGTTGACAATTAGCGTTATAAATATTGTTTTGGAAGAAAGTATCGAACTTAAAGGAGGACTTAACTTCACGGACCTCTGTTAGTTGACCGGATGATTCGTGGAATCGAACATCAGTCGGAACCAAAAATAAGCCATCCACAAAATCGGCGGCGGGGGAGAAAGCACGATATATGTCTTGAGCTTTTCGAACTTCCTGCGCCATCTGGAATATGTTAGCAAATACCTCAAACAGTGTGAAGATTTTGAAACTCATCCTCACGCCTCCATTTTTAGACATTCCCGCTTGCACCTCATCAGCCACGCATTTAGAACTTCATTGCAATTACATTGTTCTCATTAGTCCGTGGCTTACAAAGTTCACTTAAAGGGGGCAATTCAGCCCGGCCTCAAGCTTCGGTTTCACGACCTTTACGTTATAATCATGTCAGTAAAACCAGATGCCTATACCCCGCAAGGTCACGGCATTCATACCTTGGAAAAGGACAATTCCGATGTCTATGTGATACACGACAAGTACACTACTAATACTTTCGGCCGGAATGACATCCACGACGTCTGATAAACATAAATCTGCACAATAAATTTGTTTGTAAACACGTGTCAGCGAAAAGAAATGAAAAGATAAAGGAGATCACCGACGCCGAAACTATCTCCCGTGATTAAGTAGCTCTAACGGATAGCTTCGGCGTCGTGTGATCGATTAAAAGGTGGTTACCATTTGCGGACAATTTTGGGAAGTTTGTTTTGGTGGAGATTAGCTCTTTGGCCATATCGAAGGGGTATATGCATGTCGTATTGTTATACTTTCCACTTTCCAGGCGCTAGAATTCAACTTGAACTCTTTTATCCTACCTATCCAATGTGTCCGCACGCGTCGATCGCCTTTGTCGCTAACTCTATGCTCGCCCCTCGTTGATGGCAGCATACTCACACCTGAACCTATTGAGACAAAACCTCCCACTTCTTGGCCTTGGGAGTTACGTAAATGGGGCAAGAAACACGAAATTACGGGAGACATGGATTGCGGATGAGGAGTGAAGGCGGAGAGGATGCACGTAGAGGCGTGAGGTGGTGATCTGAAGTTTGGCGCCAAAATTTGACAAGGGAGTTGGTGGCGGCGGTGGCGGTCAAAGTCACCATTATTTTGGGCGGCGAAGCGACTCCCGAAAAATACGGGCCATTAAAATGGTTGCAATAAAAGCGCAGGCATCCCCTATGAAAATACGCCATGTGGATGCCAAGTAAGCCTGCTCATCCTTCTACCTGCCAAGTAATACTGACTTTCGTAAAAAAGGCGCAAACCTGATTGGTCCTGGCGAGTCTGACGTGGAAATCTTTAACCCAAGATATGGGCCATTTTCAGACCCCAAATCCGCCCTAATGGTATGTGTAGCGAATTTCACATGTCTAATACAAAGCATTTGAGCCGAAGATGAAAAATAGAACTGATGTTGGTTTGCCTAAAGCGGAGACCATTAGAGAAAGGGTTTCTTACAAAATTCTGCCACAAATGGAAGCTTTTTACTATTATCTGCAGTTGCACATTACCAGTAATTCTTATTGCATTAAGTGGCGGTGCTTTTTTTGGGTTGAAACACATTATGCTCCATGTCATGCAACTGCGTCTATGTTTTTGCTTCAATTCAAGGACATAAACTAGGTGATAGAAGCTAAGACTAGAAAATGAGAAGGAATTGTGAAGTACAAATCTCTGAAAGCTGCCTGGTTCAGTAAAGACCAAGATAAAATGCCTTTATAATTTTGTTTATTGTCTGAGTTGAAGAGATTCTGTGGCTATAGTTTGCAGAAATCACATCCTTATATGCCCATTAACATTCCGATGTGTTGGTTTTCAGAACCTAATAGTTGGAGATATTTCTTCTGTTATTGAAGATCGCTACAATTCAAGGTTTAACATGTTGTAAATTGTACAGGTTATCCAACTGGATTCATCATGCATGGAGTTGAAAACCCAATTCCAACTGGATTCGTCATGCATGGAGTTGAAAACCCAATTATATAATTGCAATTCTTCACTTAATCTATTGCTTCAATTTTGGTTGTTATACTGGATGTCCAGATTTATGAATGGGGCGATAAAGCTTTTAACTTCACAACATATTGCAAGTGATGCCCATTTCTTATAGGTGATATCACCGAATTACTGTATTACTGATTTTTTATGTTGTACACCGAATTGGAATTGGAATTGGAATTGGAATTGGAATTGGAATTGGAATTGGAATTGGAATTGGAATTGAATTGAATGCATGTTTTTAATGATGTCTAAAAGGAACGAATATACACACTTCTTTTCATACGAGTGAACATATGAAATGCCCATTTTCCCTTCACTTACACTATAATCGTGCAAAATATCAATCACGCCCTACTTGGAAGGTATTACTTAGAAGAACAAGGAAGTTCCACAATGTTATCTATCATGGATTTCTAGATTCCATTACAAGGCGCCAACATCTAATGTGCCAGTAGATTTTTCTGGGGCATGATCCTCTATGAGTTTGTATCTTGCTTGCTCAAAATCTGCCATGTGGAGAAAGCGAGTCTATTCTTGAAGAACTGCCAGAATCATAATGGAATACTGTTTGTGAAGTAAGCCTGAAAGATTTTGTGCTCTAAGCATATGGTTTGCAACGCTGAGCACAACATGCATTATCACAATATCTATTATCTATTGATTCAAATAGACATTTAATGATTTTATTTAGGTGTAGTCTGTTGAGATAAACGAGTAGTACAACATCTATTATCTACATTTTGCCAATAATGCATTTGAGCTCTTCTCTATCTCCTATCGGAGGTACAATACTTAGCTTCGAATGATTAAAACTCATGTATTATGTATTTGAAAGACTCTGATTAAATGAGTCAGTTAATATATGATATGCAAAACTCATATTTTAAGTCAACAAACTGAGCCATCTTTCCAAAATAGGAAAGGAAGGAAGGAAGGAAGGAAGTTTATTTTAACGTCCACGGAGGCCAGAGGCCTATGAGACGGCACAGAACAGGCAAAAAAGCCAAAAACCCCAACACCAAGGAAATGGGGGAAAGGGACAGTGGGAAAGAAAAAAGGTAAATGGAAAAAAAGGGAGGGGGAGGGGAACCGGGGAAAAGGCAAAAGGAAAAGGGAAAAAAGGAAGGAGAAGTAGGAAATGGGGTTGAATGTTTTTGATTATGTAATTTTAAAAACATGAATTCATCTAATAATTCCTTCAGTATATCATTTACAGCTCCCAGCTATGTCCAGCAACGCTGGGCTCCCTTTCTAGTATGTAATTCCATCCCTTTTCTTCCACAATAGAACATAATCATTTCTTAGGAATTAACAATTCTTCGTGAAACTAATCAACCCATTACCTGAAAAAGATTGGAATATTAAAGGGTTCAGATGTCAGAGCATGGATGGAATGCCGAAGGTGGGCAACCATCCAGATAAGGTAGGTGATGATGGTCTAAATGGACAGAACCGCCTATGGCTTGGGTTTTTAACTAAGTTAACAATGCTAAAAAAATTTGGTATAGTTTGCCGCCAGCATTGAACCAGGCATGCATGTTTAGGGCCCATGATGTGCACAAAACTGGAGAATTGTTTTTGTTTTTTAGATAATAAGCGGAACGTGCTTCTTAGCCATTTGCATGTGCTAGCCAATTTGATGTGATTTATGCCAGTAGCACGTCTAAACAACCCTTCTTTTTTTTTTTTTTTTTTAACACTCTCAAAAAGTCCACGGTTGCTTGTTTTGTTTAAGAGGAATTTCAATCCGGCGACTTTTGTGAAGGGAACGGATCTCGTTTATTTTTGGCTTAATTCCACTCCTTTGTTTCATTTTGTGGGTGGAGGTTGTAAGGAAGCAATGGATGCACAAGGTTTGCGCTCTTGGCGATATACAAAAGCTATGTAAGGCCCGAGAAGCGGTCAAGATGTTATGTTTGCATTGATTGGGGATAGAAAAAGCACTCTGTTGCATATTGCTGCAGAGTGATGGTCCTGATTTGCATATTGGAAGTGTGATGAGGTGCTTGAGGAACTATGAGAGTGGTTATTCTGGTGAGCTCCACAACCCTGGAGGTGGCAGCCAACCACTCTTGAGTGCGTTGTTGGATAGAAAGCCTAATAATTTAGAGAAGTTTACTAAGGCAAGGTTTAGGAAGTCAGGTGCTTCTGAACATGTTGGAGCCTCAAGTTCACGTCCCCAATCTCGAGATCTACCACCAAGGTTCCTCCTCCAACTTGACAATTGTCTTTGGCCCGAGTAATAAAAGCAGTATATGTTCTCGTTCCTATCTTATTTAACAGATGTGGGTGTCTTTGAAAGAGTGAATTTAGGGTTCTTAATGCCTGGACATACTCATGAGGATGTGGATGCATTGTTTGGGAAGTATAGTGCGCAGTTGAAATCTCAAACTGTGACCAATCTTCCTAGACTAATGGAAGTTCTTAGTGAATGCATTTCACCTTCTTCTATAAGGTTGATCATACAAGAGGTGCCTGATTGGAAGAATTTTATCGAAGGTTATGCTCTTGATATGGAAGGTCAATCTAGACCTCTTCAGTATACTTTCTGGGTCATGGGAAATAAGCCAATAATGCATTGGAAGATGAGACCTTCAAATGATAAATGGAGGCCAGATGGCACGAAGATGAAAATGGTAAACCTAAGATTCCAAGGGGTCAACCAAAAGCTCTTAAGCCTTTTGCAGAGGTGGATTCATTGCAAAGCACATTGAACGGCATTTCTGAATACATCAAGTATTGGAAAAATAACCCCGATGATACCAACCTTGCATTGATAGATTATTGGACACGGGTACATGGATTATTGGGACACGTAGACACATCCTCTGATGAACTGAAAGATGGATGGCTACCTAAGACTAGGTGGAGAGACTTGATAACACCTGAGGAAGTTGATGATGTGGTTAGTAGTATTTGCAAGTCGATGGCTCCTCCAGCTGCTGAAAAACACTATGTTGGTCCTAGGAAAGGAAGGCCTAAATATCTCGGGTTGGAGGATTACGATCCCAAAGATGACTTGGTTTGCCATCAATCTGCACTTATAGTACCAGAGCGCAAAGAGATATACCATGTGTGGATGGGTTACACCATCTCAGAGGTTTGCAAAGAAGTAGGTGACCGCAATGTGAACAAAGTTCGTGTGGAATGGTGGTGTCCAGTGCACCAGTTAAATGCAGTGGTAGAGGAAGAAAGGTATAGAGACTGTTGGACAAAGAGATGGAAGAGAAACCCTATTGAAGGGGATGATTGGGTTGAGTTAGATACTATTTGGTTTTCATGGACCCCAAAGGTCATCCCAGGCAAGACTGCTAGGGTTACAATACCTGTGGAAGTGAGGAAGAAAGCTATGATATCTCTAGGGGTCACTTCTGAGAAGTAATTGGCAATATATAACTCGACATGCATATGTAAAATATTTTTAATTTTTAATGCAATCATGTTGTGCTGTTATAAAAAAAGGTCACATTCTCGACGCAAATTTACTAACCCGGGAAAAAGTTGCAGTGCCAAAATGGTCCAAAATCCTGACATAAATCCAATTTAAATGAATTATGGTTTAGGCTTTTACTAATCAAGAGCAAAAGGTACAATGGGTGATGGGCGAAGAGCCAAGAATACCCAATGTACCTTTTGGCCCTTGCTGTCTTACCATTCTTATGCTAATTCAGTATTGATTGGCTGCAGGTACGCGGTATTCTTCTTCCATTATACTAATAGTCGTATTTAATTAAAGTGGGACTCATTCCATTCCCATTTTTTTTCGGAACCCTGTTAATTTACACGAAAAGGAGCACCCCGACCCGAAAACTATCCTTAATTCGAATTTTTGTCTAGAACTCTGCATCGAAGCCCACCTCCAGGTTTCCCTGGATAGCGAGTCGAGAACAAGAACAATGCAACTGAAACAAAGGAAATTCATTAAAGATTGAAACCAAAGCTCTAGTTGAAAAAGAATTTTTATTAATAAATTGAATAGGTACAATGTATTTTACATTGGACGCAGAGACCATGGCGGTCTCATTTGTCACTCTGATTACATCATCTTGGTAGGTGGTCCACCTAAGGGGATTAACTTGCGGCGCTTCTTCACGCCATTGTAAGCCTTGGGGGCAACTCGAAGAGTGTGGAATGCCTCACGTGGAGGTGCCTGCTCGAGCTACCGGCCGACTTGTCCATCCGACTTCTCCACTTTCGCCTCCCATGACCTTTCATCGAATATGCTCCTTCCCCAACCTCCGTGGATGTTATGCAATGCTTGCAAGATGCTTTGAGCTTCCTGGACTTTCTCTTTGTTCTTCGCTGTTCTTTATTCGGGGTGTAGCGAGCAACCTCGAATTAGCGAGCAACCTTATCCAGGCGGGCAAGAGTGTAGCGTGGCCAGGGATACGTGCCGAAACGGTATTTCTTTAAGCCTTGGCGGGATGCATGCCTTTGGAGGCTGGTCTACGTGATGCTGGCGGGATGCGTGCTCGTGTCGGATGCGGTTATCGAACCACGGAGCAAGGAGAGTATGATTAACAATAGCGGTGCCCTTAGTCAAAGCGAAGAAAAAGAATGTTGAAATCAAATTACAATGGAGAACATTCATTCCATACAAGCGCATTCAATGGCGTGGGGAAGTAGTCTTTCTCGACTTCAGCGAGTCGAAAGGCCGAGAAAAGTCCAAGTACAACCATTCTCATTAGAATATGGTTGCATCCAATCACACACGGAAGCATACAAATGGTTTCGTCAACGAGACAAGCAGTGCCTTTCTCGACAAACAAACATACAAATGGTCTCATCAGCAGGACAAGCATGCCTTTCTCGACTCATGAGTCGAGAAAGTCAGCGAAAACTCAATATACAAGTATATTCATTACAAAATGTAAGTACATTTGTTCACGTTTGTTTACAATATTCACACAATTTGACTATCTGAAAGCAGAGGTCAATCTTCTTGATCACCAAAATATTTGTCGTCCATAGCTTTCATGATCGCCTTGCTCTCTGGATCGGGTTCCGTGAGGCTCGGATAGTTCCTAATCACATCGGCGACAAGAATGGCAAATAGGGATTCCGCCAAGACAGGACAAAGTCCGAAAGACAACCACCTATCTGTCTCATAATCTTCAGGTCGATATGCCTTAGCAAGGATTGTATTTTGGCGAGTTGTGATAGCACTTGTGGAGTCGTCTATGATCGGGCGTGTTGTGTTTGCCATAGTCGGGAATTGCTCATAAACCCTGTCCAGCCTTTTCACCATAATATGCTTCCCTTTGTGATGGCTGGATCGAGGTCCGACACATGCTCGACCCTTCGTTTCCCCAAACGAACTTGAACTTCAAAACCGGAAGGCCGAGAACACCAAGAACATTGACAATATTTTTTGGCCATACAAGACCATATGCCAACGAATCCCCGTTCAGGCACCATTCAACAATTTCCTTTGCTCTAGGCCTCGGATATACGATTTTATGCTCCGTTTTTAGGTCGGGATGCGCGAGGTGTTAAGCTTCGGGGACGTCTTTATCGTGGTATACTGCAGCTAATACTCCATTGACGTCAAATATTACAAGCTTGGCGGGACCGAATTTGGATCCCGTTTGAGTTTGGTTTGACCATATTTCCGGTTCATCGGGATCCATATGCGGGATCATTATCTTTTCAGGTCCTTCACGGCGCGTGGCGATGTCTTGCTCGATTGTCTTTGTGGAGTGCATTGTCCTCCTCGCGGCGTGAACCGCCGCTAGATATTGACAATGATCCGAGTCGTTGACATGGAACTCCACGAAATGATGACATCGTCGGAAAGAAACAAGTTTTTCGACTTCATGAGTCGAGAATGGAAAAAAAAGTATTGAAAGGAAGCGAGTTTTTTCGACTCGCTGAGTCGAGAAAACACCGATAGAAACAAAGTAAACTCACCTCAATCTGATTCTCAAGAATGTGTTCGGCAACATTCTGGTCTAAACCTCGCGACATTTTCGTCTCCGTCGGCTTTGTGCGCCTCGGCCCCGTGTTTGTCTTCGTCCTCGCTCGTCTTTACTACTTCCATTTATCTTCCTCCCTTTGAAATGCTCATGAAGCGAGATCCGGTGTATGACCGAATGGTTTCAACCATGTCCTTATTTCCAACCACGGATATAGGTTTCATTCCATAAAGCATAGCCCCCGAGAGAACAGGCCATTCATGTACCACTTTCGCGATACAATTTGATCTTCCTCGACCCAAATTTGGTTATGAAGTACTTGATAACTCTTGGCCGGATAGGAATTCTATGTATAGGACGCCGCGCACCATCTTTTCGACTTTGTCCATCGATGGCACATCCTCCATAAATCTGCCGCCCTTCCAGGGTTCCATCTGCTCTTGAGAGATCATGAACCTGTCGAGATAATGATGTTCGCTAGACCACCACTTATCCAGGTCTATAGCCGATCTTGAAATCAAAACCAAAACTATATTGGCAAAGCTTGGTGCCTTCGGCAAGCCAAGTCTACACTCATGTTCAAGTTCATATATGGAGTACATGATCTTGTTGGTGAAGTTAATATCAGCGGCCCATTGGGAGACAGCAGTTGTCTGATTGCCCGGCATGCAAAAGACAAGGAAACTGAAAGTATCCAGGTCGGTCATGTCGAACCGCGTCTTGTACCATTTTGCTCTATGTCAGCTTTGTCATAAAAAGGGTGGGGTCTTCGATCATATTGATGGCAAAATAGTGCCGCGGTCCAGTGCGGTTCGGACCACCAAATCCCTTGTGCCCCAAAGTTACCAGAAATGGAGGGGAGCTATCATCGGCCTTAAATGGGACCACCCCGAATCCAAGCTTCCTCTTCAGAATTGCCATAGCACGTTCAGGGAAGGGAAGGGTTTTGACGTTACGCTTTAGCTTGGTGTTGATGTAGGGTTGACATAGACGGTTCAATTCCTTCATGTCTTCCTCATCAAGGGCAGCCTTTTCCTTGTAATAATCAAAGTCATGGTATTCATTAGATGCAACGTTGCGAGAACTTCGTGATGCCTTCTTCTAATGCATTTGTCTCTTTAGGACTGTGGCATAATCTTTGCGTCCTGCATTTTTAGAACTCCTAGTCTTCCTTAGCGAGATTGTTCCATCAAGATTTCGCCTTGTAGGTCAAAGCGTTTCTTTGTCCGGTCGGGCCACGTATCCTTTTCATGAACTGCTTGTCGAGCATTTTTGGGGTCCACTGCTTGGAAATTCTCCATTCTTTGTCCTCGCCCCTTGCCTCTTGTCCATTGAGCCTATATCTCAGTCCATTTCTTCCAGACCGCCTCAGTGCTAAGAATGAGGTCATATTGGTCTGAGAGAGACTCCCTGCCCTTCCTTGGTGTTCTCTTCTTCTTCTCCTCTTCATCTTCTCCCTCATCATCTTCGGCCCTCGGTGAGAACATATCTGTGAGAGTTTCTCAAAGGTCTTCCACTTATCAGGGGAGCCTGTTTCCTTTAGGACGCTGAGGACAACCCAATGCTTTCCACTGTTGCCGAGCGTGTATGATCTGGTCAGGATACGGGCTGCATTCAGTCAATGTCCCAATGTCAGAGCATGAAAGTATCTACAAACACCCAAGGTAAACACTAAATAGTAGCCCCGAAGTAGAAGAAAATTAGACATTCAAGGGACTTTCTCGACTCGCGAGTCGAGAAAGTCCCTTGAATGTCTAATTTTTACTTCGGGTTTTTTTCGACTCGAAGTCGAAAGCTATGCATCCTTTGATTTCTTGTGTTTTTGGCTTTCTGGAAGCTCGCAGTCGAGAAACCCCAGTGATAATCGCGAAATGTTAGGATGGTAGGGCTTTCTCGACTCGCGAGTCGAGAAACCCCAGTGATAAAGGGGAAATGTTAGGATGGTAGGGCATTTCGACTTCATGAAGTCGAGAATGGAAAGAATCGAGAGAGTTATTTACCTTACGTGGCTGGCACTCACGCTATTGTGTTCTCGGGTAATCTTTGGCCGATTCGGTTCTTGGCGTCTGGCTGAAAGAACTCTGCACTCTCGCTTGGCATATCTATCCTTGATCCTTTACGGCACCTCCTTCTCCGTCTGCAATACTTGTCGCCCTCACTGAATGCTGACCGTCCACTACCCAGAACCGGATGTCTTTTTCCCTTGAGTCTTCCCTCGGACTTCGGTGAACAATCGGCCGGTCGATCTGGCGAAAGGTATGACATCCCGAGCATTGGATGCGCAGCGGGATGTCGCACCATCGGGTTGAGAATCTCCAAAGATGTCTTTGGATTAAATTCCACAATGGTTGAACAAAGGCGGCATCTCCGTGCGGACCTTCGGGCATCGATGTCCAAGAGCGGCTTTTGTGCTATTCCCAGCGGATAATCTTGAGCCGGCGGCTCCATTTTACGTGCCCCCTCGTGAAATCGATGCGGTCATGCGGATCCATTAGTTGGGAGTCCACCATATCTTCGTCTCGCTTCATCATCGATTCCTCGGGTGTGGTGTCATCTTACGCATCTTTGGTCTTGTCGGGACTTTTTTACGTAACCACAACTTCCCTCCCCCACTTTGCGAGTGTTGTAGAGTCTTCAAAGACGATAGAAGTGAAGCTCCCCGTATTGAATAGTTTTCCCGACTACGGAAATCTCCATTCCAAGCTCCACGGATGTTAGGGTTAGGCCTCCTTCATCCCTTCAGATCCTTCCATCCAAGGTTCGACAATTTAAAAGCGTGAGCCTTTTTGTGCGTGCCCTTCGCCTTGCTCATGGAAGAGTGAGAATAATTTGAAACTGATAATTTTTTCGTGTGATAGAACTTACTCTTCTGGCAGTCTTCGACATGTAGTGTTAGATGCTTCGAATCTGGCGCTGAGACGGAGAGCACAACACCGATTTTCTTGTACTTGTCTCCGGAGCTCTTCTTGTCCCTTTGGTGGAGAAACAGATCTTTCTCTTTCCCCACATGCCGATACCTCGACATACCACCAAGAATCTGGCTGGTGTGTCAAAAGCTCGTCTCCGGGTCCCTCGATGACGAAAAACGGAGTTCGGCCAGTGATCACTAGTGAGTCCGCGGTGAATGCTGCAAGACGAAAGGATGGATCAGTGAAGGTATTCCGACCAAAGAAAAACCTCAGAGCTCACCTAAGCCGCCTGTCTTTTTCTTCTTGCTGCCGCTAGAACCAGCATCCCCTCCGGCACCTCGCTTCTTCGACGGAGTCGCCATGTCTGTATGCCCCCTCATCTTCTTCCTGCTCGAACCCTTCTGTAAATTAAGTTTCCTCCGCGCGTTGTAAGTTTTAGGACTGCATGTAAAAAAGATCGGGCGTGTTCTTTAATTTGAATTTAAGGACATGCAATCATTTAAGAAAAAATGCGGGCTAAGGGTACAGCACGGTCGTCTTTAGCCCGCCCAAACACTATTTCGAAATTGAATCACATCAAGGGACTTAGTGAGCGGAGTGTAGTTTATCTTCACTCGACGGATTGGCGACTTTGAGTTGGGAGGCGAGCATCGACTGCAAGCGACCTCCGGAATGGCGCCGCGACGCGGTAAGCTCCTCACATCGCCTTGCTCTGTGTATTTTTTCTGACCGCGCGTCTTATTGCAAGCGATTGATTTGATCGATGAGCACGCGAGCTAAGGTAGGAAGCGGGAGAGGAGCTTCGGACCACGGAACTCTACAACTGCGCCATGGAATGGGGATACACGAGAATCGCAGATTGATACAAGTATTAGATGCGAATGCACTCTTGATGAGACCAAATGAAGAAGCAAAGACTCTCGGTGGGGCTGCGGGATCCGGATCTGGGGCCCAAGGGAATTTCTGCGTGAAGAGGTGAGTTTGGTGCACCTCTCTTATTTTGCTGTAGAACATGCCGTGGTGTTTAGATCATGGAACCGCTTTCGTGTTTAGATGGATTTCTTGTTTCCTTGTCGAGCATTTTTCAGCTTCGAGATGATTTACTCTAGGTTGAGAGATGCGCCGACGCGAAACAATGGATCGAGGCTAAACTTGAAGCGATTCCGTTTTAGGTGTTTTTATTGGAATGTTTTCTTGGAATGTTGTATATAGAACAGGCTAGGTCTAAGGCCCGGGAGGTGCGGTTCAAATGCATCCTCACGTGGTTAAAGTCGAGAGGCCTCCACCGGTCGGAACCACTCCTCGCAATATTCGAGGAAGATGGTTGAAGGAGAGTGGCTTTCGAGATAGGCTAGAGGCACACGGGACTACAAGCAGGAGAATACAAAGTGCTTGGTTGTAGAGACCTATGCTAAGACCCAAAGGCTACAGACGGTCGGGGCCACTTCCCTATCGCAATATTCGAAAGCAAAGATAGTTTGAAGGAGAGTGGCTCGGTGCCTCTAGGCACCCTGAGAGAATGCGGGGAGGGCATTGCTATGTGGGATCGGGCTAAGGGATTCTCGACTTAAAGTCGAATGTAAGCCTTGCTTCCTCTCTTGCAATCTCGACTTCGCTGATCGAGAATGCGACGACAAGCTCGTGGTTTCCCCGTGGTTATTGTAGAGGCCTCCACCCGGTCAGCCCCTCCCTTCGCAATATTCGAGGGGAAGATGGTTCAAGAAGAGTGGCTCGACCGGGTCGAGGGCCAACTACGACCATACACGGGGAGAATTGATCGGTTAAAGAGTTCTCGACTTGCAGAGTCGAGAAAAGTGTTGGCTTCTGTCTACATTCTCGACTTCAAGACGTCGAGAATGCCTTAGCCATCGAGAACTCCGGATAGTACATGGAGTGCCGGGCCGGGTAAGGCATTCCCGACTTTAAGAGCCGAGAATGCATACAAACTCTCGTGGTTTCCGGTGGTTAGAGGCCTCCACCCGATCGAGCCCATGCTTTCGCAATATTCGGCGAAGATGGTTGAAGGAGACGGTCTTTGACTGGGTAGAGGCCATCGCCCCCACCAAGGAGAATTGGGTTGCTAAGCAGTTGGCTGCGGCAGGTCAAAACCACTTCCCTTCGCAATATCCGAGGAAGATAGTTTGAAGGAGAGTGGTTAAGACTGTCCGCAGGCCAGCTCTAGAGTGCACTAGAGCCTGCGTTTTCTCGACTCACGAGTCGAGAAATTGGCCAGCACCTCTGTGGTTAGTCGCCGAGGCCTCCACCCAGTCGGAGCCAGTCCTCTTCGCAATATTCGATGAGCATGGTTCGAAGGAGAGTGGCTCGGACTCGGTGGAGGCACCTGCGGCGCACAAAGGGTATTGTGGGTATGACATTCCCGACTCCACGAAGTCGAGAAGGCTGCGCCAGGCTTAAAAAGAATGTGAAGATGTTGGGTAGTCGTGCAATGCAATCGAATGCGGAATCGAGAATCCCTCAACCAGCCAACATCCAGTGTACCTCCCACTTCTCTTCCGAAGTCGAAGGAAGTCGAGAAGTTCTCGACTTCATGAGTCGAGAAGACCTGTACTTCTGGATCTGTTGGCAAGCCGAGGTATTCTCAACTTCGCCACTCCCTTCGCATGTCTCCGCAGTTGGAGGATATCTTTGTGAGTTAAAAATGCGGATTCGCGGAAGCAATTCCTATTCTTAGTTCTTAGTGGGAGAAAAACATTCCTAGTTATGTTCTGTTATGAAACATTCTTAGACAGTTTAGCTATATCTTTTGTGAATCTCTCCTAGTAATGTTCTGTTAATGCTCTGCAATATCTTACTTCCTAACACCTGTCTCTGATGATTTCTATCTCGGTTCCTTGCTACTACTCTTACCACTATTCTCACTTGTGCCTGTACAATGTATTCAATTCAACCACAAGCAAGAAAAAGATAACAAAAACAGAAAATAATACAAAAGGAAAACAGATAACAGAGATTAGTGAGATTAATGAGAAAACAGAGAACAGTGGAGACAAATGAGATTAATGAGAAAACAACGAACAGTAGAGAGAAATGAGATTAAAAAAGGGTATGATATTACAAAAACATACCTCGAAGATTTGCTGGATGAGGAGGAAGCTCCCATGTTCGATTCCATGTGGGGGCATGATCCTTCCAAAGCGTGAATAAGGATTTGTCGGGGTCAGAATTGTACCCGTGGATTAATAAGAGCCTCTAACAACAGAATATAAGTAAAAATGCGAAAGGACTTTACGTGAAAACTAAAAGCAAAGAAGAAAAGGCCTCACTTTCTTCTCAGCAAGAACGCCATTTGGAACACTCAATGCTTGCGAAAACCCGGCTGAAAAGCGTCCCCGATCCGTCGACCAAGCTGTTGTCATAAGATGGCCTTGGAATGGCTCGGTTCGATCGATCGCCTGATCGGAAAACCGGGCGCTTAAGGAAGAATAGGAGGAAAATAGGAGGAAGAATGGTCGGGGGGAGAGGAAGAGGGTGCAGTTAATTATGCCTGCACCCTCGAACCTCGTAAAAGTGCAATAATAAACTTACATCGCATTAATGCGCCATGCCCTCCATGACATGGCGGCAACGGTTCTTGACATGGTACACGCCACCTCTCGAGGAGGCTTCACGTGGCCATGACAAGATATTAAAGGTTATATGTTTATATATGTTATCTTATGTTATATATTTAATATGGTTTCAATGGTTGAATAGTATTAAAGGTTATATATGGTTACAATGTTTACATATGGTTTACAATGAATATGGTTGTATGGTTTAATATGGTTATATGATTTTAGTTAATATGGTTGTATGATTTAATATGGTTTAATATGGTTATATTTAATATGTTTGTATGGTTTTATATGGTTCATATGGTCATATTTGTGGTGTTTGGGGCTATATCCTATATTATAATGTTTTGCGGTGTTGTATCTAGCCCTAGATCCAACGGCTGAAATCTCGGGCTAAGATCTAATGGCCGTAGGGTAAAAAAAGGGGCCTTTTTTTAGCTGTGGTGAAGCTTCTCTTTTTTTTTTTCACCTCCGTTCTTTTTTTCCGTTTGAAATGGCCTGACCTGAATCAACACTTAAGGCGGTTCCAAAGGAAAAGACGGCTTCGAAGATTTTTTTTCACCTCCGTTCTTTTTTTCCGTTTGAAATGGTCTGACCTGAATCAACACTTAAGGCGGTTCCAAAGAAAAAGACGGCTTCGAAGATATTTTCTAGGTCTAAAAAAATTATCATTCAGGTTGGAATGTTGCGTCTTTTCTTTTGAAGCAATCTGCCAATGGTTAGGTCTTTTTGAATCTTGGATCTCGCCTTTGAAGAAAGTTTTTGTTGAAGATTAGAAGACACAAGGCGTTTTTATAACATGGAAATCGTGAAGTACAGGGCATATAAAGTCCGCTTTCTTCCTTTGGTTTTCTCACGACCGACGAAGAATCGGGAAATGGAATAATGCAACGCATTTAATTTGGATGATCAATGGCGGCCATCACCGTAGACAAAACAAATTTGGTCTATCCGTCCACGAAATATGCCATCTCAAGCAATGGTGAAAATATTGTCTCACGAAGAATCCGGCATATCAAGTTACAAATGTTGAAAAGCATCTACCGGATGAAGTCGAGGGAGATCCCGCAATTGAGCTTTTGGGTAATGTTGTGCCTTACGCAAATGAGGTAAATGCTTGATTAAAGCCGGCAAGTTATCCCTGATAGAGTCCATAGAGACTAATATACTTTTGAGCTTTGTCAGGGTTGGAATGCGTAGAAGAAAATCTCGAGAACTTCACGAAGTCGCTTTACAAGCCTCTTCGAGAACTTCTGAGTCGCTTTTACAAGCCTCGAGAGGTGAAAATTTCTTCTTTCATGTCAATTATACCAATTTAAGATCCAAGAGAATAAGATTGTTAAATAACATGGTCATTTCTTATAGGCACATTTCTAAATACATGCACACTGCGAGGTTTTGGGGCGTTATTATACGATCATAAAATTCATATTAATTCTTGAATGATTAATTTGCGTAACCCGGGCTGAAGTTGAGCGGGGAAAGTATGGAATTGCGGAATTATTTGGCAAAAGTTGAGGTAAACATCCGGGTTTGCAGTCAAGAGTTCGGGGAGTTGGAGGACCTTCTTAAATTTTGTATGTTGTAGAATGCATGTTTTGCAGCATGCCTTTGACTTATAGGTTATGGTTGTTTCCTCAAAACCGCACGTGATTGAAACATAGCGTGATGCCCTTTTGATTACCCTTTTATAGCTCCAAAGGAAATATCCGAAATAGAAAAGCTAAGAGGGAAGGTTGCACTACACATTGGCATGGCCTCTACGGGTTTGATTTTTTCTTGGTTTAGTTTGTTTTATGTTTTTGCGGTTTGTCCGAGAGAAAAGAGTGACTTATCCTAAGCTCATTTTCGACATTCACATGACATTTATTTATGTAGGCAAAGGAGTGGGCAGCTTGAGGAGGCAGGCGTCGGCTTGAGAAGGTATGCAAGTGTTCTCGATCCCTATGGCGGGCTTATTGTTTTGAAGTGATGATCATGTTTGCTTGGGGAACTGAAGTTCGAGGCAAAGTTGTAGGTAGGGTCTTAGGATGTCCTATTTTTGGTCGAAAAAGATAAAAAGCGTCATTATTTGTGAAATGATCCATTCATATTGATGGTCCAAACTATGCAACAATGGAGATGGAAATGCGTGATCATTGCCTTTCTAATTTAGAATTTAAAAATTATGTCATTATCATTGAAGCAAAATCCGAAGCAAAGCATCGCCTTTGTGAAAAGGAAGATGCATTGGATTCCTCTAGGAAAGAGATAACAACATTGCAAAAGCAATTAGAAGCAAAGAAAAAGTAATCATCTTAACCTGCCGAATCTTTAAAATGACGGTGACAATAATATCATCTCATTTGGGTTATTATCATTGTTGTCGGTTGATTGGATCAAGAAAAAGGCTTTACAAAGCATAAAACTAACGGAGGCTCTTGAGCTAGCAAAAAGAGGACAAAAAGTTTAGAACGTCGACTAGAGGATATGGAACTTGGAAAGAATGAGATCACCTTTCGTAAGCTGCTTTCGAGCAACAGGTTTGTGGTTTTGTCATTAAATTATGCCTTTGCATCTTGCCCGACGTTCTGGATGTTAGATCCCATGAATAAAGTTACGTGTAACAAACATATATGTCTGAATTGTGGCGGTTGCCCCACAAGCAACCAGCTGGCTGATCTGAAAATTCTCATCATATATTGAAACCAGTTTCTTAATGTCATTGCTACTGCAAATATCAGAAGGAGCTCTTGGCACCAAACATTTAAAATTAAATAACTTGATGCTTAAATGAGATGCTCCGATTTATAAATTTGAAGGAATGATGAAAATAGACCACATATATTGCTGGGGTCAGAGTTCTGTTCCGATAAAGAACAGTTGCTCCAGAAAATGGCTAGCGTGGCTTTGCAGTTGTTAGTCATTAACGTGGCTTTTCTGATTTATTCTGCACTTCATGGTTTTCTAAAATGATCTTTCTATGTACTTTCTGCCAACCAACTAATTTGTGTTGGATAAGAAGATAATCTGCTTTATGGAACTCAACATGTGCTCCTATATTTTACAAATTTTGTTTCCTTCTTATTATTGTATGTACAATTGATCCTAAGGTCCTTTCTTTCTTCTTTTAAAACTTTTTATGTCTTATGCACTCGACTTTTCATCAATACATATGTTGCTATAGTGGCAACTATAGGCAAATAATGGTGTTCTTTGACAATTTGAATCATTATCTGTACTCTCAAAATTTTCCATTTATGCATCTCAATAAAGCTATCATATTATTAATGCAACCCCAATAATGTCAGGCCATTTTTATGAACATCAACACTTCTATAGTGCGAAGCCATTGTCATGAACGTCCAACATTTCTATAGTGCGATCTATTTGCAACCACCCTTCTATAACGCAACTTTATTGCAAAATATTACATAAAAAAGACTTATAAAGTAACAATTGTAGCATCTCCAACCTATGTGGACATATGTACACATATATTTGCTTGCTAATCCAAATGAGCGACACTGAACTCATCAATTTACTTGCAAGTGCTCTCTAATAAACATACAACTAATTTAACCTCTTCAATTTACTTGCAAGTTTAGTTCACATGGCTCTCTAATAAACATACAACTAATTTAACCTCTGCCAAGAAATAGCTACGAGTGACAAAATTGACCTATATTATTTGTTCTAATGTAAAGGCAAGAGAATTATAGGTACACCATTAATGCTGCATAAATCCTACGACGTTGAACCCAATAGCTACCTTATGGCCCAGCAATGCTGGGCACCATTACTATATTCATATAAACGCAGCAAGAGAGAGTGACTATAAGAGATTTAATAAACAACCTTAACAGCTCATAGACATGGCCACGTGCATTCTACAAGATCACAAAATGATCCAAGGCTGAGAAGCTCTACAAGTTCCGAAAATGGTCCAAAGGCGCAGAAGTTACTTTACGCAAATGCACAAGTTAACAACATTTACATATTCCCAAATTATGCCCAGCAACGCTGGGCACCATTACTAGTATGGTTTTAATGTTAGCTTTTTCATTCAGGGAGCATGTGAGATGAGTAAAATGGAGCCAAGGAAGTCCAGCAGAGACCATTGCCCTAGGCTCCAATGGAGAAAGATGGGTTGCCTTTTGTTGCACCCTTGCAACCAGACGGTATTTGCAGAGGGGATAATAACTGCAGTTGATCCATTTGATAGTGTGAATGATGAAAGGCTGGGAGATGATCATCTTGGAGTTGGCATTGTGAAGCTTCTTATCCAAGTTGATACAATCATGTCCCAGGGAAGCTCTAGTGATTGCATTGTCTGCTCTGGGTTGTTGGAGTCCCAAACTCAGTTGAGATGGCCAATCAGATATATTACACACAAGAATGGTGATAGTCTGGAATGCCCTATTGAACTACATACCCCAAGGCCCACCCAAGGCCATGTGGAAGATTTGGTGGTCGATGAGCATCCTTTGATCACAAGGAAGAGACGCTATGTTTTTCATAAGAGGCAGCCAAGGGTGCCCAAGAGGCCTAGAAGTGACAAATATTTAGAGAGGATGGAAAGTATGGCCCCAACCAAAGAAAACCTAGAGGCAATTAGGGGACAAGAGTGTTGCAACCTAGATTGCACAGTGCTGAGTACAATGTGGATGACCTCGTGCAGATAAGGTCCCAATACATTGGACCGACTTCAAAAAGATAGGATTAATTTCATTTACTCCTTGTGTAGGAATTCCAGCTATGATGAAAACACGGGGAAGGCTACTATATCAATTGAGGGGCATGAAGGTATGTATGAGAGCATTGAGATGGATTCTTGGGGTGAGCAAGTCTTCATTTTACGAGAATTTTGGGAGCAGGTTAGAAAAGGGCACAGTTTGTTCCAACATGGTAATGCACTCACTTTGAAACCTAGAGCAAATACTCTCAAGGCCATTTGCGGTCTCGAGCTTTGTGAGATACATGTCTCAATCTATGCCCCACAAGTCGAAGGTGAACGAGCACGGTGTGCGAGTGGTCCAAAGGGTATTGCCACAACATTACATCCAGAAAGAGTGCCTTAAAGAGGTCAACTCCATCCTAGAAACTACTTGAGGTAGGCCTCTTTCTCAATCACATTTCAGCAAGTTATGGAGCACTCACTTCTCGGGGCGCGGAGTGTCCCGCAACACATGCCATTTTCAAAGTGCAACACTTGCATTCAACTCAAGGATACACTTGCATCAACTGCAATAGAGAAAGAAAGAATGGCAATTAGGGAGCAATTTGCAGATCACCAAAGGGACCAAATATCATGTAGACAGTTGTATTGGCAGTGGAGAACATTTTCTGAGATGCAAATTTGGGACAAATTTTTGTGTATAATTCATGATAAGATGGACCAACACAAGACTTTCTTGCCAAAGCTAGATCCTTTACCCAAAGCGTGTCAAAGCGGCGCCGGATGAAAGTAAGTCCGGCGGGTGTCTTAACACATGGTCATGGAACTGGAACATATGGTCATTTTGTGCTTGATCTATGGAGGGATGATCCAAACTTCCATGTGAGCTCTATTTTCAAGTGTTTGAGAACTAGAGAAAGGAACAATAGAAGGGAAAAGGTATTCCCCTTCAGCACCCATTTTTGAGGCTTTGATGGATGATCAACCGCTTTGTTACCAAAGGCAGATAAAAAGGCTCACATCCAAGGTGTCTAGTGAATCAAGGAGGACTTGGGATGATTTCCCCTTACTTGAGAAACCACTGCCTGAGGAGCTATGTGTTCAATTGGACAACTGTTGGAAAGAAAACAAGAATAGATGGATGTTTGGGGCAATGTCATACTTGACAGCAGTGGGAGTATTCAAAGTTGTGAAAGTGGGATTCATGATGGTTGGGCATACGCATGATGATATAGATGGGTTCTTTGGAACCTTCTCCACCAAGCTCAAGAGAGAAAACGTGACTAGTCTACCTGAACTAATGGATGTGTTTGAGAGCTGCATTGACCCCAACCCAATGGCATTCTTGATGGATGAGGTTGCAGATTGGAAATCATTTGTAGAGGGATACTTGCTAGATGGTAAGGACCAATTGACAGGACACACAAAGCCACTTCAGTTCAAGTTTTGGGTTAGGGATGGAATACCAATCATGCAATATAAGTGGAGACCAGGTGACAAGTTGTGGATGCCTGTACAAGGAATCGAGTTGTGGCAGAGGGGTGCTGTTGGTGAAGTTCTCATCCCTAAAGGGCAGCCAAAACCACTACCTCCCCTTCAAGACTGGCCAAAGACTCTAGCCAACTAGTGAAGGGCATCAAGGATTACATAACTTTGGGATGATGTTTGAAATGGAAAGCACACCTCCATTCTTAAGAAAAATCAAATGGACTCCCTAATCAAGTCTTGGGGAGAAAGTTGTGACATGCTTAGAAACCGAACAATTATGTGGGAGGAAGCTAAGAGAGGCGGGTTCTTGCCGAGTCAAGATGGGAGGGTTCTCAAGGAGCAAGCACGTCTAAGAATGTTCACTTGGGTCCTAACAAGGGTTCCAAGTGGTTTTGTGGGAAATAAGGCCTCAAAGCCAAAGTGGTTTGATCTTTCCGAAGTGGGATCCCTTTGAGGACATCAAGGAAGGATACTTTGTGCTAGTAAGGCACGATGATGATGAGGACTGTCCAATATGGTTAGGGGTGGCACTCTCACGATGTAACCACCACTATGCCCGATGGAGAGGAGTTACGCCCTGGATTCCAAATTCAATATTGGGAGCCCATTGGGAGACACAAGAAAGGCAACTTGAAGGAGCAATACACAAGCTGGGAGAAGAAGTGGAGGGCAAATTATGCTGATCCTCAAAGGAGGGAATTGGTGGAGTGTGTGGTATGGTCATATCCAAGTTCTCACACTGCAAAGGAGAACACACACAAGATCCCAAAAATGGAGATGGACAAAGCCATGAGCAACCTCCATGCTATATCATTGTATGAAGGTAGATAATATTGAGAAGCCTGAGAACTTTCTCAACTAGTGGTTTGTAAAATTTATGAGGAAAACAAGTAACCCAATTCTTTGTGTGTGATGTGTAATTCTATTCAAGCAATGAATTCAGAAATTTTTTTGTCCCATTTTCAGTCCGAGTCCCAAAATTCAAGATTTGTCCCACTTTAATTAAATACGACTTCTATCTTTTGTTGTTATGATGTGTTCTAGCTGAAACAGTTGCATGGATCAAGAAATGGAAGGCATAAAGAAATCAACAACAAAAACTGGGAGTATAATCTCAAATAGTTTTGATAAGCTTGTAACAGCAAGACATTTTGCAGGATATATATCTAGATACTTGCATAATATAATAGGTAAAAAGTAGAATCAATTTCATTTGGATTCTACTAGTAAATGAGCAAAACATATTTGCAGACCATATGGTTGGATCATAAGCTACAAAAAACAGGTACTCTATGACATATAACGAGGTCTATATGCTATTTTATAATTTCAGATTATGATGGGTGACCTTTTGTAGATCTGATGCAAAGTTGCAGTTGTGCTACCATTATATTTTTAGCTTAGGCTTAACTAAAATATGAATGAAAAATGGCTACTTTTGTACATATGAGTTTTTAATGTAATTCTCGAAACCACTGCCACATATAGTTAGTTAGACCCTCTTGGTAGTTAGGGTTTTCGTACTTATGGATGTCGTTTCTTCCATTTTTTTCTTCATCAGCTCATCTGCGTTCTCCTCTTGTCGATTCTTTCTTCAGTCTACTTTCCCAGGCTTTCCTTAGACTATCTCTCCTGTGTCTCCTAAAGTTGAATTCGGTGATGTTTTCTTCGTGCCATTTCCCTTTCTGTTAATTTTCCTTGTGGATGCCACAAGAATCGACTGCACAGAGATTGTTTTTGGCTCTACAGTTTGGGCTACCCCGATCCGGCTGCAAGTGACGGTCCTATAGTTTATTTTTGTGCCACTGCAGATTCGGCCACCAAGATGGTTCCTGCATTTTTGGGTCTTGCTTATCGGTTTTTGGCTCTTGCTCATCAGGATCCATGTGCATATTTTCTTTTTGTGGTTTCTGGTTGCTCAGACTTGGCCTTTTCCCTGCAACCCATTTTATTAGAGTTTGTGTTCTGCATTTTTCCTGAGAGAGGTGTGGGCTGGCGATTTATACCAAGAAGCACAGACCGACCTCGGCTTCAGTATTTCTTCTCTGTCAAGGATTTTTTGCAATACAACAGTGGGTATTGGCGCAAAGCTCGACATCACCACCTGCTTCTAGGCATCATCCGCTTCTTCAAATTCGGCTTCATAAATTTTAGATGATTTGCATCTGAATCCACGTGGCCGAATTCATGCCTGAGTGGCTTTCTAGCTGATCTTCCTCACAGATGCAAGGCAATGAGTTGCTGCATTGGTTTCTAAGGTGCATTTGCTAGCCCTAGGTTTTAATCTTCATTAGACATGAGTTTAACTTCTATATGTTTGCTTTGCAATCATTGAGTTCTATGATGCTTCATGTGGTCTGCTCTGCCATGATGCATTACAAAGAATTTGGCAAGTTCGATATTTGCTATCTACCTCGGGACTTATACATCATTTGCCCTGAAGCAATGACTCTTGCTTTATGAAAACACCATGTATGCTTAGCTTAGACATGTAGTAAATTAATTTTCAGTATTATCAAGGTTGTGCACACTTTCTGACATGTTATAAATTATTTCTTTTACAGTTGAAACAAAATATTATTACATATTTGGTTTTGGAGATTCTAGCTGCTAATTCCAGTTTATTACGCCTGCAACAATAGATCCAGATGCTACTTATACCTTTGGAGTTATCCGGCCAAGCCTTTTGAAGGGAGACGCCCTGAAACTGTCCATATCTTAATGTTCCTTATGAATCCAAAGGTATTTCTTGCAGATAACGGGTCAGATTTATTCTAGCAACATGCTCTCTACCAATAACAGATTGCTCTTATAATCTTCCTGCAATGAGTCTTAGAGTGGGTTTTAGAACACCCACAAGTCTCATGCTCTCATTCTTACAAGTATCATTGCCTACAGATCATGTGCAAGATAAACCCAACAATATTCGAAGTATGTGCAGCGAATTTCACATGTCTAATGCAAAGTATTTGAGCCAAAGATGAAAAATAGAACCGTGTTGGTTTGCCTAAAGCGGAGACCGTCAGAGAAAGGGTTTCTTACAAAATTCTGCCACAAATGGAAGCTTTTTACTATCTGCAGTTGCACATTACCAGTAATTCTTATTGCATTAAGTGGCGGTGCTTTTTTTGGGTATAAACACGTTATGCTCCATGTCATGCAACTGCGTCTATGTTTTTGCTTCAATTCAAGGACATAAACTAGGTGATAGAAGCTAAGACTAGAAAATGAGAAGCAATCGTGGAGTACAAATCTCTGAAAGCTGCCTGGTTCAGTAAAGACCAAGATAAAACACCTTCATAATTTTGTTTATTGTCTGAGTTGAAGAGATTCTTCGGCTATAGTTTGCAGGAATCACATCCTTATATGCCCACTAACATTCTGATGTGTTGGTTTTCAGAACCTAATAGTTGGAGACATTTCTTCTGTTATTGAAGATAGCTACAATTCAAGGTTTAACATGTTGTAAATTGTATAGGTTATCCAACTGGATTCATCATGCATGGAGTTGAAAACCCAATTTCAATTGGATTTGTCATGCATGGAGTTGAAAACCCAATTATATAATTGCAACTCTTCACTTAATCTATTGCATCAATTTTGGATGTCCAGATTTATGAATGGGGCGATAAAGCTTTTAACTTCACAACATGTTGCAAGTGATGCCCATTTCTTATAGATGATATCATCGAATTACTGTATTACTGATTTTTTATGTTGTATACCGAATTGGAATTGGAATTGGAATTGGAATTGGAATTGGAATTGGAATTGGAATTGGAATTGGAATTGGAATTGAATTGAATACATGTTTTTAATGATGTCTAAAAGGAACGAATATACACACTTCTTTTCATATGAGTGAACATATGAAATGCCCATTTTCCCTTCAGTTACACTATAATCGTGCAAAATATCAATCATGCCCTACTTGGAAGGGCTCTAAACAGGTTCAGATCCGAGTTACAAATGGCCCGTATGTTCAGATGAACTAAACTGCCATTTAAATCTTACCTTCTTTCTACACACATCAACAAAGTTTAGAAACATTTTTCTGTCATTTTTCAGGTTGACAAGGATAATAACCCGTTAACAAACTTTCCTGCTAGTTAGCCAGTTTGGGAGCGTTCCAATCCATTTTACAATTGTATTGGAACCTACAGTTAATGACGAACAAAAAGCAAAGATAAAAAGAGCAGCAAAGAGAATTTTCTCTGCTGTCGTGGTATGCCTCTAAACTAGAATCCCTCATAATCTCTTTCTATTCCCTTAATTTCTGTCTTTCTTAAACAAATATTCCTTGGGGTTGTGTTTCTTTTATTTCGTTCATGTTTTACAGGTGCTCAATGATATGCAGACAGTGTCTTTGATCTTACTTGGATTCCATAGGAGCATACAAGTTGCAAGATGAAAGTGCATGGATGGAACGACAATTATGCGCTAGAGCTTTTATTAGTGTTATTTTGGCTATACATCACATACAATTTTGATTCTTTTTTGTGCTTATAATACATTCATTGGCCTAGAAATGCGAGCATTTGACTACTGTTGCGTACATGAACATTAAATAGTTGTCCAATCATTTATGTCTTGCTGCACTTGGCAATGCCAACTACATTTAAATGGTGTTGGCTTTTATTCTGGCCACCAAACAAGCTCCCATCTATATTGATGATACAGCTTTTTTGCTCCGGTAATAGCTAGGTAATACCTATGTTAGGAAAGAAGATGAAGCAAGAAACAAATGTGTTTGTTGCTAAAAACAATTTCTACATCAGCTTGCACTCAAGTATGGTAATTCTGCGAAGACCTAAATTATACATCAACTGTGATTGAAAAATATGGTGATATCCATTTCTACATCCGCTTGCAATAATTGCAGAAGAAGGCTGCATTTCAGAAATGTGCAAGATTTGGTACTACATCCAATAGTCTTAAATTTCTTCATCCACTTATGGCAAGCTAATGAAATTATGTAACTTTTGAAATAGAATGTGCACAATCTATTCAATGCTGTGATCAAGATCAAAAACATATCATTCTCTTTCATAGTCAACGATTCAACACGTAAGGAATTAGACAATTTGATGCTTTGAACGTAATACAAGCTCTGGCCAAGCACTCTTTTAGAAATTAAAGATAAAGCGGACTCCTCAATCGCAACCTACTATTGTTAATATGTGCAGTAAGATGTAGTTGCAAGTGAAGTATAAGAAACTAGAATGAGTGGCTAAGAAGCTATTGCACATGTCAAAAACAAAGTTATGCCTTCGCAACTACACCCTCTTAACATGTATTGCATGAGTAATAATCTATTAACAAAAATTGCCTATACAATCCTAAATCTTTATCATTCAAAGTATAATAACAAGAGCAGTGATGCACTTGGTTTGTTAATATCATGTGGTTTGAATATTGGTGTTCATTGACAGCTTTTCAACATTAGCCCAGCAATGCTGGGCACCGTAATTAGTAAGATATACTTTCCACCTGTTTGATATGGGTATTGCATCAAATAGTAGTCTATGGTTTTTCTACAATGTTCTAACATCTTTTGCTAAATGGATTTATAAAAATAGATGGATCTATTTGACTGTACGATGGCTGACTGTGGAAAAAGGATTCTCTGATTATGCAATGGGAAAAAGCTTCTCTGCCTTTTGCAAGAGCCAGCTCTGTTTGGTATTCTGCGTGTTGAGTTACAAATATCGGGGAAAAAGGGGAAAAGAGGGGGAGGGGAAATAGGTAAAAAGAAAAAGCAAACAGAAATGGGAGAAAAGGGAAAGAAGACAATAGAAAGGAAAAGCGGAGGAGGAAAAACAAAGAAGAGGAAAGGGAAATGGGGGAAAGGGACAGTGGGAAAGAAAAAAGGTAAATGGAAAAGGGGCAAGTGGAAAAAAAAAAGGGAGGGGGAGGGGAAGCGGGGGAGAGGCAAAAGGAAAAGGGAAAAAAGGAAGGGGAGGTAGGAAATGTTGTTGAATATTTTTTATTATGTAATTTTAAAAACGTGAATTCATTTAATAATTCCTTCAGTATATCATTTACAGCTCCCAGCTATGTCCAGCAACGCTGGGCTCCCTTTCAAGTATGTAATTCCATCCCTTTTCTTCCACAACAGAACATAATCATTTCTTAGGAATTAACAATTCTTCGTGAAACTAATCAACCCATTACCTGAAAAAGATTGGAATATTAAAGGGTTCAGATGTCAGAGCATGGATGGAATGCCGAAGGTGGGCAACCATCCAGATAAGGTAGGTGATGATGGTCTAAATGGACAGAACCCTTGATTGCCTATGGCTTGGGTTTTTAACTAAGTTAACAATGCTAAAAAAATTTGGTATAGTTTGCCGCCAGCATAGCCAGGCATGCATGTTTAGGGCCTGGAGAAGCATAACCAGGGAATGCATGTTTAGGGCCTGAACGTGCTTCTTAGCCATTTGCATGTGCTAGCCAATTTGATGTGATTTATGCCAGTAGCACGTCTAAACAACCCCTTTTTTTTTCTTTTTTTTTAAACACTCTCAAAAAGTCCACGGTTGCTTGTTTTGTTTAAGAGGAATTTCAATCCAGCGACTTTGCGAATCTGGATCTCGTTTATTTTTGGCGAATTCCACTCCTTTGTTTCATTTTGTGGGTGGAGGTTGTAAGGAAGCAATGGTATTTGGATTCGTTAATGAACTGCACAAGGTTTGCGCTCTTGGCGATATACAAAAGCTAACAGAACTGATAGCAGGCGGTGCAGATGTTCGTGCATTGATCGGGGATAGAAAAAGCACTCTGTTGCATATTGCTGCAGAGTACGGCCATGCACATATCTTGAAGACCCTGTTGTCCATCGATACAGTTTCATCACAGATTCTCACACAAGATCATGAAGGAGACACCCCCATCCACATTGCTACTAACAACATTGATGCTTTCCGAATATTGTTCAATGCATATCCCTCAAAGCAGGTAAATGACTTGCTTAACAGCAAGAAGCGAACCTGTTTGCATTATGCTGCAGGAAAGGGCGATTTAGATGTTGTAAGGTTTCTTCTTGAAGTAAATGCCAACAAATTTGCACGTGACACTTATGGTGCAACTCCATTCCATTCCATGTCGCTAGCCCAGATCGTGTACCGGAATTGTTGCACCATTTACCCCAACCCAACGCCAGTGTAATGGTTGCAGGTAAGGCGGATGCTCTTCAACCGGATTCTACAAGTTTTAGGTCTGCAATCACATAACGGAGTGACCCTATTACAAACACATGGATGGCAGACATAGACATATGGACAGATACATTCATTGATTTAGGCACCACATGGCCGCTGGACTCAAAGATGATTATCATATTAGAAAAGAAATGCCACTTATTTACAAAGCTCTGTATGGGAGGGAAGAAGATACTGCCAAGTTCATCCAGAAAATTGACAATGTTGTGAATGAACCTGGGGAGCACACTGGCAGAACAGCATTGTACTGGGCAACCATACTAAAACAGAAGGAAATTGTTCTCAAGCTATGTCACGATTTGGTAGCTCACGTTGCAGACGATGAAGGCAAGACTCCCCTGGATTATGCCACAGATTCAGAGATTGTGAAGGAATTGATAAAGAGACCAGATGTGGAATCCTACCAGCGTAAGCTATACAGAGATCGTCAAGCATATGTAGATGCCTGCAATGCAATCCTGGTGGGTGCAGCATTGATCGTGACTGTCACATTTGCTTTGCAGGCTGGTTGCATCCTCCTTTTAATGATAGTTTCAAGTATGTAAATCGATATTCGGCGTTGAGGATGTATTGGGTTTTTAATGGTTTATCATTCTTCTTTGCAATAGCAACAGTGGTTGCTGCTGCAGCGTCTGCTGTGTTACCAGTGCCATATGAGGGCGTATCAAAGGCCGTAACGTGCATTCGAAACTCATTGTTCCGTGCTGCAATTTTGATGGCGCTCTCGATTGTTCTTGTATTTGGCGCATTCGCAGCAACGGGCTTCGTTGTGTTGCCAAGATCATCCACATATCATAGATGCATGATTACTGGTATAGTCTCCGGTGGACTATTATGCCTTGTATTCGTTTGGATATTTGTTGTCGGACTGTACAAGGTTCATTCGCGTCCTTCATGTCATGAATCTCGGCCTGTTCGCCCTCAGCGTGCTCGCACTCCAAAAAAGGATGGTATCGATCATGAGCCTTATATTTTGGGAACACGATATGACTATCTTATCTTATATTATAATGTGATTGTGTAAGTGTTGGACCCAGCCCTAGATCCAAAGGCTGAGATTTAGGGTTTGAGACTTAATGGTTGAGATTTGGTCGAAGAAGAGGGCACCGAAGAAGAGGGCATCGATTTGCCCAATTCTTGCAGAGCCGGATCTCCTCCTGTTTGCTGGCCGAACATCAGTTCCAAGTCTCTGCTCTGCCCTTGCCTCCACGCTATTGAATTTCGTGTCTTGATCTTGGCTTGGAAGCTTCAGGCCTCTCGCCAGGGTTATTTTACCTTGGCATGGCCAAGCTCATCACTCAAGAAAGTGGTAGTGTCACTACACAGATAAAGGGAACACCTGGTTATCTTGCATCGAACTATTTTCTTGCTTATGGAGTTTTCAGCACTGCATGCCAATTTCTTCAAGGGCAACCGGTTCGTTCATTTGCAACAGAGCTTTTAACCGAATATTTTTCTTCCCATCAAAGAGTTAGCTTTGCTTCGTGGCTCAGGGACATGCAGGCCAGTTCTATCGTATTTGCAGTGATTTTCCCAAGTTGAGGCTTTGATTACCACGGGTTTAACCTGAATCTTTGAGTGCAGACCAAGGAATGTGATATAAGCTTTATGATCAGGAAAACCTTCTCCTTCTTGGCTTGCAAATGTTTCCTTGCAGGCTTTTGGCTTAGACCAACGGTCTGGACTTCGTCACTCTGTGCCATAATAAAACAGAAGAAGTTGTTCCAGAGGTACGATTTTTTTTTCAAAAGTTTCCACATTGACAGGAAAAGTAGGTATGCTGGCAAATAGCTAAGAAAGGAAAATTAAGGGAAGCATTTTCTGTCTTTAAGATCATGGACCATAAAGATTCTAGGGAACATTTTGATGCTTGCATCTGTTTGCTGCAAAGCTGCATGATATTCGTAAAAGCAAAGCAGATTCATGCATATCTGAGCAAAATGATGTTTGAAACAAGCTCCTTTTTAGGGAATACTTTAATCAACATGTACATGAGATGCGGAAGTGTTAGTGATGCCATTGGGGTATTTAGCTGGATGGCTAAAGTTGATGTGTGTGCGCAGGCGATAATGCAGCTGCATGAGGTATATAATGAAGCTCATCTCTCTTTGGACATCTACGCTTTTGGCATTTCCATAATGCTAGATAAGAGCAGCAGTGGATGCTTTGAGCACAATTTGTGGCCTGCCATGGCCATCTATGATGGAACCTTCATTTCGAAAAACTGATGAAGTTGATCTTTTTAGATTGGTTGCAGGCCATGTTTGGTTTTCAGGTAATTTGTCCCTCACACTGATTTGGGATGCAGTCCATTTTATTACATATAAATTTCAGTGTGATACTGCAGATAATGCTGCCAGCCATGAGTATATTATGCAGTCTGTGTTAGCTGTTATTTGAAGCTTGCCTGTTGTGGGTATGAATTTTTAATTGTTGCATAGTCTCTCTCCTCTGATTTCAATTCTTGCCCTGCTAAATTCTTGAATTGGGTTCTTCCTTTTGCAGGGTGCTTGCCATGGAGCACCACTAATAACAGGGTGCCAATGGTGCTGAACCATCTCCAACGGTGCCACGTTTCAGCTAAAATTGAGCACCACTTGGTGTAGGCACGCACAAGAGCATGACGCCGCAATTGGTAATTACATCAATCTGGGGCAGTTGAGCACTTACTGTAATCAAACAAAGGAGAAAGAAAGTGATTATGCAATAGCAACTTACAAAATAACAATAAATTCAAAAGTTTTGTCCATATATTTTAAAAATAATAATAACAACTTCCAAATTGTTTGTCTCATATATTCAGGGTAGGGAAACTCTGCCCATGGGGCATTACCAAAAAGAAACAAGCCAAACCTTTCCATAATCATATAGGCCATGCCAAATGAAGACTATTTAGTTTCTCCCTTTGAGAAATTGTAAGTCACTTTAGCTGCACGTACATTGAGAATGATTTACTTTTAATCTAAACCACCATGTCTAATTTGCCACTATAAAATTATCCTTTACATAAACAAAAAATTTCTTTATGGTTTTCCCTCTATATATCAAACAAGGTAATGACTTTTATTCCTTCCAAATTAGGTGAATTGCTATTTTTTGCATTCTACTGCAATGTTGCACACATTATTGTGCATTGTTATTGCATCCTACTAATGATCTTATAGAAACTTTGAAAATGGAAAGCACCTAGCCTTAAAAGGGGCGTTCAAACAAAAACACGAGAAGGTAAGTAGAGATACCTTCTAGCACATTCCTACAAATATTAGTAAGGACACCTTTTCGCTAAGAATATTAGTAGGGACACCTTGAAGGTGGGAACATTGTTGACTTATCATTTACATATTAGTAGGAACATCTTGGTTGGGAGCGGCGTTGACTTATCATTTACAAGTTTCTAACTTATGCTCAAAGAATGCCGGGCACCATAATTATAACATTATAATATAAGATGTGTTACTCTGTAGAGCTGGAGAACTTACTATTAGAAAAACAGAGGAAGAAACGTCAATTCAGATCGGTTAACCTACTTTCGGGCCGTATGTGGAACTTACACTTCATGCGGCTCTTCTCAAGATGGCTGGCGATATTGAATTGACCTTTCCTTCCACCTTAGCTTAGGGGGAAGCACCAGTATGAGCAGGTGTGGACGAAGCGAGGCCAAAAACCCAACTCCGCATTAACAAAAAGGTTACATTTGTATCATCGTTGTAAATGTATTGTTTACTTCTAGGCGATTGTACCCATTAACAATCATACCTTCAAAAAACAACTAGAGCAGTTCAATTTGCTAAGATCCCGTGATTTAACATGCATGTAATAATGTCAGAATATGGTCATTGCAATGTTTTTTTTTTATCATTGCAATGTTTTCGATATATCACGTGTATCATCAACAGTCGTATCATTAACATGCGACAAACTTATGCCAAAGAACGCCGGGCACCCTAACTAGTATTATAATGTTTTGTCAGAATTCCCGGATCCAAATTTCTAGATTGGATGGATGAGATCCATCTTGATAATTCGGACGGCCGGGGATTTTTAGGGCGATTTTTAGGGACAATGGCTAAAGCATGGCGCTACGGAGCTTCCAAACCCACATCCCGCTAATGCATCAGGCCCATGGAGCTTCGCCGCCCATTTTAGATGGTGGTCGATTTTTAGGGCGATTTTAGGGACAATGGCTAAAGCATGGCGCAACCGAGCTTCAGCCCACATCCGCTAATGCATCCGCCATCGGAATTCATTAAGCCCAAATCAGGGCCAGACCTGCATTGCACATGGGGCCTATCGAAGCTCTTTTGAAGAGCTCTTCATCTTATCAGAAAGCCAGGCTCGTGTTTGAGGCTTTTCATTTGGAACTAGCCGTCCATAAAGTTTGGCCATGGCAGGATTGGACCCAAGTATATCATGGATGTAAGTTCGGCATGTTGGGTCAATTTGCGGAAGCATGGATGGAGCCTACCGGGATCCGCAAAAGAGGTATGGCAATGCTAATTTGGGTAATTTGGGCTCTCGGTAAAATTATGTCCGCATAATCATCTTCCCGGAGGGAGTGTTTATTCATATATCATAAATGATGTCATGCCGCGTCACAAGGCGTGGAGTAAGAGAAACATCCGCTCATTTGGATTGTAGGTTGTAGATTGTGCTTAGCCGCCTTTTAGTGCCCTCGTGAAGAACAAAGGACTATTCTAGAACTATAAAATATATGGCATTTGGATCCGCTTGCTCCTTGCTCCTCATATGTTAGAAAATTTTCCATCTTTGTTTGTAAGACAGTCATATCTCTTCTATGTCATGCTTGAAATTGTGGTATAAGAAGCTTCCGCTTTTTTTATGTTACTTTTTCTTGATTTAAAAACTGACCTTTTTGTGCGGTGGATCATTGGTGAATCATGTTAATATTTTTGGATGGAGTAAAGGCCATCTTCAAGAAACTTTGAGGAGGAGCTATGTCTTGCATTTGCTATTCTGCAAGAAATACATAGTGTTGTTGAATCGACACTTATATTTGAGCAGAGTGGCTTGATGGGTTGCCCGCATTCCGCATTCAGAGAATGCCTCTTTATGCCTAGCCAACTTTAGTGCCCCGCAATAAAAAAAACTATTCTAGAATTGAAACCGGAAGCAAGTATATGGCATTTGAATCGGGCTTGCTCTCTCGCTCTTCATTTCCCTTGCAATCATATGATATGTCCTGTATGATTGTAGACCAATTTTACGTAATTTTTATATGTCGAATATTAATAAGAGGGAGTAGTTTTTATATGTTAAAAGATCTTTGGATCATAGATCCTTGATCATGGAGCTTTGCCTAAATTTCTTTTGATATTTGTGTTTTTGTGTATTTGTGTTTGCAAGGTGGGCACGACCATTGGGGCCATGGTTTTGCCATAGCCAAAGGTCAGAAGCAAATGCTCTAATCTAGAAGTAATCTAGAAGTAATCTAGAAGTGGTGCATGATACTTCTCTCTTAGCATGTTTGTACAAACTATTATTTTATGTTCGATTTAGTTTATCATTTTCAAGAATGCCTCTTCTATACAAGATCGTGCATACTAAATAAACCATTTTCCATGTCTAAGTCTTGCATGCGAAGAAGTGCTTGCAATTTAGGAGAGCTTGGACCTTGAGAACATTGTCATTTACATGTACATTTCTGGCAACATTCCCAAGGTAAAATCATTACCCCTTGGGGTGTTATTAGGATCTTGCTTTGTATAATTTTCAGATTGATGGATCTTAACACCACACCACACACCTGGCGAAAAACTTTTCACAACAAAACCGTGATAAAGGGGGGAAATTTCTTTTTTCTAAACCAATTGATAACCACATAATGTGTTTACCAATGTGATCTTCCATAAATAGAAGATCGTAGAAAAGGTGGTGTTTGTAATATTCTTTTGTGGGAGTGCAGGCTGTTCAAAAAGGCATGTATTTGATACAGTTCTTGAGTCTTGCAATTTCACATATTCTACAAGAACCACCATAATAATTGAATGTAATGTCAATAATTTGCTTAACTTGCAATCCTTCAAACATGATGCATGTCATTGGTATACATGCTAATGTAGTTCTATAACCTGCATTTGCAACAAGCATAAAATGTATATATGCGTAACACGGATAAGCATTGAAATAATCGGATTATTTAAAGGTTATTCACCTGCCCAAAATCTTATTGTAGATCCGTGTTCTATCATACACATGATTAAGGGTGTGCCTCACAATTTAGTTAATAAACCAGGTGCATGTGGTGTGCATTTTATGATTGCATTTGCAGCAAAAAACACATGCAAGGTGTATGTGGTGTGCATTTTATGCACATGCAACGTTGAGAATAAGTAGAACATAGACAGATTTGAGTTCCTTGGGAAGCATTTCCTTCTCAAAACTGCAGAGAATGCCGAGGGACCTAGCAATTAGGTCTAGGACAAGGTAAACCAAGCTAGCTTTTCTTTTTAAAATTTAAGAAACATATGGAATGTAGTTCATGGAGTGACATATTGACCATCCGGTAAAAAGTACTTAGAATAGGATGTGCAATCAACAAAATAACAACTCCCATGAAAAGTCACATGGTACATGGTGTTTAAAAAACCATTTGACCTTTTTTATGACGACTTATGAAATGTAGTTCATGCATTGACATATTGACCATCCAATAAATTATGGAATGGGAATGAAAAAGGCTCTATAAATATTTTGAATAGAAGGCACAACAACAAAACTATCATTTGGTTCTCACATGATGTCTTTACCACACTCTTGATGTCATATGGAGTGCCCACCGCAGGTGGGCAATTTTCTAGTCTCCCATGGGATGATGGTGTTGACGAATCCTGGACAGGTTCATTGGACTGCTGCTAAAAGGGTTTTGAGATACTTGAAAGGCACTTCTACCTGTGGTTTATTGTTGTACACAAAGCAGAATGATGTTGATATATTGACTTTGCTAAGCTATACAGATGTTGATTGGGGTAGTTACATATGAAATGAGATACATATTTATACATCAATATGCGCCACAATTAGGCTAGTGCCACAATAGGCAAGAGTGCTATATGTGAAACACGTGCGTTCAGATATCTTGCCTCTCATCCTAACTTGATGCTAACTTGATGCCTTTCCCTTTGTTCAAACTTGGTTTGTCCAAACTTGGAAATGCCTTTTATCCTTTATTATAAAGTTTTAGTGTATGTCGTGCATAAAACCCTAAAACTTTCGACGGCCCAGATTTGATGAAATCAATGGAAGAGATGACGCCACGTAAGATTCTAGGGTTTTTTTTTGGCTAGGGTTAGCGAGGGCACCTTCGAGCTAGGGCGGCAAGAGGCACCTTCGAAAGCCGTTGTTCGCTCCGGATCCGCTCGCGGCCATGCCTCGCGCACCAAAGATGCTTTCGCTTTCATATGTCCGCCCAAATTTCCGATATATCGGGCCCGTTTTCATGTCTGGTTTAACTTACGCATCGGTGAGAAACAGGTAGACAAACAGGGCTAGATAAAAGTATGATCTGCTTTGGGCGGATGCCGTTGTTCCTCCATCAAACAAACCTGACATGATATTGAATTGACGAGCTCAGATGGATTGGTGGATGCTGGAAATTGCCCATTCTACTCTAAATCTATGTTATAAAGCAGCAAATCTTCAATCGGAACCACTTCTATTTCGATATCTGTAGCTTCATCTCGCTATTCTGGATGGTCAGAAGTGTTGTTTTCTTCAGCTAATAAAGGCCTTGAGGGATTGTTGCTGCCGAAAAAGCATCTAATAATTTTGCAAGATGAATTTGGCTAATTCGAACTTGATCAAGGTATGATTAAATCTTCTTTCATTTTAAAGTTTATATAGGTCTGAGGAGTTCTTGATATTGGTATTTCCAGTTGAACGAAAATGCCATTGGTGCTTACAGGAAAGGTCTTGAGTTGGAGCCATTGGTCATTTTTATTGTTATTTTCAGTTGAACATTGGTGCCATTGGAAATTAAAATTGTGTTAGTCATATCCAATTATAGCATAAACAGTTGTTTTGTTGAAGCTTCAAGCAGAGATAATGAACGGCTTATTCCTGTTGAAGCTTCTCAGATGTTGGATATCTATTGTGGGTGGCTTATAGCAGTGGGCCTAAGGAAGTGTGAGCCCGTGCTGAGAATTATAGGTTTATCCTTAAATCTTATTCATGGCAGCTTTCTTTCTCAGAAGTGCTGGATTTTGGCTATGTGGTTGGTTTCTTTTTCAAAGGAAATGAAGACAAACTTCAGCTTTGTAAATATGCCATCCCTCAAGCATCAGATAGCCCCTATGCACTTCCATGTGAAAAATTAGTATGTTCTTTCTGTTTCTCTCTTTCTTTCTAGAGTTAATATCGATGGCAATTTTTCCTTTTATGTGGCAGATTCAAAATCAATTATTATTATGTGGACAAACAATAACAATGAGTGTACTACCTTGCAGATTTGGAGAACGAAAGTGATGATTTGTTATAAGTAGTTGGAAACTCAACACCCAGATAAACATGTTTCTCTTAGCACCGCGAACAAGCCGGTTTTGTGTCCAAAGATGCCTCAAATTTTGAATCTCTTTCGTGGTCAATGTATATAGAAGTTTAACCGCAATGTGCCCATTGCGTAATTATTGTCTAAGTTATTGGCATGAGAAAGAAAATGAATGGTTCTATCTTCTTTCTTCCCTTGCATTGGCACACCACAATTACTTGGTTTTACGTGAATTTTGAAGAAGGTCGATGAGAGAAATCCAGAGGTGCAACCCCTATGCCCCCAAGGCCCACATCTAGAGTTAGGTTAGCATCATTTCTCCATGGTAAAGAAGCCATGGAAATAATTATGGTCGTGGTTTCCACTTTATCGAAATTCAGATTATTGTTACAAATTGGAGAAGATAGAACCAAAGATTGTCTACCGCTGACGGGACAATAAATCTTCACAACAAAGTTAGCATTTGTCGCAGCTTTGAAAAGCCGAAGTTAACAATAACAAATGATGTAATATGTTGTAATATGTATGATATGTATGATATGCATTATTAATGTTCTCTTTTTCTTATCATTGGCTTATCATTTACAAGTTCCACACCACATGTCCATCAAGCTTAGCAAATTTAACTTCTATGTAACATACTACAAAACACTACAGACATGTACATGAAATTCATGTAGAGGTTTCCAACAATTATAGGACCCATATTTCTATATTTTTAAATGGGCAGACTCTAACAATAGAGCAAGGATGCACCATAAAACAAAAGGGCATATATATGAATATTTCATAGTCAATTTTAATATTCCTTCAACACAACTCTAGCAATAGAGCAAGGATGCACCATAAAACAAAAGGGCATATTATATATAAATATTTTATAGGCAACTTTAATACCCCTTCAACACGCTTCATGTCAAAAAAAAAAAAAAAAAAACACATAGAACACAAGGGGATAAAGAATAATGACAACATGGATATACAACAAATCCATTGCACAACAAACATAACAATTTTTTTCTTTTTACATGAGCTTCGCAATCACCTCACTATGTTTTTATGCCTTAGAGAAAGAAAATGCTGATCTTAAAAATGTTATTTGAATAAAGAGTGAGCTGAGGTTGAAGTTGCCTTTATCTTTGGGACTTCTTGCCACAATAAAATTGTTGCCATTGTTATTCTTCATTTATTGTGCGCACCATTCTATTCAATTGCATTCTTTCAAACTGCCAAAAAATTGGCCAATAAGACATACACTAACATCTATATTGTTGCTTTCTCATAAAAGAATCTCAGCACATGGTCATCGTTAATATAGAATTTTTCTTAGAATATTTTAATGATTAACAACCGCTTATACTCTGCAATCTTCCTCCTTCCTAGGTATTGCAATGATGAAGGACCGCCTATAGCTCCGCAACCTTCTTCCTTCCTAGGTTTACAAATGACTCTCAACTTATGCCCAGCAACGCTGGGCACCATTACTAGTGTACATATATAAGTGTTCTATTTTATTCAATACATGACTCTTGGTTTTGGGATTATCTTCTTTGTCTTCTTCTCTTGTATGCTATTCCTTAGTTTTAACATGGTATCAGAGCCGGAAGTCCGTATATATCAAGTGAGATGTGGTTAATGTGGCCAGAAAGCCGTGATCAACCAGCTCCATCCACATCCAACCCATCATCCCGCTTGATCCCCATGGGGGTTTGCTACCATGGCCCATTCATAGGTCACGGATGGCAAAACGCCCATGCATATGCCATGCCAAAATACCATGCATGCCTTGCATCCATTTGGGGCCTCCCAACCGTACCTGCCAAATTCCCTTTATTTTCTGTCCCTGGACCCATACCCTGCAGGAGCAGGAGCAGGAGCAGTTGCCCACATTACCCAATTAATATATATTGACCACAATAACTAATGTGGTCACATTAATCACTTGGTGACCACACTAACCACCACATAACCATGGCCACATTAACACACTGACCCCAATTTTTGGTCCACAGTTGTTTTTTTGTTGTACGGAAGTGTTGTTTTATGTCAAAAACAACACCAAAATGGCCCCAAAAGACCACGTGGCCCGTTTATCCGGATTTGCACAAAGGGACAGTGGTTTTTTGGCAAAAAATCCCACTGTGGTTTTTCTGGCACTTTTTTGTTTTTTTGTCAACGTGTCCTTTTTTTTAATGTTGTTTTTACCGAACTTTTTCGACGTGTGGTTTTTTTCTTGACTGTTGTTTTTTTGAGGAGCCACCCGTTTTTTTTCGTTAAAATAAGATACGTAGATTTAAATATTGCTATACATGAAAGACTAACTTACAACAATCGTTTTTAAAAAAACCATATGTTATTTACAAAAGAACGACATGTGTTATTGAAATCTATGTATTGTTTTTAGTGCTATTAAGTATTGTTTTTCTAAAATAAGGACATGTAAAAGAGCATTATAAGAACATATAGGAAAAACAAGGCGTTGTTTCTAATTGCCTTTTAGCTAATGAAATATTGACACGTAGTATACTTTTAAAATAAAAAAAAAAGTTATTTTAACTAATCAAATATCGACACGTGGCATACATTTTTAAATAAAAAATTATTATTATGATATATAGAAAAAACATTGGTGTTTTTAACATATCTTCTAACCAATCAAATATTGCCACATGGCATACATTCAAATAATAATATATACCACAATTTAAAAATCAATATGATTGTATTTAATTTAAGAAAGCTTGTAAGAATCTAGTGGATCATTAAGTCTAAGTGCTTTTTGATAAATCATTATATGCAAAAAATAAATACATGCCATTAAAACTATTGGAGGGAAAATGAAATGAAGTACATAATTTAAAAATGTAATCGAGAATTGAAAAGAGAAATAATGATAAAAATTGTAGACTAAAACCCCTCGGTTGATATTTTTTTTGTAAAGGCAAGTATTTGCCTACTCATACAATGCAGACTGCAACTAGTCTGAGATTAGATACAAATAATCAGCAGATCATCTTGCCTTGATCTTTGAAAAGTATTCAAGATGCTATCTTGAAAATCTAGAGAAGCAAATAAAAAGTCCGCCTCGCTTTGGTAAACAGATGCTTTCCATTAGCGAGATCCTTGTGCCTAGATAAGGTTAACAAAGGATTGAAAATCTCCCCGCAAGCAAAGGAACAACTGAATGCTTGATTAAAACCTCGTAATAGGGTGGATCGCTTTGAAACACAAGGCTGCAAGGAACCCACCGAAACCAAGAATAACTCGCAAAAATTCCCCATTACAAAGAAGAGTTGGTTATTGCAAAGAAAATCTCCTCGAACGCTTTGATTAAAACCTCAGAATTGGTCGATCGCCTTTGAAACAAAAGCCGCGAAAGAACCCAAATAAACAACTCGAGTCCGAATGCAAGTTGGTGTTGCAGCCCAACAAGAAGTCTTTCAGAGGATCAACCCGATTGTAGCAAAAGGGGCGAATGATGGCTAGAGTAGGGCCTCAGAATCTAATTGGATGACCTTTGTAACTCGATAAAGCGACTATCACTTAGGCGTAAACTCCCTACAAATTCCAAGGAAGAGCCCACCGCGACAAAAACCTCGAAAAGCAAAAAATTTTAGCAAGGCCGGAATGAAGTAGACCAGGGGAAAAAGGGTCGTTAAGGCCAAAAGGAAAATTATGGCGCTTAAAACGCACCTCCAGAGAGTAATCGCGTAAAGGGAAAATAGCAAAGGAAGACGACAAAGCCACACAAAGCCATAGATTAGAATGAACAAAGAGCTCGCCATAGATTAGAATGAAACATTTCCAAGCATCCTCCTAGCATCCTCCCCGCAAATGTACATTTCCATTAGCTTTGATCTCGCCTTAAAACCTTGCTGTGCTAAAAATACGATTTTGATAGTTTCGGACCTTTCTTTCTTGCGCACTGGATGAATTGAAGAAGTAGGAATTAGAAACAAGCATCCCCGGCCGCCGAAGTTTCAGCCATCCCTCCAAACTCCTGACCTGCTTCATGCGATTCATGCCGGATTCCAGGTTGGGACTGAATGGAAAGGGGTTTAGGGCGGCAGAAAATCAAAAGGGATTATGGAATTCCCTCCAATTTGCCATCGCCATAACAAAGGTAAGTTTGCCCGCCATCGCCATCGCCAGAAAGAGAGAGGAAAATCGGTGCGTGGAAAGCCCATGAAATTAAAAAGTCAATCTCGACCTTTATTACAGCCTAATGAAATCAAAGGGCTCTTGATCACAATCTCTGCCGTTGATCTCTCCCATCAATCCAACCGCTCATTCAAAAGCCAATAATGTTATAGGATTGGGATCAAGATCTCGCCATTTATCTTAGTTTTATCTTAGCCGTTTGATAGAATACTACGTTATCACATTATCACGCGCGGCACACAAGTATTATTTTAATTTTCAATGCATACAAGTATTATTTTAATTTTCATATTATTTTAATTTTCAATGCATACAAATATTATTTTAATTTTCAAGATAATGTTCACCGGCAAATGTGTGCCCGGATTGTCTGGATGTTACATGAACGATAGTTAGAGCATTAAAAACACCGGGTTACTTGCATTTTAGGGTGCTTATAATAGTATCTAGGGTCCCCTTCATTTGCTTAGGTCATGCCATATCCTGTAGAATATTCCTTGTGGAGTCATACAAGCCATCCGCCTGAAAAGAAGATGGGGTCAAACAGCCATGTTTTGACCCCATCATGTCAATGGGTACCAAAAAACCAATTCAGTGGTTTTCAACTACCAAATTATACAATGTCAATGCATAACCAAATTCTGTGACAGAGCCTGGAGAGTTGCTCCCCACCTAGGCACCAACATGCCACCTAGGCTCAAACATGCCAAGGTAGCTCAAACATGCCAAGTGGGCTCCAACATGCCACCTAGGCTCCAACATGCCGTGGCTCAAACATGCCACGGGCTCCCCAACATGCCACTTAGGCTCCAACATGCCATGATGCCACTCGGCCCAAACATGCCAAGGTCGCTCAAACATGCCACGCAGGCTCCAACATGCAACCTAGGCTCCAACATGCCAAGGTGGCTCGAACATGCCACCTAGGCACCAACATGCCACCTAGGCTCAAACATGCCACGGTGGCTCAAACATGCCAAGGTGGCTCAAACATGCCAAGGTGGCTCAAACATGCAACGCGGGCTCCAACATGCCAAGTTGGCTCAAACATGCTATGTGGGCTCCAACATGCCAAGGTGGCTCAGACATGCCACCCAGGTCTCCGACATGACAAGGTGGCTCAAACATGCCACGTTGGCTCCAACATGCCACCTAGGTTCCAACATGCCAAGGTGGCTCAAACATGCCACGTTGTCTCCAACATGCCACGTTGGCTCTAACATGCCACGTTGGCTCTAACATGCCAAGGTGGCTCAAACATGCCACCTAAGCTCTAACATGCCACCTAGGCTCAAACATGTCAATGTGGCTCCATATGCCACGAGGCTCCAACATGCCACCTAGGTTCCAACATGCAAAGGTGGCTCAGCATGCCACCTAGGCTCAAGCATGCCACCTAGGCACTCCAAGTGGTGACATGGCATGTCAAGTAAGCAAGGCCAGTTTTGACTAGGGCAAAAATGAAAAGATGTCCATCTTTGGTCTTTTTCATTGGGTGATGTTGGCAAATTTTGGGTGACATGGCTAGATGGTGGTGACGGACTAGGACTTTATGCAAGAAATATGATAACCTTTGAAATTTTTGTAGAGGAGTTTGGCAAGGGATAGAATAGAAGGATCTTGGAGAACTCACAAGCCCCTTTCCAGTGAAGGGGAGTCTGGATCAGCATGTTGCGCAGGGGATTCGACCCCATCTCCCGCATGGTCCCCTGAGCATACACGTGAGAACTCCATGCAAAGTTTCTGGATGTGTGAGTCTCCGCCTTGACGCTGAGATGTAAACCCTAGCAAACCCTAGGGTTTGATAGGGTTTACATTCGGGATGTCTGGCGACCCGTGAGGGCCCGGATCCGACGCGGAATACCCGCGGCCGGATTACCCTCATGGCACCGGGAGACAGAGCCAAATTTCCTGGCAAAGATACCTTTCGGAGACTCCTTCACAAGCCCCTTTTCAGTGAAGGGGAGTCTGGAAAAGCATGTCGGGTTTGTGGGGATTCGACCCCATCTCCCGGCATGGTCCCCGTGAGCATACACAGAGAACTCCATGCAAAGTTTCTGGATGTGTGAGTCTCCGCCTTGACGCTGAGATGTAAACCCTAGCAAACCCTAGGGTTTGATAGGGTTTACATCTCGGGATGTCCGATGACCCGTAGGGCCTGTGGATCCGACGTGGAATACCCGCGCTGGATTACCCCTCATGGCACCGGGAGACAGAGCCAAATTTCCTTGGCAAAGATAGTTTTTTCGGAGACTCCTTCACAAGCCCCTTTCCGCTGAAGGGGAGTCTGAAAAGCATGTCGCTGCAGGGGATTTGACCCCATCTCCCGCATGGTCCCCGTGAGCATACACAGAGAACTCCATGCAAAGTTTTGATGTGTTAGTCTCCGCCTTGACGCCGAGATAAACCCTACCAAACCCTAGGGTTTGGTAGGATTTACATTCGGGATGCTCCTCGATCAAGAGGGCCGTGGAACTTGTCCCCTAGGGTAATTTCGCATTCCAGATGACATGGAGAGGTCGGATCGCCAACCGGGGCCTCCTCCATGCCCCAAAATAAAAAACGTGGTCTAAACTCCGCCGTGGCCAACTGGCCATCCCAATCAAAAATCGAGGGTCTAAAGCTCACCCGAAATACCGGGATTTTCCCAGACGCCGGGGCCACTTGGCAAGCCAGCTGGTTGAAAACCATGATTTTTTCCCCGCCCCATGCATTAATCATGAATTTCCGGATCATAAACACAAAGAAAAGCACGTGATAAAAACTGGTCTCGAAAAAAAGGTGAAATTGGCAGGATGTGCAGCATGACGCTGCACACGCAAGAGAAAATGCACCGCAATAGAAGCACAAGCAGGCATGAGACGAAGCCCGAGCCAACCCCTTCCCGAGACCACTGGGCCGATAACGCCCTACTAGGTAGTGGAGCTAGCTTTGCTTCTCCGCGGGTCACATGTATACCACCCAGCAGCCCTAGTGCTGCTATTCTCACTTCAATCTTCTACTGTGGCCTCGTGGTGAACCCCAAGTATCTTGTTCTCGCAGCTAGTCCAAGCCGGGGTCGAGGACGGCTGGACCCCCCACCGAACGAGAACTGCTCCGCCAATGGACCCGGGAACATCCCCATTACCTAGGGGACCAAGTTTCAGGCGTAAGACCACCCTCTCCAAGAAACGCCAAAGTAGGTCGTTTACTACACACTTGTAGTCAATTGGCATGGAGGTGGATGTCAATACCTCCTAGTGGGGGTAAGTGATTGATCCCCGGGAAAACCGGGTAGTGGAACTTGTCCTCTAGGGTAATTTCGCTCCCTGACGATGTGGAGAGGTCGGATCGCCAACCGGGGCCTCCTCCATGCCCCAAAATCGAAAACGTGGTCTAAACCGCCGGGCCAACGGTGGCCATCCCAATCAAAAATCGAGGGTCTAAAGCTCGCCCGAAAATACCGGGATTTTCCCACGCCGCGGCCACTTGGCAAGCCAGCTGGCTGAAAATCAGGATTTTTCCCCGCCCCATGCATTAATTATGAATTTCCGGAGCATAAACAAAAAAAAACACGTGATAAAAATCCGGTCTCAAAAAGGTGAAATCTTGGCAGGATATGCAACATGACGCCGCACACGCAAAGAGAAAATGCACCGACAATAGAAGCACAAGCAGAGGCATGAGACGAAGCCCAAGCCAACCCCCTTTGGAGGCCACCGGCCCAGAACGCCCCACCGAAAGTAGTGGAGCTAGCTTTTTTTCTTCTCCGTGGTCACATGTATACCACCTAGCAGTCCTAGTGCTCCTATTGTCACTTCAATCTTCTACCGTGGCCTCGTGGTGAACCCCAAGTATCTTATTCTTGCAGCTAATCCAAGTCGGGGCCGAGGACGGCTGGACCCCCACCTCCGGAATCGAGAACCGGCTCCGCCTAATGGACCCGAACATCCCCATTACCTAGGGGACCAAGTTTCGCGGGCAGAAGACCACCCCTCTCCAAGAAACGCCAAAGTAGGTCGTTTACTACACACTTGTAGTCAATTGGCATGGAGGTGGATGATGAATACCTCCTAGTGAGGGGTAAGTGATTGATCCCCTGGGAAAACTCGCCATGGAACTTGTCCCCTAGGGTAATTTCGCCTGCTCCGGACGACATGGAGAGGTCGGATCGCCAACCGGGGCCTCCTCCATGCCCCAAAATCAAAAAAACGGGTCTAAACCGCCAAGGCCAACGGTGGCCATCCCAATAAAAAATCGAGGGTCTAAAACTCATCCCGAAATACCGGGATTTTCCCTATACTCGGGCCACTTGGCAAGCCAGCTGGCTGAAAACCAGGATTTTTCCCCCGCCCCATGCATTAATTATGAATTTCCGGAGCATAAAACACAAAGAAAAGCATGATAAAAATTCGGGTCTAGAAAAAAAGGTGAAATTTTGGATGTGCAAAGCATGACGCCGCACACGCAAGAGAAAATGCACCGCAATAGAAGCACAAGTAGAGGCATGAGACGAAGCCCGAGCCAACCCCTTCCCGAGACCACCGGCCAGAACGCCCTACTAGGTAGTGGAGCTAGCTTTGCTTCTCCGTGGTCACATGTATACCACCTAGCAGTCCTAGTGCTGCTATTCTCACTTCAATCTTCTACCGTGGCCTCGTGGTGAACCCCAAGTATCTTGTTCTCGCAGGCTAGTCCAAGCCGGGGTGAGGACGGCTGGACCCCCACTCCGAACCAGAACTGGCTCCGCCAATGGACCCGAACATCCCCATTACCTAGGGGACCAAGTTTCGCGGGTCGAAGACCACCCTCTCCAAGAAACGCCAAAGTAGGTCGCTTACTACACACTTGTAGTCAATTGGCATGGAGGTGGATGCTGAATACCTCCTAGTGAGGGGTAAGTGATTGATCCCCTGGGAAAACTCGCCGTGGAACTTGTCCCCTAGGGTAATTTCGCCGTTCCGACGACGCAAGCAGGTCGGATCGCCAATCCGGGGCCTCCATGCCCCAAAATCGAAAAACGTGGTCTAAACCTTGTCGTGGCCAACTACGCCATCCCAATAAAAATCGAGGGTCTAAAACTCATCCGGAAATACCGGGATTTTCCTATACTCGGGGCCACTTGGCAAGCCAGCTGGCTGAAAACCAGGATTTTTCCCTGCCCCATGCATTAATTATGAATTTCCGGAGCATAAACACAAAGAAAAGCACAGATAAAAATCCGGGTCTCGAAAAAAGGTGAAATCTTGGCAGGATGTGCAAAGATGACGCTGCAGATATGCAAGAGAAAATGCACCAGCATATATACCTTCGGAGACTCCCTTCACAAGAAAGGGGCCACGGCCGAGGTGCCCCGCCCTGTTTGCAAAGACATCCAAGGTCCATGTCACCATCATCTAGCCATGTCACCTAAAATTTGCCAACATCACCCATCGAAAAGACCAAAGATACACATCTTTGTTTTTTGGCCTAGTCAAAACTTGACCTTGCTTATTTGGCATGCCATGTCACCACTTGGGGTGCCTAGGTGGCATGCTTGAGACTAGGTGGCATGCCCGAGCCGACCTTGGCATGTTGGCCCCGCGATGGCATGTTGGAGCCACCTTGGCATGTTTGAGCCTAGGTGGCATGTTTGAGCCACCTTGGCATGTTGGAGCCAACGTGGCATTATGGAGTCCACGTGGCATGTTTGAGCCACCTTGGCATGTTGGAGCCTAGGTGGCATGTTTGAGCCCACCTTGGCATGTTTGAGCCACCGGCATGTTTGAGCCCTGGGTGGCATGTTGGAGCCTAGATGGCATGTTTGAGCCACCTAGGAATGTTGGAGCCTAGGTGGCATGTTGGAGCCCACGTGGCATATTTGAGCCACCTTGGCAAGTTGGAGCATAGGTGGTATGTTGGAGCCCAGCGGGCATGTTTGAGCACGCGTTGGAGCCTAGGTGGCATGTTTGAGCCATTTTGTCATGTTTGAGCCTAGGTGGCATGTTTGAGCCACCTTGGCATGTTTGAGCCTAGGTGGCATGTTGGAGCCACCTTGGCATGTGGGAACCACCTTGGCATGTTTGAGCCTAGGTGGCATGTTTGAGCCACCTTGGCATGTTGGAGCCCACGTGGCATGTTTGAGCCACCTTGGCATGTTTGAGCACGTTGGAGCCTAGGTGGCATGTTTGAGCCACCTTGGCATGTTGGAGCCACCTTGGCATGTTGGAGCCTAGGTGGCATGTTGGAGACCACATGGCATGTTTGAGCCACCTTGCCATGTTAGAGCCTAGGTGGCATGTTGGAGCCTCGTTGGCATGCTTGAGCCACCTTGGCATGTTGGAGCCTTCGTGGCATTTTTGAGCCACCTTGGCAAGTTGGAGCATAGGTGGCATGTTAGAGCCCGCGTGGCATGTTTGAGCATGTTGGAGCCTAGGTGGCATGTTGGAGCCACCTTGGCACGTGGCATGTTGGAGCCCACGTGGCATGTTTGAGCCTAGGTGGCATGTTGGAGCCTAGGTGGCATGTTTGAGCCAACTTGGCATATTTAAGCCTAGGTGGCATGTTGTGAGCCACCTTGGCATGTTGGAGGCTAGGTGGCATGGTGGAGCCCACGTGGCATGTTTGAGCCTAGGTGGCATGTTGGAGCCTAGGTGGCATGTTTGAGCCCACCTGGGCATGTTTGAGCCACCTGGCATGTTTGAGCCTAGGTGGCATGTTGGGAGCCCAGGTGGCATGTTTTGAGCCACCTTGGCATGTTGGAGCCTAAGTGAGCCTGCTTGGCATGTTTGAGCCTATGTGGCATGTTTGAGCCACCTAGGAATGTTGGAGCCTAGGTGGCATGTTGGAGCCCACGTGGCATATTTGAGCCACCTTGGCAAGTTGGAGCATAGGTGGCATGTTGGAGCTCACTGTGGCATGTTTGAGCACGCGTTGGAGCCTAGGTGGCATGTTTGAGCCATTTTGTCATGTTGGAGCCTAGGTGGCATGTTGGAGGCACCTTGGCATGTTTGAGCCTAGGTGGCATGTTAGGAGCCACCTTGGCATGTTGGTGCCCACGCTATGCAAAAAATAGGTGTTAAGTAATTGAAGTAGTTGAAGTAACTTGTGTTACATGGAATACTAGTATAAGAACATGTGATCGTTAAATCGCATCACATGTAGCAAATCAAGTACTGGCCCTACCACTATAAAGACCCCGTGATATGGAAGGATAGGACATGTAGAGAATCAAGTACTCTTTCCTACTTCTATAAAGACATGTGACAATAGAAGTATTACACATGTCGTAATTCATGTATTCTTTCCTACAATGCCTTAGCAAATAAAGTACTCTGTCCTACTACTATAAAGACATGTGAATGGAAGTATAGGACATGCAGAGAATCAAATATTCTTTCCTACATCTATAAAGACATGTGACAATAGAATTATTAGACATGTAGAAATTCAAGTACTCTTTCCTACAGTGGATTGTATTATAAAATGACATGTCACAATAGAAGAAACTACAAAACAACAGTGGATGTTTTAGTCCACTGAAAAAAGAACACCATTATCGAACAAAACCATACCTTCACAAATCCACATGTAGGATTCTTTGAAAACAGGACATGTAGACCTACCAAAACTGATGTTTTCAACAGTGGACCAAAAACCGGGGTGAGTGTGTAAGCACAATCACATTACCCATATTTAGACATTGGCCACACTAACCACAAAGGTAGTGGTTTAATGTGGCCATAGGTTAATGTGGCCATGGGTTAATGTGGACAGGGGTTAATGTGGCCGTAGGTTATAGCGGTGAATGTGGCCATTGGTTTCCATATTTAACGTGGACATCGGTTAATGTGGCCACAGGTTATAGTGGTTAGTGTGGCCATGAGTTAATGTGGACATGGGTTAATATAGTCGTAGGTTAATGTGGCCATAGGCTATAGTGGTGAATGTGGCCATCTTCTTATATTATAATGTTATACCATAAGTAGTGCACCGAGCCCTAAATTGGGCGGTCCGGATTAATCTACCCAACGGTGTAGATGATGTCATGTTAAAAGCCTTTTTAGCTAAAAAAAAGCAAAAAAAAGGGGTTCCTAAATTGGGCGGTCCGGATTAATCAACCCAAGGGTGTAGATGATGTCACGTTAAAAGCCTTTTTAGCTAAAAAAAAAGCAAAAAAAAAAAGGGTTTGGACGTATTAGGGTTCTCGGCGTTTTTTGTGGCTATGGCGGCCACGGCACCCAAGGGAAAACCTAGGCCCTATGATTTTGTTTTGTGTTTGTGTCCTTCAAGCCCTAACCCCATCTTTTCTCTTACCTTAGATGTTTTGATCCATCGGAGCCGATAAAGCACGCACACGTGCCCAGATTGAAGAAAGAAGGGACATCGTTATCAAGGATTACAACCTAGGCCCTATGATTTTGTTTTGTGTTTTGTTTGTGTCCTTCAAGCCCTAACCCCATCTTTCTCTTACCTTCCGATGTTTTGATCCGCCGGTCGATAAAGCACGCATTACGCCGGCGGTGCTTGCGAAGAAGGGGGGCATCGTTATCAAGGATTACATGCTAACTCTTGAGGCATTGCAAGGTGCGTGGCATAATCGATGTTATTTCACGACTTCATGTGTCTATTTGCACCGAGGATTTATAAATCGGTGATGATGAGGTGGAGTATTGGAACAAGCTTCGGGAGGGACAGAATAAGAGGCGAGCTGCTGGGGACACAAGGTATATTATATGAGGCTAAAACAGTTATACATTCACATGGGGGTCTTGAACGCCTATTTATGATATTTACAGGGGCCGTGGAAGAGGCAGAGGAAGGCACGGGGATAGATCCTTTAGTTCGAAGAAGCACACAACACAAGGCCCCCAAAAAATAGTTGTTATTAGTTTTTTACAATAGTTTTTATATTAAACCATCATAATAAATTAATATCACTAAGTGGGTTAATATGTTGAATAACCACTACTAGTTACACAGTGTGGTTCTTGTGTACATTTTATTTTGCTAGTTTATTATCATAGTTTACCATCATGGTTCTTTATGATAGTTTGTTTATTTGGTTTATTGCCAAATTTTAGGTATGGGAGCCATAAACCACTAGTGGGTAAAAGCATGTTAGGGTGTCCCTTAAAAAGTATTATTTAGTGACTAAAAAGGTACCTAAAAAGGTAGCCAGGAATGGGTACTGGGTACCTGTATAATATCTCAATATAAGGTATGTTTTAGAACTTTTTTTATATATATTGGTCTCCGATAGCATTATCTTTACCTTAACTTTGAATATTACCATGTCCTTGACTTTTATTTTGGATTTTTGTATTAGTTTTAATGAAAAGAAAAATGAGAAAGTACCCAGTTCAGAAGTACCTAGTGTATGTACTTTTGCAGGTTCCAAAAGTGGTACACCCTAACATGCTTTTACCCTAGTAGTTTTACCTTTCACTTGTTTGTGCAACATAGAGTGGTTTCGTGATGAAGTTGTCTACTCTTTTTCATATGAACCATACAAGAAAATGCTAACACTTATTATTACAAATACTAGCTAACAACTAGCGGTTTTGTCATCAAAATAGTAAAGGCTCGTGCCTTAAAACTTATTGTGTATGGAGACAAAAACAATGGTGTTTTGAACAATGCACTTGGTATTGGTTTATTGTGATATTGTAGGGCATATTCAACTTGAAAATTATTAATGCTTTGTGAGATCAATTGCTATGTTCATTGAACGCCCCATTCTTATTGTAGAGTAGAAACACTCTCAATTGTCTATTAAGGAAGTTATGCAAGTTTTTATCTTAAAACAGCCAGGATATTGTTCATAAAGTAATGTGGAATTTAACAAACTATCATTAACAGTTAACAGTCTACACATATACAAATGAAGATCTAGGGATTTGAACCCTCGTATTTCCAATTCTTCATAGGGCTAGCATTTCTTATAGATAACATTTTCAAAGTTTACCATTTTGGATGGAGATAATGACTAAACAAACCTTTCTTGGACGGCTTTTCAAGCAGAATAACTTTCAACTAAAATTTTGACTTATTGCTGAACAAAGTAAGGCAGTAGTTGCTGTAGGCGAATCTTTTGATAAGCCCATCCTTCTTAGCACTTATTAAGAGATCACATCTTGCAATCTTGTTGTATGAAGACAACCACCATGCATTCATGAGGCATTTTGCATGCCATTTTGGTTAAACACTGTTGCAAAACATAGATTCAACCTTAATTTAACAGGTCATCTTATTGACACATTTCTAGGCAAGAACAAGGTCCCTGCCGTCAATGTCCACAAATGCTTTACCGTACACATAGTGAATCATGACTGTATTTAGAAACGAATCATGACATTATAAACTTACCGTTAGGAAATATCTCCTACAAACATCAGATCTCCATCCTTGTCTCATATATTCGAACACAATTAGAGCCATAAGCAAAGTTCAGCTTTTCTATTTCATTTGTTTCCCTATAAAAAAACATAAGAAAGGCGTTATAGTCATAGTGTCTCTAAAATACTTAAGAAACAACAGAATGAGTTGAGCATCGAGTTGACCATGCCAACTATGGAACATCTCTTCCAGCCTTCCATGAGGTTATTCTGAACTTTCAAGTTCGCCTAACAGCTTCATCAACATACACTTTAACAAAGAAAAAATTGATTGGGAAGAGCAGTTGATGCAGCTGTAGAACTCCAGTCCAGAATTCCGCTGCATGCATTGTGCTTCATGCATTTTTGAAGGACTTTTTACTGGCCACCCCACTGGTGCTGTGCTGCAAAGACATATTCTAATAAAAAACAACGAGCAACTGAGAAACCATTCTATGCAAGAAACGCAACAGACACATCATGACTAACATCAGTTTAGATATGATGATACATTTTCTTTACACTACAGATTCCAGGATTGTGTATAAAGACATCAAAAGTTTTAGCATCAAAACTATCAGAAGCATCATGAGAAACTGCGATTTCACAGAGTTTTTTATTCTATTTTTCATAATGGCAGAATAACAAAAGGCAGAATAACAAAAGGCATACCTAAGAGGAGTTTACGGACATTCTCACGTTTATAACCAGGCTGTGGGAGTTTTGATTGAGCTTCGTGGTATTTGAAGCTATACTCGAAACCTTGCTCTGCTCCTGCATGTGCCCCAAAGACGAGCAATTTTAATCCAGGCATTCCAAACAAATGCACATACCGGTGGTCGGTGAGGATCCGCCATTGCATCGAGATTGTCCAAGCCTGACTCCGGCGCCTAAAACCTAACTTAACCCTAGAATCTTGTCTTTAAAAAAATGCATTGCCGCATTTTTTTCCCACGTTTTTTTTTTCCTTGATTTTTTGAAGAATTATATTTTATTTTTTTAACATGTATAATTGTTTTAGGAGGATGATATTGGGATATTCTCCTTATGTGTCCTTAAAAGTACGACACCTATGGTGTTTAAGGCAAAAAAAAAAAAAAAGACTGAGGGGTAAAAGCATGCTACGGTGTACCACTTTTGGAACCCTCAAAAGTACCTACACTGGATACTTTTAAATCTGGTACTTTCATAGTTTTCTTTCCACTAAAATCAATAAAAAAAAATTGAATTGAAGGTCAATAACATGTCAATCTATAGTATCAAAGGATAATAATACCATTAGAAACTAGAATGAATGAATCAATTCTCAAACTTATTGTTTATTGAGACATTTGTGAAAGTTCCAAGTACCCAGTACTGGGTACTTTTCTGGGTAGTTTTGCACTCCCTAAAAAGTAATTTATATGGTACACCCTAGCATGCTTTCACCCTGAGGCAAGGAAAAACAGAAGTTGAAAAAAATTTAACCGGTGTTGCCATGTTATCGTGTCTGAAAGCATTTGCTGGCGTGTTGCTTGCCGCTCAACGTGCCATCGCTGTCCAAATTGTAAAGATACTTCTTGCAAAATGAACAAGCTATAGATCAAGGTCAAAGGTTGTGGCAACTCAGCTACTTTTTTGCTCTCGTCTCTGTGATTTCCTCTTCATTAGCAAGCGCAACAGTTTTAGGTGCCCACCAATGCTGCTTTTCATTTGTTGCGTTAAAAGCTTCCCCATATACATCGACTCATACTTTACAGATATTAGTATATGTTCGGATGGAGTTTTTGGAAAATTAGAAATATTCTTGCATGTAGGTTTACATGCCAAAGGCTCCGACGCATACTTGGAATTTGGAAGATTAGGTTACAACTACTGGAATAGGTAAAAATATTGAAATGTTTTCTCTGGTGGTAGAAGAAAGTTATGGTTTGGGCATAGAAGAAGGTTTATGGTTTGGGCAGTCGAAGCTATAAGGATAGGGCTAGGTAGCTCGGTTGCATTAATAGGCATTGTATAGATAAATGCTGAATGCTAGAGATGCTTTTTGCTGCAGTGCTGCCCTTTGCATTAGTTCAAAGAGTCATTTGAGTTAGTTGCTTAGTCTGGCAAATTGTAGAGGTGATTGTGTAAGGCACTTAGTTAGTCTTAGTTGAGTACTTTGGTGTCGCTTTTGATTAGATGTGCATCCTCCTTGGATGTGCACTTTGTAGATGAACTGTTCATAGGAGACTACTAGTTGTTGTTGTTGTGTGAATGATGGGGTTTTCCTATAGGCATGTCGTGTATCCTAGTCTGTATGCTTGAAATAAAGCCTTGTATATGAAAGGAGATGATTTCAATGACACAAATTGTGTTTCATGCTTTGGGTAACTTATTAGGTATATTTCTTAGACAGGATGCAGAGATAGTGGTAGAAATAATGAAGGTAGTTTCTCTATTGGAAGATGTTGTTAACATTTGCTTTCTATTTCTGAAAATTAAGGGACAAGGTATTTGCAAGCAGCCATTATTCTTGTTTATTATGCTTGCAAGGAGATACAAGTTGCTTAATCAAAGACACGTGGTTGGAATTCAAGCATATTGACATATAAAAGTAGTTGTGCTCAGTATTTTGAGTGATTCATGGTCTCCCATCTTATCTTTATATTACAAGAAACTTATCGCGGCGGCCAAGGCCGCCGCGAACGTTTCTCTTCCCCAACTCGTCTAAACATGCTAGAACATGCAGAATTTGAACTTGCATTTTGTTGCCTTGTGTTCAATGCCCGCACGATAGAAGAATATTGACCATAACGACTCGTTACGAAAGATGTTTTGCATTAAATCAAAAGAATCTAAGTTCCGAACATACAAAAATTGAACTGTGTTTGAGCATGAGGAATTCTAACCTCTGCCAATATATCTCTGCAAAATGGTTATTCAAAATGCAAGAATATTGACCATTAACCCAATAGCTTTCCATATGGTAAGAACAAATTTATGATATGCATCATGGAGATGGTCCGTCATGCAATATTGTCCAACATGATTATTTGCTCTGCTCAATGTATGAAAATGTTTCAAACGTGGTAGATCAAATTTGGCCTCTGCTGATGCGGGAAGTTGTAGATATTACATTAACACCTAAAACAATAAAATATGGCATTGATGTCATTGCTAGTGCCTTGACGACTTGTTATTTGAACTTTATGAGCAAAATGCAATGCCAAGACCAACATCATGATTGTTGACAACTAAGTGCATTGATGTTTAGCACATCACTTTAGTTTTTCGATAAATTTCATGCATTGGATTTTACCATTGACATTCTTAGTCTGCCGGTGATGATCAAATGGGACCTTCAACATTAACACCAATGGCATAATTTAGGCAGAGGCTACAATTGAAGCAATAGGGTTTTGGAGAGGAACCAAGATTTGACATTTACACAATGTAACAACTAATAATGGACACCAAATAATCTTCCTGAAAAGGTTGTTCCTTCATTTGTAGTCATCATACAGCTCTGAATGATTCTCCAAAACCACACCTTTAAGTCTCTGTGGTAGCAATTGGATACCTTCTAACTATTCTGTACAATCAAAGCCATTGGACACCTTCTAAATAGACAAAGTGGAAACATGCCAATATTCTGCACAGCAAAAGCCATAGCTGCAAGGGAAGTTGTTATTTTACATATACTGTTCTCATCCACTAGTTCAACAGCCTTATATCCACTAGTTCAACAGCCTTATATGGATCCCTCAATATACATGTCTTGGAACTAAGTATATATTTTAGTATAGATTCATTCTTTTGCATATGCAGGTGGTTGTGCTCAGTTGGATCGGTTTGTCCACTGGGGTTATAATCCTGTCTTTGCATTTTATATTGCTCTAGTTTTTAGTTGGTGAATAAAGCTTGTCATCCTTAAAAAAAGAAAAAAAAAAATTTTTTTTTTGCCTAAAAAATAATCACCTCGTTGTAGTCAAGTATGCTTTCAAGTCAGTGCAACCAAGCCTCTGTTGTGTACACACCCAACATCATTGAAGAGTGGTTTAGGAAGAATAGAATGGAACACTTACTTGGGTAATGCCCTGCCAAGAAAAGTCCATATGTTGTCTTCAAGTTAAAAGCATGATCAAAATGAAGGCAGTGTGCAAAAACCATGATCTGAATGAAGGCACCATGCATGAACTCATGTTACATCATATAGTTGTGTAGCTTGACTGTCTATGGGAGAAATTAATTCTAAGTGACTATATTATGAGACCAATTAACAACATTTATGATAAAGATATATGAAGGTTTCTTGTTATTCTTAAAAGGATGTCCATTATATCAATGTGGGCTGGCAAATTCTTTGTACTTAGAGGGGCTTCTTGGCCTACTGCTCATGATACTAAAGGAATGCATGCATGCTCAAACAGGCTAAAGGGACCGCTTAAGCCAACAAAGGTAGCATGGTTCTAAGCTTCTATCTGGTGACATTATACGTCAGTGCTTCATTTGACTTCATTTGACTGTCTATGGGATAAACCAATTCTTAGTGACTATATTATGGACAATGAAAACATTAAAGATAAAGATGTATGATGGTTTCTTGTTCTTCTAAGTAGGATGTCCATTATATCAATGTGGGTTGGCAAACTCTAGTACTTCGAAGGCTTCTTGGCCTACCTCTCATGATACTAAAGGAATGCATGCATGCAGACTAAAGGGACCACTTACGACAACAAAGATAGCGTTGTTGTAAGCTTCTATCTGGTGGTAAAGACCTACCATTCTTCCACTCCATATCATGCATCTTCCCCAACTGGCTCAATGATTGTACAAAATCACATAAATAACCTACATGTTTCTCAAATGCATAAAATAAATGCCTCTTATCATATAGTGCTTCAAAATTTCTCTGCTACCTTTCTTTGTATTTGAAGGAAGGCATAGAGATGTTTAAAGCTTCCTCCATATAATCTAGAGTTACATGGTATGGATCCCTCTGCTTTTACGCGCTGCCCAAACCAGACTGTGAGAAATATTAAACATAAACAGCAATAAGAATACTACAGACCACTGAGCTTCTGTTTATGTAGCGGTCTAGTAAAATAAGCATCTTAGTTCATGCATCAACAGGCCATATGAAGAAATCCAGAGAAAGAAAGAACAATCTCTTTTAGCCACTTACAAACATTAGTTGGATAAGAAAGACATCTATTGTTTCGGCACTTTGACAACCAAGCGGGTTTTAAACCAGGTGAACCTTCAAAATTGGAGTTATCCTTCATATGTAGTCCCGCTCATGGTTCATTGTCAAGTGTCAAGAGACCGCAAGGAAAGGAGTAGTGAGAGAAATGAAAATGCACTTTTGATTTTAAATCCATTTTAGGAGTGCACTCGCATTTCGAATTCTTTAAACACTAAAATAACGAATTGTGGCGACTAGACCTATGTTTTAGTAACCTTGTTACTTCAACGTAACGGACTTGAGGCTTTCTCAATGTTATCTCGCCACCGCCATTGTCTTTGTCAAATGCATCGCATATAATTAGCAAAGCATGGATGAGTAACCGGACATTTGCTAGAGTTCGAAGTTGAATAAGAGGTTTACCTTTTTTGCTATGTTCATTACACTTCGTGCTCATATTTGCCCCCAAAGGTATATTTTGGTCCATCTTGGAATTGTTTAACAGTACACACGGGACCGGGAGTATCATTGCCAAGTCCACTTGGCAAGCGTGCCTAAATAGTTTGAATTGTGGAGGAGAACCGTAATTCCATCCACGGCTCGATGAATAGATAGGACCGGGCCGAGTGCTTTCCAGCTTTTCTTCGCTTTACCCTCCTGTAGATGCTAAATGCGGGAGCACCGCCTTGGGGCTTAGGTCTATATTGCCTCGTCCAGTGTTAGGGAAGAATCAAACAATCTTCTTTCCACCAAGATCGTAGAAGGAAGGGCGCTTCTTGCGATCAATGATGTAGATGCATCATATGCTCGAAGTCCAAGAAGACTATCCCGGCTTTACATATCGCATTTCTATGTCCTGATAGAAAAGTATAAGGGAGGCCATGAGGAGAATGGTCCAATCTTAATATATGTTCTCGCCCGGGGCTTGGATCTTTAGGTTCTTGGAAAGATCAATGAGATCTTTTTTTTTGCCAAAAGCGAAGAAGGAAGGGCCATCCGATTTAAAAGATACATCATAAGCCCCGTGTCCTGGTGTTTCCTCTTTCATCTTATGTATCAGTTTATTGCCAAAACTAAATGATGGGCCATCGCGGCATGGCTTCAAGACATATGCACCTGGTCCGGGTAAACTATCACTTGCTTTTGAACTAACACGGCCATACATGGAAAATGATGGACTAACATCTCTTTCCATATGTACCAGGACCAGGGGCTTCATCTTTTCCTGTCGTATGGGCTTTGCCATATATGCTACATGATGGATCAATGGGCCCAAACTTGGGGGTATAAGCCCCTGGGCCAGGATTTGCATTTGCCTCATGAAATTGTGTCTTCCCTCCTGAAGAGTATGAGGAAGATGACATTTGCATGATATACTTAGGATCATAAGCTCCTGGACCAGGTACATCTGCTAAATGTGCATGCAAAGGCTTGCCTCCAAGGCTGCAAGATGGGCCTGTTACACAGTTTATATGCCCCAGTAGCGACCAGTTCTGGCACATGGCCATTTAAAACACAGTGCCTTCTAGAACGAATACAACTTTGAACTATTTATGTAAAGATCATATGCAGACAGATCAATAGCACAAACAAACCTGAATGCTAGCGCCTCTAGACCCAGCCTGGTTACCATTGTTAGGTGTTTTTCCACCATAGTTACCCCTGCCATATTTCTTTGATGGACCGCTTCCACTTCCAGCGAAACCAGCCTTGTTTTTGCCCAGGCAAAATGCCACTCTTGCGTCAAGCCCGTCTCCGTGCTTCGACCTTTGATTCTTCTGGACTTAAATGTCTGCAATATGGCTTCCTCTACATATTAGAAGAAAACAAAGGTTTGGGGGGCGAAATCAGCCGGATTTGACCGGATTGCTTGCTGGATTATGCTGGATTGCAAATCGGTTAGCAAATTGCCTGCATACTGCCATAGCTCGCCATAGCCCACCCGCCATACTCGCTCTTCCCATCAGATGCTGCAAACTTACCTGTGTTTACCTTCATTTGCTTGCAGAGCAAGAAATTATACAGAGCCAGGGCAGGAATAGCAGAGAAAGAGAGGCGGCTTAGAATCCGGCATAACAGAACAGGGGAATAACAGGGGAATTCAGGCGTAGCCATAAATGCGTTTCACAAAATTTTGAGGGTACACGTGTCGCCGCTTTAGGAAGTCATCCACGTGTCGCCCCAAAACTTATTGCTGGGGAAAAAATATTACAATCAAACAGAAAATGTAACTGCCTTATATATGTTAAGATTAAGATAATGTTTTAGGGTGTGTCTTGAACCACGCCCTAATTTGGACGGTCAAGATTCGTTTGACTGGACGATAGAGATTAACTTTTGCAAAAACGAACTCCGGCGAGCTTCCTAAAACCCTAAGCCATTCCGGAGGACGGCATGGCCCCATTGTTTTGTCGCCTCCTTCAACAGCTTCTTTCTGGCAGTTACAAGATCCACTAGCCACTGCAAGCTTGCATCTGAAACCATGGCTCGAGCAACACCATGTAAACAAACAGCATTGGATGAAGTAGTTTTCTTTTGTGCTGATTGCAAAGCTAAATGTGAAACAGAGTTCATGAGTGATAATCTGCCATCGCTAGCATGTATTTCCATGAAAGTATTCTGCAGAAACTGCTAAAAGATGATACGTTCAGGCTTCCATACTGGAATTGGGATAATCAAAGCGCAATAGTTCCGCTGCCAAATACAATCCCAGATTTGTACACGAAAAATTCTGTGCTGGTGGATGGAAACCGGAATGGGAAGCACGGGGCGCCTGCGATAGTGGATTTATCATGGGTGCCGACGACGGGGGAGCGACAAGATGATCTGGAGAAGCTGAGGGATGAAAATAATGCATATTTGTATCAGTCGATTGTGAGCAGGGCAAAGACTACATCTCTGTTTATGGGAGCAGCATACAGGTTGAATTTTGTTGAACTGAATTGTTATTTTGATGGGGAAAAAAAAACACGTTAATATAAGATTAACTCTGTTCTGTTACACGTTATTTTGGCAGATATGGTGAAAAAGCTCCCAACAGCGCAGGAGCTCTGGAAAATACTGTCCACGGCCATGTCCATGCATGGACTGGCTCTGATCTTACCCCAAATCCGGAAGACATGGGATCCCTCTATTCTGCTGCAAAGGAACTTGCAGAAATTAATCCCAAAGCACTTGATCGTAGTTGGAAACGTGTAGAAAATTCACAGCCAGAAATGAGGTTTCAGATTTGTATGGATGCTTGACATGTAGGAACATTGGAAATGACATGCAAAGGCCCGAGCATGAAGATTGCATGGTGTAGAACCTTAAGGGAATGTAGGGGCATAGCCGGAGGTCCATTTCTCTGCTATGGCTCTGTTTCAAATGATTCATCTGCCATGGTCATGCAACAAAGGGGAAAATGCATACAAGTCGAGGTTTGAAGCACAGCAATGGCGGACAACGCAGTTAAGCATGTGGTGTCGGAATGTAGCTGGATAGACGATTTTTTTTCTCCATTCAGACCAAGGTTAATATAGTTTTTGTTCTTTGTATTTTTTGTTTTTTAAATGTATGGTAAATCGCTTTGTCTAACTTGGCAATGTTTACAGATCTTCAAGATGCGAAGAAGATGTAAGCTGGCCAAAATCATTTGCTGCAGTTTGTGCATCCTCTGGTCTGGGCCTGCCTTTGGTATGCAGAATTTTTCCCTTCAGCATAGGCCATTATTAGAAGTCTTGACTTTACAGAATATAGAATTCATTCCCTGGAATGAATTATAGAAATAATTCATACAGTACCATGCCCACTTTCCACATAAGTTGAATGCTTTCTTCATGGCTATTTCGGAAGGAGGTTATCTGTATTGCATTTTGTTATATTTCCAAAACAATACTTTTTTTTGCACTCAGTGTTCAGTGTAATTTAGATTTATTTCGTTTCAGATGTATGCATTGACTCTGCTGTATAAAATGCCTAGATGCACCAAACAAACAGGGTGGTACATTTTTTTTACCATCATGCTGAGCATGAATGGACTGCTACATCTAAATGAGGTCTGTATAAGAATTTTCTACCATCATGCTGAGCATGAGTGGAAGGTCGCAGTATCCACTTCTGCTACATCTGAATGAGGTCTATATAAGCAAGTCATCAGGGAATTCATTCAAGAGACCAGGCTGCAAGATGCTTTGGAAGGTTCTATTATGTGCTCCAAATAGGTGGTAAGTGCAGGTAGCTCTTTTATATTTGACAATCAGAACTTTAGCAGAACAAAATATACAATCAGGCACATTAGTTGATTTAAAGGAGAATTGCAACGATCCAATTTACTCCAATATTGCTGCAAAAAAATGTTTGTATTGCTCTATACAGCTTGCTGCTGCCATGGCAAAGATGTTTCAATTATGGATGTAATCAATTTTAGAGAACCATTTTATCTAATGAAGTGTGTTATTATTGGTTCTAATGTAATATCCTTTGAACTATGAAGGTAAGGTATATTTTGAAGGCAAAAAAATGGTATTTATAGGGGCAACATACTTCTAGGGAATTGGGCATTATTATGGTCACACATTTTGAATTGAATGTACCTAGCTTGGGATGGTGTAATTTCTCAACATTATAGCTTTGCAACTCCTAGAAGGTCCAATATGAATTTTAACTGGTTGCACGTGAAAATAGGTGCAGAGGGTGCCCTTTCGTGCATTGTCCAATGATTATGCCCAGTGGGACATGTAGATTGTGGGAGGCCGTCCAAATACTCCAACAAATGTAGATCTTGGGAGGCGGTCCAAATACCCCAACAAATGTAGATGCAATCCCACACACACAAAGTGGAAGGCAGTCCAAATTTTATTTGCATTGCACATGCCTGCATCCATGTTCTAGCAATATCCGCAACCCATTGCACTCTTCCCTTTTAGCAGTTTTCAAGTCTTCCACTTGATTTGCTTTACAGAAATCTTGAATCCGTAAAAAAAAACCAAAAACAGTGAATAGTGCATTGTTGGTCTATCAATTATGCACTATTATTGCATTCTAAAAGCATCTAGAAAATAAGTATGCTCCGAAAAATTGTAAGAGAATAAGTAGGCTCACCTTCTGAGTTGGGAGCGTTGTTGGCCTATCAATTACACACTAATATTGTATTCTACATATGATATTGCAGAATCTTTGAAAAATGAAGACTCACCTTCTGTGTTTGAAAAGGTATCTAGCTTTAAAAGACCACCTCAATAAAAATTCTTAGAAGATAAGTAGGCTCAGTTGGGAGCATTGAGGTACCCAACTTATACCCAGCAACGCTGGGCACCGTTACTAGTCATCATATAAGATAAATAATTACATATGCTCTATAGATAAAATGGATTCATCCACTAAGCAAAATGATCTGGGGCAATAACAAACCTGAGCAGATGCAGATTTGAAACATTTAGCCATGAAAGATACAATTGAGAGGATAACGCGGGTATGCACTATTGGTACAAAATTATACAAAATCCCCGAGTCATACGTGAGAGTTTGTGTGAATATCTATCAATGTCATTGCAAATAATACGCATATGTATACATGATCTACGGCCACTATGGAAGGGCGCATGCGATGAAGTTGTCTATATCCTTAAGATGGACTTTATATTTGATCCTTAAAGATGTATGGTGGCATGGAATCTGGGGAGCAGATTCCAGGGGCCCCGCGACTGGCAGAATCCGGAGCCGGTCTAGAATCGCGACCCAGTTTTAGGCTGCCACAACATGCAAACTGGGTCGGACATACCTTCTGATCATTGGCACATGATTGCTTGAGTGGAATTGCTGAGCCCTTTTCCATTCCCGAGGCGGAACAAGAGACCCAGTTGCCATATTGTCATTTCCTATGTATCTATCTATCTTATAATGTTTATACAACTTGTGGCGCAATTCCAAAATCAAATGTTGAGCAAACGTTCTGCACCTTGAAACTTTTTTGTTTGTCGTACCTTTCAAGCAAGCCATAATACATGCAATAAATGGTTTCTTGCTATCTAGTTGTCTTAATTGGTTGCCTAGATAACCCAACTTTTATTTTTAAACATCCACTTAATATCTAAGTGCTCCAAGATTAATACTATACATGAAACAAGATGAATGCGTGGATAGCTCTTTTTGGACACTCTAGGATAGAAACCAAAAGATAATTCAATCAGGGTTTACTTATTACTCATTCCACCTATACCATATAATAAATCAATTATTTTAGCAAATCCATGCATCAACAAAGAACATGTCATATCCATTAATTAATAGATGGGTGAAAGTATGCTAGTGGGTATCAAAAGCATGCGTCCGGACGCATGCTTATAGCAGGGTTTTTGCCCGCTTAAAGCACCCCTGCTTTTGCTTAATCTGGGTGCTGATGGGTGTAACTGCCCGTCATTTTTTTTTACGCCCTTCATGTACGCACATGTCCACCTCACGAACGAACCGTTAGGAAAATGACTGTGGGATTTTGGCTGGATTTTCGCGCGAGTGGTGTGGTAGTACGTTGCAAATTGGATTACTTCGTCATGGCCTTAAAATTTCTCCTCCAATTCACTTATCCTCCTCTCTCGGGAATTTCATGGCTCCTCGATCTGCCTACCGAGGCAATCACACGCTTAGCATTGATTTCCGCCCGATGAATCCCAATACGATGTTCCAGATTTGTTGGATGTCAATGCAACACAGAAATATCACGTGAAGATCCGGGTTTCGCAATTTACAAGAAATTGGATGCAATGAGAAAAAGAGAATACGATTACAGGAATAAGATGAAAAAGGCGGTTGAACGGGAGGATCTCGAGCATGAGACGCAGTAAAGAAATAGCCAAGCAAGTAGTTGATTACTTCAATAAGCTCACCAAAAGCATTCACCGAACTCAAGGCGATGTGATGAAGAAGGTGGTTCATCACCATTTAAAATGGAAATCTTAACCTCGAATTTTGCCAAATCCAAAGGAGTGCAAGGCAGCGGGGGTGCTGCTCAACAACTTGAAACAGACAATGGCAGCCACAAAGAGGCAAAGGAACCATGATATTTGGAGAGCCAGAACCTCCACACTTGTGATGGCTTCTTCCACAAAATCGAGATGCAATTCCACTATGGCAGGGCTGTTAGGTACATCTAATTCTTGCTTTCATGCCTGTGCTTCTTCATGCTTTCAAGTGCTTGTATCTGCTGAGTGATGCTGGCTGGGATATGTTCATTGATTAATGTGCAATATTTCTTATGATAGGTTGCATGAGGTCAACTATTGCAACCGCCCAGATTAAGGAAATCTAAGCCTTCCTTGAAATGGTTCGTGGTCTTGTTTCCAAAGGAGGTTGAGGTGCATTCTTCTCCACCCCCTTGCAAGGAAAGCATAATGCACTCGAAACAAAATAGCGTAGTCTCTCCTTGCAAGAAAGATGTTGTGAACATCGTTGGAGAGTCTGGGCTTAAATTTCTTATCCCTTGCACCTTATGGAGGTCACACATGTACAAGTTTCCATACATTCTTTTTTTTTTTTTTGCTATTATTGCATAAATATTCCTAACCAAAGGCCACCATTCAAATTGCAGCCTATATCAACAATACAAAAGGCACATCCCGAACACCTGCTTGCTTAAAGGCTTTCGAGAAGTTGAAGCCTATTTATGTAAAGAAAGTATCGTAAAGGAAAACCGTTGTTGCATATACCATATGAAGTTGGAGTATGCGTGGTAGCACCTCAATGCATTGAGGTCGAAAAACCGGATTCCATGGTGAAGAGTGCAAGTGCACCGAGGAGGTGCGTGGACTCGGTGAGAATTGTTCCGCCACCAACATAATGCGTATGACTCAACCAAATGAGCTCACGGAGGGTCAGGGTTTGCAACAAGAGCGAGGGTGAAGAATGGTATAAACATGACCGCTTGATGCGCATATGTTAGAAGTGTGGCATAAAAAGTCTTCGATATGTCCAAGAGAAAGAGAGAATCATGAGTTCTTGCTTGAATGGAAGACGTTTGAAAAGGTAATACTCTCTTTATTGCTTGGTGAAGCACGCCGATATAAAATAAACATGCCGATATGTGCTTTTGTGCTTTCAACATGCGCTAATCTTTCGTAATATATGCTACTGCACCTTGTTACGCATTCCAGTGGAGAAGAAGCCGGGTGGAGTTGCGCCCCGCTACAAATGAAGTGCCAGCGGCGCCAAAAAGAAAAGATCCAATGCCACCAAGAAGGGAAACAAAAGTAAGAAATCCAAGGTAGTGGTGGGACACAAACCGAAGCCGGGCGCACAAGTTGAGAAGAAGGGAAACAAAAGTAAGAAATCCAAGGTATTTGGTGGGACACAACCAAGCTGCAAAGACAAGATGAGACCTCAAATGGCAAGGGGAAAAAGAAAGGACCAAAGCCATCCTTAGATTGTCTTACAAGAGAACGGCAAAGCTGAAGGATTTCATTTCATATCCGTGTTCCACATTGAAGATATTCGTGCCACACAATTGAGGGCTAGATGGCAGCCATGCAATTCAGGGTTGCCTGACAATATCCAAGATGGCACCATTGTTTCGTGAATTGATTTTGCAGAGAATTACAAAGATACAAATACAAAGGGAGGTTCAAAGCCAAAGATTGGCACAATGACCAGATAACAATTCTCGGCCCACATCACGATAGGATGGACACGGCAAACTCCGGGATCGTAAAGCTATTGAAGGAAACCCATTTTTACTTGAGTGATGACAAGCTTCATGACACTCTTTTTTGCAAAGATTGCCTTAGAAAGCACAATTCATGGCTAGTATCAAATGGTGTAGAATTCTCCGGAGTGCATATAGTTTGGTCGATGGTTGTTCTAGCCAATTCAAATCTGCCCTACCATTCTATTTCCTACCAAGATATCACCACGAGCTAGGGAAAGAAATAATATGGAATTTCTTTGGGACAGCCCATGGTAAGGGAGAGCACGATGGGCAAGGGGTCCTTAAGGGGCATTCACTAGAGAGCGTTTCAAGTATGATGGAGTGAGATTTAGGGGTGCCGCTGATGCTCGTGAAATCGCTACGCATAATGGAATGAAGGTGCCAACAACGGGGACATCAAGAGGTAATATGCTTTCATCCGCATTCATCCGCTTTAACGCGGCTTTAATCGCTTTTAAAATGTGCTTTCATCCGCTTATCCGCTGCGGGTATTGTCGTCAGATTGTGCCTCTCAGATCGATGTGAATCGCGAATACTTTGCTGCCGGCTTTTTGCGCACTTCGGTTCATTGAAAGGATGATGTTGATAGGACAGACCGCTGGATCGCGCTAGGTAGAAGGACCAAGATTATACACAAAGATCGTGACATACTTGGCCAAATCAAGCACAAGGGTGGCTCCATGTGAGGTTTGGGTTGTT
>JAJEKV010000687.1:0-115952 GCA_021234155.1 Isoetes taiwanensis
ACAGACCAAGTACTTCGCATAATCGCCGCCTCAGCTATCTCTTATCCCACCGGCCGAACTGCATGGGGCAACATCTATCCTCCGATGAGACCCCTATAAAGGAAGTTTAAGAAGGGCAAATGCTGCCGCAGTGACGTCAAGCAACGTAGCAAGAGAAGACGGGAAGAGCTCTGACGCATCGGAAGGATACACGGAGCTCGCACTCGACTAAGAACGGGCGCCAAGGAGAAAGCAGGAGCCTATCAACTTCGAAAGCAGAAGAGGGCACGAAAGTTGCTCTCATTCTGGCCAGGGCACGCTTCCAGCTCCTCTATCATCATTCATCGAGAGGAGTACTACCGACATCCGCAACTCCTCCAATGTAGGGGAGAGGGAGCCAGATTGACGAATTCACTTCCACCACAGCTGCAGATCAGACCTGGACGATTTCATCAGTCTCGGGGAGCATCGACTTCCTGGGCTTCCAAGTGAGGGAGTCCGACACCTACAATGGGGAGACGACTCTCCGATTATCCAGGCTTATAGCAAGCATCAGGCAATTGATGGACGAAATGGAGCTGCCAACGAGGGAGGAGTTTCCTCCAAGAGCAGATGGGCATCCGTGGGGAAGACCACGAAAGTATCCCAATGCCGGGTCCTCCAATATCACCTTGCCAAAAAGGAGAAGGAATCGACCTCGTGAGGCCTCGACCGCACAATTGAAGACTACAGGAGCCTGCAATCAGCAGAGGTCGACGAGTACCGGCCAATGTAGCCGGAGGCAAAACAAGCGGAGAAACGCGCGAATATACTGTCCACGTCACGCCGTGCAATTACCACCACTGCTAATGGATGAGGAGAAGGTAATCCACGCAGTTCAGTCCCTGTGAGGCTTAAGAAGGAGTGTTTATGCTGATTGCACCCTCAGCCGCGTGCATGCTCAATAGCAGCGAATGTCGACTATGTCGCCTTAGTCAAGAGGGCAATGGCACTTGACCTTCTTCGGATTTCGCCATCCCCCACACCGACGGGCAGGGGAGATTAGCAAGGGATCATGCCCTTACATCCTAATCCGCAGGGTGAAGACTCGGTGAGAGCCATCCGTGAGGCTCACGCGTTATCATCGTGGAACTTGGTCACTCGGTAGGGACGGCCAAGTTAAGAAGTTTCTTGAAGACAACTCCGTCTTTTATCATGACATTTCAAGAATAGTTAGACTCTTGATCCCTGAGACTTTTGTACCTAAAAATATTACATGATATATAAATACAATTTCGTTGTAATTTAAATGTTTTATTGATGTATGTTGGCCCACAATTATACCAACAAACATAAACAATGCAAGAGAACAAATGGAACCAACCATATAGCCATTAATCACTTGTGGATGCAGCTAGAGGGCTAAGGGGAATCCATAACTACGAGACCTTATAGAAGAGCAAACCCCCATCGCACTACCCCGAAGGAACCTATTTGAAGATAGGGAACCCATGACCCCTGAGCAGAGAGATAGCCCAGATGAGGACGGACGGGAGCGTATAAAGGCACTACCGTCCGCAAGCAGGGAGTAGGTTCGTGGGCAATGCTCAGTTGCCGCAAGCATCAGCTCGGAGGGAAGGAAGGGACAAGAAGAGGAGCAGAGAAGGAGATCCTCATCCGAATCTTCCAATTAAGTTCGCAGACTGACCACTCGAGGAAGAGGAAGAGCGTGCCCGTGAACCAACAGAGGGAAGGCGAGGAACACCCCTGTGAGGGACGCATAAAGAGATACCAGGCCTCCCATCACCGAAGAAGGTAGATTCCGCGACCGCAAATGTATGAAGGCCCGAATCGGAACAAGCCGTGGGAGAACCCAGGTCAGGCTTGGAAGCGGAGGTATGGCTGATCTAAAATGAGCGAGTACGGAAATGCTTATGGCATGAAGGATAAGGGAAAGGCAGAGTTGCAACAGCCAACTGGAAAGGAGCCGCCCGGATTTGGTGGAAGGGGTATGTAAAGCGTTAACACCTGGCTTAAGCAGGATGCTTTGTAAGTTTAGGAGTTTGCTAAAGCCTTCACGCCATTACGCTCCAAGGGAACATAAGTCCAGCATGATGCAAAGTTATTTTACAGGCTGCGCAAGGCAAACAAATCAGTTCAGAAATATACGAGGAATTCATGAGGCTAAGGTCAGATGTGCCGGGTTGGGAGAGAAGCATGCAGTAGAAAGCTATATCGAGGGCTGAATGAGGATCCGCAAGCTTGTGGGAGAGCAATAAACCCCAGGGACAAGATTCCAAGCGTAATCCAAGGCTATAAGCTTGCAAGGGTCGACCCTAATGAAGGGCACAAGCAGCAAAGATTTCCAGGAGAAAGGCAAGGCTTATTGAAGGAAGCTATAGCCCTGTGGCGGTGCCAGTCTGTGTCCAGCTAGAACACAATATGGTGGGAAACCAGGGGAAGCAGCATAGAGAAGAAGCAGTGTCCTTCAAGGACAAGCAGAAAGGTCAAAACCATCTAGCAAAGGTAATCCTTTTTGCAAGCAATGCCCAAGGAAAAGAGGCAGTGCATAGAAAAGCAACTGTGCTTCGTGTGCTTCCAAAGTAGCCATAGACGACAACCGCCTACGCCATGAGTGCAGCTCTAGCGAGTTGGGAGATTGGGAAGCCCCTTGCCGGACGACGACGCGGAAGAGGTCCGCGACTATATTCGTGGTGAGTGTCATATCTTGCCGCACAGATACAGAAAGCAAGCAGAGAGCCGCGATAAGGTAATTTCCCACAGTAGGGAAGGCTAAAGCTAAGTCATTCATAGTCTTGATAGACTCCGAAGTAGCCATAACTTTGCATCCCCTTAATGGTTCAGATGTTGAAGTTGAAGCCGCTAAAGTCAAAGCCAAGACCCGTTATTTTAGCAAGTGGTGCAGTAAGGCAGACGGCGGGCAAGAGAATTAACTTCGACATCGACTTGCCAGGGATTAATATCCAGATGGGAGCAGAAGTAATGGGCATTGGAAAGTATGACTTGATCATAGGAATGGAGTACCTTGGGGGAGGCCATTATCGGCATCGGAAAGCGGAAGGTGACCTTCCCAACGCCGACGGCAAGATCATTGAGATAACGCAAGTTGTTCCCATCATGCAGTGCATGTCTTCTAAACGGCTGTTCAAGTGCATCAAGAGTGAGCAAGTGGCATACATCTTCAAGCTTGAGATTAGTGAGCCGGAATCAGAAGGAAGCAAAGAAGACAACGCGCTCAGCAAGTTGCCGAAGCAAGTATCTCAGCTAATCACGGAGTTCCATGATCTCTTTCCAGATGAGATCAAGCAGCTCCCTTATAGGGAGTCGAAGTGCGAGATAGCACTTTCGAACGGAAGAAAAAGCCAACAAGTAAGGCTCCATATAGAATGACAACACAGGAGTTGTCGGAGCTGAAGAAGATTGCAGAGCCGCCGACCTAGGTTCATTAGACCTAGCGTCTCGCCGTTTGGGAGCCCATTCTTTTGTCAAGAAGAAGGATGGATCTTTGAGAATGTGCATAGACTATAGACAGTTGAATAAGCACACCATTAAGAACAAGTACGCGCTCCCAAGATCAGACGACTTGATGGATCAGCTCCAAGGTGCAAAGATCTTCTCCAAAATCGACTTAAGGTCAGGATATCACCAGATCAGGATAAAGGAAGAAGATATCCATAAGACCGCCTTCAGAACGCGGTATGGGCATTATGAGTTCACAGTAATGCCTTTCGGCTTATCAAATGCCCCCGCAACGTTCATGAGGCTCATGAACGATATCTTCAGGGAGTTCCTGGACACCTTTGTGATTGTTTTCTTTGACGACATTTTGGTGTATAGCAGATCCCTTGAAGAGCACGTACAACACTTGAGAAGAGTGCTAGAGAAGTTGAAGAGGCACCAGTTGTACGCCAAGTTGTCGAAGTGCCACTTCGCAACAGAAAAGGTGGAGTATCTAGGTCATGTGATCTCAGCAGAAGGCATCTCAACAGACCCCGCCAAGATTGAGGCCGTCATTCAGTGGCCGGCGCCGAAGAATGTGCATGAAGTCAGAAGTTTCCTCGGCCTAGCAGGGTACTACAGGAAGTTCGTGAAGAACTTTGCTAAGATAGCAGCCCCGTTAACAGACCTGACGAGGGCAGAGAAGGTGAAAGATTGGGTAGAGCATTGGCACAAGAAAGCCCAAAAGGGGTTTGAATTGTTGAAGGAAGCTTTAACAACAGCCCCAGTCTTAACCCTGCCGGACCCGGAGAAAGATAAGCTTGTAGCAACAGATGCGAGTAAGATAGCTACAGGTGCAGTGCTTATGCAAGAAGAGCGGGTGGTAGCGTATGATTCCAGGAAGATGAACGACGCCGAGACGCGCTACCCAACGCACGCATCAGGAGTTGCTTAAGGTTGTCGTGGCATTAAGAATATGGAGGCATTATCTCTGGGAAGGAAGTTCCGGCTTGGATAACACCATCGAGTATCTAATATGTATTCACGAACCACACCTTAATCGAGAGGCAGCGAGATGGATGGAGTTCTCGAAGAATATGACTTTCATATAGTCTACAATAGGGGGAAGCTCAATGTGGTAAAGATGCTTTCAAGGCATCCCCGACAACTAGAGTGCATTGCAATGCAATTTCACGCTTTCCAGCAACTTTGGTAAGAGGATTGAAGAGTCCTTGCCAACGGACGTGGATTTCAAGGAAGTATGGGCAAGCCTTTCTAAGGAGGCTAGAACAGATAAAGAGCGGGAGGCCTTCAAGCATTATAAGAAGGAAGGCAACCTGTTATACCATAAGAACAAGTTGTGCGTAACCGAATCATCAGGTGTAAGGAAGTTGATCCTCCACGACACGCACAACAGCCCAATAGCTGGCCATGCGGGATTCATGAAAACATATTTCAAAGTGCGCAGCAGCTATTATTGGCCAGGAATGAAGAAGCAAATAGCTCGCTACATCAAGGAATGTCGTACTATGCCCGAGATCTAAGGGAGCAGCTTCGAATTCCAGGGGCATTAGAGCCATTAGCGGTGCCAAACGCTAAGTGGGAGGTAATCAGCATGGATTTCATCACAGGACTCCCAAGGACAGTGAGAGGCAAGGATGCCTTAATGGTAGTGGTCGACAAGTTGTCGAAGATGGCACATTTTGTGCCTTGCAGAACCACAGATACAGCCATGGATACAGCAAAGCTCTTCACCAAAGAGATCTTCAGGCTTCATGGCATGCCAAGGGAGATCATCTCCGACAGGGATCCGAAGTTCATGAGTGCCTTTTGGCAAGACCTCTTTGCGACGATCCAGACGAAGCTATCCATGAGCACGGCATATCATCCTCAGACGGATGGCCAGACGGAGCGGACCAACAGGATTTTAGAGGACATGCTACGAAACTATGTCTGGAATAAGCAAGGTATGTGGGAAGAATTTATTCACTTGGTGGAGTTTGCATAGCAGCACCAAGCGGGAATCATCCCAAATGTCGCCGTTTATGATCAATTACGGCTACCGATTGCTAACTCCGCACACTTTGGCACAACCCCGTGTCAAAAGTGGAAGTTCGCAGCCGGATGTTGGTAGATATGCGCAGCACTTGTAGAGGAAGTTCGTGGCTATCGCGCTAGCGCAAGAAGTCGCCAAAAGAGCATCGCCGAGCAAGCATCGAACAAGAAGAGAGTTGAAGTTGGAGATGATGTTTGGCTCAAGATTAAGGTGAAGCAGCGAAGCTCGATCGGCAATTGCAAGAAGCTTGCTCCAAGGTGGCTGGACCTTTCGTAATAGTCGAAACTAGGCAATCAAGCCTACAAGCTAGACTTGCCGACACACCTAAAGATTCATAAGGTCTTCCACGGAGTTTCTTTGAAGAGGCATACCCCAAATCCGCACGGTCTTGGATTCGGCACAACGCCGTTGGAAATGACGGAGGAACATTTGGAAATAGTTCCATTGATTCTTGATAAAGCTTTCAAGAAAACGAGGGAGATCAGAATTCCTCCATTATTTGGTCAAGTGGAACACTTACATTGGAGAGGCGACGTGGGTACTTAAGAAAGATTTAGTAAAGCGTACCCGCGTTTATGGAGCAATGGGACGGCAAGGTCATCTCTAAGAAACGCTCGTGCATGTCGATTTGTGTAGGTTAATGCTGTATAGTTAAGATTAATTCACGATGCCACCACGCTAGTATGGGTCGCATGCGTTGTGCCATGATGGGGACCACTACGGTGATCTCTAGGGCGTGGTGTAATGTCAATGTAGGCATGACCAGCGTTTCTTGGGCATGAAAGTGGAAGGTAGATTAGAAAGTCTACTTACTGTTTCCACGAAGCAGACGACCTCGAAGAAAGGAGGTCATTGAGGAATGCATTGATAGAAAAGCACCTTTAGCCCCATATATGCTTTGATAGGAGGAATCTATCCTTCGCGCCTTCCGCGAGAAGGATATCCTCCACGGGCAACTAGAGGTGTAGGCATGAGCGGCATATAGGCATGTGGCGGGTCTCGGCGACCATAATGGAAGATTCACCCTCTTCCTGTCTTGGGGAGATTAGCCATGCATCCATGTAGATAGGTGGGTGGTCACCATATAACCAAAAATTTTAATTAATAATTAAATGGTACTAACGTGAATGTAGTGTACTGGAGGCAAAGAGAGCTTCAGGAGGGCAAGGAGGTCGAAGTTATTAAGACTTGCAACACAAATTTTGTTGGAATGTGTTGCAAGGAATGAAGAGTGCCTGAACGTTAATTTTAAATTTTGATAAACTTAATCGTAATGTTAGTGAAGTTTGGAGTAAATTGTCTAGTAATATCGCGGAATTGATAAGTTATTTCATAATATAATGATGTAATAATGTCATAAAAAATATTACCTTGAGGTAATTGTAATAAATGTGTAAGTATTATAGGAGTATATCATATGCATCGGGTTGATTGCGTGTTAGGAAGATTCCAAGGTGGGGAGAACCACCATGCCGCGACAGCATCATTTCAAGGTGGGGAGAATGACGCGCTCAGCGAGATATCGCCCCGTGACTTATATTGTACCGCCACGCCACGCCGCACACGCCACTCCGATTGACGGCACGCCAACATATAGCCAAGTGGGTAGCCCTAGGGGCAACTTGCTAAGAATGTGTATTAGTATTAATGTGCACATTTTCCAATGTACACATAATGTGGGCACATTTCCATGTGGCCACTTGATGCCAATGGGCCATACCCATAGGTGCAAGTAATGTGCACATTTTCCCAATGTACACATTCATTCCATGTGCACACATTCCATGTGGGCACATTTGGCCACCTAGCCCTTAAAGGCAAGTGGCCCATTACCAATTATCCCACATGCAAAAGGGGATAATTGGAAACCCTAGCCACCCCCTTGTCTATATAGGGTAGGAAACCCTAACTAACCTAATTTTCGATTTTAGGGTTTGGAATTTCTGTTTTGGTCGCCTCAACACCAAAACCGCATCCTGCACTCGACCGGGAGAATTGCAACCTTAGTTTCTCTAGATTCGGCGTTTTGCCAGCAGGATGGTCGAGCTTCGGTCAGGAGGAGTCTCTCAAGGATCGGGTATTTGGCCAATTAGATAGTCTAAACCCTGTTTTAGTCATTGAATCGAGAGGTTTAGCCTATTAAGTTGCCCATAGCAGCCCTCTAGAACTCTCTAGATAGCGATTCTAACTAAAGAACCTAACTCTATGATATAGATTAGATCTTGTTCTTTAGTTCTTTCGGATGTACATGGATGATGTATCTCTGTGAACTCCTTGTATTGGGAAGGGGGTAGAGACCCAAAGCTTTGTAGTTGATGCTCCTAGAGTAGCCTCTCTAGCACACCTTGAAGATGCGGCCCCGCGTGCAACAGCCGCCCGTGTTGTGTTCTTAGGGTCGACCGGTTGATAAGGGTGGTCGTGGTCCATAGCGGTTGCCCCTCTCGGGATGTAAAGTCTACCCGGAGAGCACTGCAGACTAAGCAATTAATACCAGGGACCCGGCACCCCGAAAGTATGAGTTCATTTACCGTTGGGGATAAGAAGCCCGTGCTTGCGGACGGTGCCACCAAGGAGTTTTTGTTAGAGGCCCGTGGTTGCATGGTTGTCTAGGGCATAGGGGTGGGACTGTGGTGGTAGTTCCCTTCAAGTGGGTTAAAAGCCCAGGCACGGACTTTGGGTTGGTGTCTCTAGATGCACTGCTATGGCGTTGATCATCATCGGTGGGAGGGAGACCTCCCACGCCCTCATCGGTGCAGGGGAGATGTAACTCTGGCTATAGCCCTTTGGCTATGATCCGGCAGCTCTGGTCCAACCCAGAAGTTCTTCAACCTATGCAAAGTGTACGCCTTGAGGGGCGATGGAGTGGACAACCCTAAGCCATGTTCTTATACCCCAAATCCATTGCCATGAATTCAATGCGCCATGAACTCACGGAGATGGCCGTCGGTCATCCCTTTGAGTCTCAGCCTTGGGTAGGATTCCCCTATGTGATGTGCTGATCTTTTGTCCATGCAGATATGTGGAGGGCCATCGCCCGTGATGGTCATATGATATTGATGTATGTGCTACCGACATGTATGTTTACGCCTCGGCAGCCTAGGTAGGCCCCGAGGGAGACGGGTGCAATGACCCTTCCACTCTTTTTGGAACGGAACCACGGTTGCGTGTGTCATGTGGAGGGCCTCAGATAGCATGGAGCTGGTATGGGGATGAACTCCGATTGTTTGTATCACGGTGAGGGCCGCAGGTATCACAGTAGGGGACGGCCACATATCCTTTGAATCATTCTTACGCTTCTTAGAGGAGAAAATCCACGGGAAGTTCCATATTTTTGCCTTCCAATTAGCAAAGTTCTGAGCCTTCTTGGACTCTTCCCTACCCACCAGTTTCCTGGCAATCTCAACAACCAACTCAAAGTCGTAGTTCAGCCTGCCGACAAATAAGATGCGAATGCGCTAGCATCCGGTAGACCATTTATAAAATGATCCACGGCGCATCCCTGCTTGGAAATCTTAGGTAGCCGCGAAGAGCCCTCGGCTTCCAGTCACATAATCCCATAGAGACCCCATGCGAAGGTGAGCTCCTTCAGGTTGTATGGCGCATGTCACAGGGTCATAATGAGGTGCATACTCCTGTCGGAATAAGTGACAAAATTCCCTCCAAGTACGCAGCTTCTGACCATTCTCGGTGTGGATGTCCCACCATGCAGCTGCCGGTCCCTTCAACTTCAGGGTGGCATACATTAATCGAGCATTCTCACCTTTCTTCGTAGCTGCAAAATACAGCTTCATTTGATTAAACCATCGCATAGCTTGCTCAGGCATAACATCCTTGCCATAGAAATCTGGCATTTTTACGCGCTCCAGAGACTTAATCTCTTCACCAGAAAGTTCCCCTAGGGATTCTTCTGGCTGAGCGGCATCTTCCATGACACCCTGAGCTACTAGTTCTTTGGCCAACCCCGTGTTTACTCCTGATGGTGCACTAGGTCCCGGTCGTGCAACCTCGTGAGGAACACCATGATTTGCCCCTAGAGCAGTGGGAACTGCCCCAGCCACCTGTAGAAACTTTTCTACTACATTACTTAAACGAAGTTCTCGGGCCTTCCCTTCAACAGCCCACTTCTGCAGGTTTTCCTGTATCAACCTTAGGGTGTTCCGGAACCTGGCTTGTTGAGCCCTTATCTCGTTCAGTTTCCCAGTTATGCAATTGACATGACCTACATTCTTGTCGGGTAAGTTCTCACCTACCAGACCCCGCTCAGTACTTGCTCCCGAAGCGTTCCCGGCATTTACATTATCAGTATTAGCTGCACTTGCAGCAATTATATGATCAGCACCTACAGGAATAGCTGCTTCAGGAGCAGCTTCTGGGGGTGCTCCCCCATCCAGCTCGAACTTGGGCAATTCGTCGTCTAAATGAATGTCCTCGAGGGCAGATATTATGCCCTCTTCAAGCGGATGCATTTCAGGCAATCCATCAACAGATCCTGCTGGCATATCTGTCACAGGTTCAATCATTGAGCTCTGATACCACTGTTACGGCAAAAAAAATTTCCTAAGAGAAACCCTTGCCCGCGTGTACTACGCCGATCAGTTCCGCCCACACTGACCACGATGGCTTGCTTTCAGATCCCCCTCACTGACCACGATGGCTTGCTGCTATGTGAAACTACTCACAACATACTGGATCCTTCCATAGAATCTTGCCTAGATGAATGTTAATCGGCTGGCCAAGCTCAATCTGACCCTTGGCAGTATCAATCTGCCTTGGGGCCACAATCACAGCCTCGGGCTGCTAATCTGACCCTATGGTCCAGTTCTTGATCCAAGAAGACACCAGCAGCTTGCAAAATCGCTCCTTCCTTCTCAGACCCAAACTTCCGTAACCCATCCAATTCCTTCTCCATACTTTATAATCCCAACTCTAAAGTTCACTGGCAGTCCCCTATGGTCAAAACCGGCCAGCCTAGCCTTTGACCCGATCCAAATCCGTTCTCTACAGCTCAACTAATAGATCTGGCAGCCGGATCCCTGATACGATCTATTCAAACCTGTTTTATAACAGGTTTTGCCCCACCAAATCATTTTCTGCCATGTGTACATTAAACATTACCCATTTAATATAGCTAACTAATTATTTCCTCATACTAATATTTTAACCCTTAATACTACCATTACAACTTAGCTAGCCATATTAACATGGATCTTCCACGTGTACGGACCCTCCAAGCTCCTTCCGCACTAATACTTAGTAATATTAGTGCCCCCTAGCGAACCATTACCCGCTGCTAGCAATTATTACCACTCCATAGACTGGTTACAGTCAACATGGCCTATTAAATTACAACTGCCCGGCAATCGCAACCAACAGTACCCCCCCGTGCTCATGGACGTTCGTCAAGGGCCCGATTCCGGCTATGCCCTTGGGAGCACCTGTAACAATGGAGACTCAAGAATCATGTGAACCACAATAACCAATTGTGACCTATAAGAACAATATGATAAGAAGAATCCCCCAAATCAGAACAACAAAAACTGCATGCATTTTAGAGAAGAAGAAGGGGAGCAAGGATAACATCGAGCCGCAATAACAACAACAACTTGTCAGTCATAGATGAACAAAGCTAATTTGAATCCCTTCAAAGATGACAATAGCTACCAATGCCGAATGCATACATCAAAATTTACTCTTTTCACTAAGCCACCCAAATATGCTAGCTAGATTTGACTAAACCAAGGAAGAATGCAAGATCTCCACTTTATAGTAATGTCCTTGCTAATGATATGATAAGGGTGCCCAAAAAATTATAAAGGTAGCAACATGCCTCACAATGAAGGCGCAAAATTAGAATGATCAAAGAGAATGCTAATAAAAATACGTAATGATGCGTAGAAGTTGACCTTGAAAAACCAAACCTGAATGGAAATGCACGATTCTAATGAAGATAATTATGCTAGAAAAATGAATTGGCTAAGATAAATTGCTATCAATTCATAAGATGAAAAAACAAATATCACAATGCACAACTATCTCAAACTAAAATGCGGGATATACCAATAAGGGAGTTGGCTAGAACCACTTGTAAAATGATTGACTAGAACAATATAGGCTGCTTGGTGCATGATTAATAGTAGTCTATATTATTCTAATACAAAATGCTTCAATTGTCCCCTCCGCTTTTTGAAGGATCTAAAGATTATATTCAAGAATAAAAATCAAGATACATCATAATCTTTGTAATATGGGACTAAAAGCCTAGAGAAGGCAGTCGAATTCCCTAGGCAAAACCACTCATACACAGTAAAAAATCATCTCTCTTATATTATTTTGAGGCATTTAGACTCCTCATCATGATCAATACTTCCAAGCAGTGTCAATAGCTTGGGATTGCGACACAATAGGACTAGAAGCAGGCGAACTCACAGATAAAGTCACGTTACCAGACCCTTGAAGGGGAGGAAAATCCTCCTTTTGCAGAATTGGAGAAGCACTCACACCCAAGAGAGTAAAGCACTCAAAATAGTAGAAACAGTCCTAGAAGAAGCATCCAACATCACCAAAGGCATGCCAACCCACGCTGACTAGAAACCTCTGTTGCACCCTTCTTCGGCAGCATGATTGATGGCAACCGAAATGAATCGAGCAATTCTAGCCCCATATTTGACACCAATCACATACCTCTGGGAAGTCATCTGAATAAGCTTTCAAAAGAGTTAAAGAACTCGAAATTTGGAGATCGGATGCAAAAGTTATCGCAGACTATGCGAACGACGACGAGAGAGGAACTCCAGAGCACCCATCATCGTAAAACACTTCAATTGTGAATTGAAGACATGTCTAAAACGACACAACAACATTTCACTGGCAGTTGCATTTACATTTTTAATGCCCCCTTTTGGAAAAATCATGCTGCTGACAAAACCCAAAACAGGAAGTCCCAATCCTTCTTGTTTCTAGTAGCCAATCTCATTATATAAGTTAAATCAATGACCGGAATGCCATACATACCACTGTCACAGAATCATACTTACAGAAAAAAGAAAGCAAAATCTCACTTTATTTGTTTAAGGAAGACGATCTCTTTATATTATCTAGCGCAGGATCTATTGAGGAAAAAACATCTTGGGTCGGAAAAGAAAAGGTTCTCCTCCTTTCGCCATAGACATGACTGCCATCGGAAGCTAATAATATATAATTTTGCCATTTCAAGTTCTGAATCTGCCAATAGAGGCGATGCTTAGTGCTCTGGGGGCTCCCATTGGCAGGGGATAAAATCTGTCAAGAAACATACACGTCGAACTGGACATTGATTCTAAGGAGCCACAATGGAAGGAGGCCAGATAGAGGTTTCAAAATGAGCCGTTGTACATGCCAGAAGGAGGCGATATCCTCATTGGAACCAGCTGCTATGGATTCTAGAAATGAGAATGCAATGGTGAAGTAGGGGTCATAGCGCATAATGGGTAGACGGACGATGCCCTAACGTTGCCCCAAGCAAATTGACGACAAAAAAGCCCCTTACTAATGCCACATAATGCAACTTGAATTTTCAATCTAGGCCATTTGGGCGGATTTGGGATCTCAAAATGGCTTCGTGAGAGAAATTGCATATATTTTCTCTTGCTTATTGATTGTACATTTATTCTCCTTAACCGCAATAAATACTCAAAAAGTAACTTCATCATCATTAGAGGTTTGGTGGAGTCTATTAACGCCCTTGTAAGCCCTTCCCAAATTTGGATTTTAGTTGGTACCCGAACCTGCAGGTATGGGCAAAAAGCTCCCACGAACCTAAACCGAACCTCAGCCCTGGAGCAACCGAACCTGGTAAATGTCATTATTACTTGTTGTTTTACTCATTAAGCCTAAATCCCTCCTCCCCCACCTTCCCACCGAACGAAGCTACAAGGAGTAGCTTGCCGGGACACCTCAAGAATGGCTCAATTGAGCCAAAGCTTTGGAGGGCATTTCGAATTTAGTTTTGATGTCAGTCTAAGCCCAAATCAGAAGGAATTCTCTAGTTTTCCTTCGTATTTTGGCGAAGAATTGCATCAATTTGGTCCCGGACTGTGGAGCTCGAAAGCGATCACGATTATTGAATTCGATCTATGGCGAGAGTGCTTGTTCTATTAAGTTCGGGCAATGACAATGAGTAATTCTTTTTGAATCTGAAAGGCAAAGGCCAATTCCGGTGGAGGTGCCCAAGAATTGCTTGCCCTACAAAAATCAATATAATCGGAAGGGAGGAATTCGATGAGAATGCTCTTCGAAGCCGGGTGCAATGAATATTGATCTGGCGAGTGGGGGAATCTGTATCCCATCGATCCGATCACCAAGACATCCGAATTTCATTCTCCATCGGGCCTTATTCATTTTGCCTGTAAGGGTAATCAAGGTCTCTTGGCTATTGCAATAATATTTCAAATAATTCCGATGTGCATTTGAGAACAATGTACAATCAATTGTGTGGAGTGCATTGCAATATGGTAGCACATTGTAATTACCTCCGGTGTAACTATTTCTTAACCAACAGCGGTCTAAGAATAAAAAGAAGCTGCAAGCTTCCAATCAAAAGGTTGCTTATGGAGGAGTCACTTAAAACAAGGATTGAAGAGATGCTCGAGGACAATGACAAACGGAGAGGAAGTTAAAAGACCGAAAATGACACCCAGGCATGAGGAGAGGAAAAAAGAACCGAAGGCCCTAAATATACCCCTAGTGGTGGGGTTCTCGAAGAAGGATCCACGCTATTAAAAATCTGGTGGATCCTACTATGGTCGAAAAGAAGAAGAGAAACCCTTGTAAATATGGCTAGTTTGTTGAAAAAAGCTTGTAACTAAAGATGATGTTATAGATATGTTGAAGCTTCAGAGCTAACCATTTAAGAAAAGCATTCTATTTAACAGTTGCTTCTTGAATTGAGAAAAGAGTCAAAGTCGATAACATGCAAAATTATGTATGACAATGTGGGTATCGGTCGACAAGTTTACATTGCTCTCTTTAGATGTTTGCGGGGATGGTATCAAGCAACGGGTATTAATGGAAGACCATACCGCCAAGACTTCAGTTATGTCGAGCAAGCCGAACAAAGAGGAATAGAAGCAGTACAAACATTTGGGAGAGATGTACGGATCACCACATCCGTGCACTTGGGATCACTAATCCTTGGGAAAAGTAAGAAAGAAGGGTGGCTGGGAAATGATCTATTTGTTCTTAATGAGAAGAATAATTGTTGGATGGATCTCTAAAATGCTTCTTGTTGGTTCGCTTCTATGATATGAAAGTGGAAGAATGTGGAGGGAAACTCCAAATTGCTATAAAAGTTGGATGAGATGGAACCGATCAAAGGTGAAAAGTATGAGAGGGTTTTCTTTGACATTAATGAGCAGTATGTTGTCAAATTCCGATAATGAGGAAGGGAAGTTCTCGTTCAATCGAGGACCATATTTGGTGGATAGGGATATTTCAAAGCTGGGAAGAAAATCATGGTGTTCTTAGGTGGGTCTTTTCAGCGGATACACCTATTCCTACTATTATTGCTGCTCATGGAGTGGGAGAGAAGCTTCGGGTGTTCGGCTACGGAGATTACGAGGTTGAATGGCATCCGTCAGCGATCTAAAGACCATCAAGTGCATGTATAACATGAAACATGGTTATGGTAAGACTACCCACGCATGTCATACTTGTTTGTATGCTAGGGTAGATGATAAGGGGAAGGGAATGAGTACTCTCGAATGTGACCAGGATCTTGAACCAACAGCGTGAGAAGGAGGACAAAACTTTGATCCCGTGCCTTGCAATTCACGTGAAGACATACATTTTGCACTCTCCATGCCCTTCTAAGAATAGTGGATAAGATGGTGTACATGAGCATTCTTTTGCTTGGAATAAGTCTCCACAATCAGAGAAAAAGTGTATGAAAGATGTTGAGAGCGTGCTTTTCGATCTTTGGTCTTCACGGTGGTGACTATAATATCCCTAATCCTAAGAAGGAAGGCAAGGTTCCTTGTAGAAACCATCTATGGGTGGGGAGAAAGCCAAGAGATTTACGCCTTGTACTAAAGTCACGTAAGAATGGATCATTGCTAACAGGAAAGTGGGAGGGGTATAAGGACTTCTCGGAAGCCGTAAGATGATCGTGCATTCCGATGGGAGGCAAAACTAAAAAGCAAAATTAAAGCGAGAATCGAGCACTCTGGTAACTTTGATGGCGAGAAAAAAAATGGTGGGTGGAAAAGTTAGATGAATTGAGTAAGATGGCGGAATCCGCGAAATTCGTTTATACAAGTATGGGGAGAATGCAAATGTCACACATTACATTCATATACTTCATGCCCATGATGCGTGGTTTGCCAAAAGAGCAGGAGCTTGGGAAATATGGAATACGCGAGGGAATGGAGAAGTCACATAAGCAAGCCAAGAATGCTTTTGAGGTTCACATAACATGCTCCAATTCGTGTGGTAACTCATTACAGCAGCATGTGCCAATGGTTCTATAGAAGGATTATCGCAAGCTAGAGAAAAAGATAAAAGCTAAAACAAGACACGGCGTTGGCTAGAATATTGAGGAGAAAAGTTGAGCGGGAAAAAGAAACAGATATGGTGTAGCTCTAGTGCGGCGGACAAGTTAAAGCATTATGGCGATCCACAAAGGATCGAGGGCGGGGTAGAAAGATATATACGGGGGAATCAATTGTATGAATAAATTCATATTAATGTATAACTATTGACCATGATGTGCAACCATAATGTTTCAAATATGTTAGGTTGGCGGCGTGGCGCAGGTGCGAACTTAGTTATTCAATTGAATGACAAAATGATGGTCATACCGCGTGTAGGTCTGAGTAAAGATTAAATTAGTTATAGATTCGCGCTATTCGCACCATGGCTACAGGGCGGCATTATCATTTTCGTGTCTATCTTTTATTGCAGTTTACGCCGCGGCAACGGTACTCTTTTTATAATTATCTTTGTTATCGGCGTTGTCTCGCTTTTTTATTTGTTCCAGTCATTACATTTTGTCCACTCATTTGTTGCGGCGCGGTTGAAGACAATGGCACGAGAATAGCGGGGATGCCCCGGACCCAACAAAACCGCCAGCCAAAAACAAGAGGCACCGGGCGACACACATCATGAAGACAACAGGGCGGCGCCACTCGGGATCCTTCCGGAATCCACCGTAAGCGAGCAACCGTCTTCCGAGCGTAAAACATCCATCAAGCGAGAATTACGGGCGTAGTTGTTCGAAATGTTTGCCAATGACGCCAGAGATTTTCGGGGAGACATACCTTCCGAAGCCAAGGCGTGTTTGTTCTCTCGCCCCCAGTCCGGGAGAAGGAACCTTAGATGCGTACCGTCTGTCGCCATGGAGTTCGTGCGATGATTGCATCGCCGTTAACGTCGCGTGTGGTAGTTACTGCCGGACACCCACGCGTTGCACGTTCGCCCGATGGGCCACACCTTGCTTTGAGGCACTCCATTCTTCATCGTGGGGCCCGAGGTTGATGGCTTCTTTGACGCCAACCCAACATTTTATTCTGCATCGGCTAATGAGATAGATTACATAACAGGACTTCCCTGCCGTACATTGGAAGTTGGATGGTGGAGATAAACCGAGGGCGAACATTATTGGAGCCGACACCGAGAATGCTAAGCCCCATGAGGATGACCATCGAGGATATTCAGATGCATGTCCGGATGTCCCCTTCGATGTGCTGTCCGGAGGATGTCGGATGTCGGGATGTCACTGTTGGCGATATTACTGTCAGGAAACGCTCCTATTAACTTTATTCGGGCGGTTTTGAGCCGAGGGGTTGTAACACCCGAGCTGTCCCTATCAATTCCACATGGCCGACTCTGCAAATGAAATATCGTTCTGAGAGGCTGCGGTACATGTGGTTGTGCGAAGCTAGTAGTCCGGTCACGATAGTGGTTCCACAGTAGTGGCGGCTATGTGTCAGCGAATCCAGTGGACATAAAGGAAGACTAAGCCTAAGGAGCTGCGGAAAGAAGCGGAGTTCTCTGCAAAGGCCCTCCCTAAATTGAATAAGAAGGGCGGTAGTTTAATCAAAGTTAAGATGGATCTGTAGTCAGAAGCGCTTCCCAGAGAACTTCACGTGGAGTGGGTGCTTCCGAAGCTCACAATGGCTAGAATATGTGCGAGGTGGTTCGGACACAGTCTGATAGTAAGATGAAGAGGGATGGTACAAAGTATGGGAGAGTTGGTTACGCTTTCCAATGCGAAACAGGTGACTTCGATTAATCGCCAAATGCCCTTGATGCAAGACGAGGGGCGTGAAGTACATGGTCGGGTTCGAAGACCGCAGTATGAAATGTCTTTATTCCCATTCAAAGAAAGCGACCATAAATAAAGTGTGATATTGCCTCGGACAAACTACTCCTTCGGTATGTAAGTGTTTTATATTAATGAAACGATCTTTGTTGTATATTTTGTTTTTGCTAAGTATTTTGATTGTATCTATTCTCTATGTATACTACAATGCACCCGTTGCCGCGATGAAATGGGTATAAATTACTTTGTGAGGCATTTTTTCCCATGGCGGGCTGATGCCGTAAATTGTAAGTGAGGGCGTAGTAATTTCGCGAGTGGCCCTTCGATAATTGAATCATTCCATAGAAGGTGAACCACCACAAGATCAAAGTGAGCATATTAACATGTTAGAGAATATATTAACATATTAGAGAACATTTAGAGAACCTGCTAATAACTAATTATGTCCAAGTAACCTTCCCCTAGGTTTCCCAACCCCGCCCCTTCCCTGCGAGGTCTAACCCATGCATCTGGGTTCGGGAGTCAGAGCTCAACGCTCCTCCCGGCCGATTCTTCCCACCATATAAGGTGCCCTAGTCATTAAGAAAAAGTAATTCCAGGGATGATACTCCCTACGGAAGAAGCCCGGACCCAACTCCATAAAAACAAGTTGTACTTTTTGTAGTACACCTAATAAAAACCATACATCCGTTCCTGGGTTAATTTCATGAATGAACTCGTTATGTATGCATCCGGAGAGTGTGCTAAATATCCAAAGACGAGGCCTAAGAAGTAGCATCTGTCGTAAAGATAAGGGGGTTCAAGGGAATCCTCCCCATTGCAAATCTTCTATAACATTGAGATGGATTAATTTCCATGGTGGCACGATGACCACAATCAAATCGCCTTAATGAAGTTGATCATTCCATTGTAGCTCAGGACTGGGGCGAACCTCCCACTCCAAGAAATGGTTATCCCATAGTTTCATCCATTCTTAAAGCCGCCTGCAGAATGCGGGAGGCATGTTTCATGAGCCTTCCGGAGGCCGAGGGAGGATTCGGGTCCAATCATTTGCAAAGAACACGAAGATCAAGTAGCAAAGAACAAGGAGCACCTAAGATCAAGTGAAAGTAAGAGCATCAAGACTGGGCGTAGCAAGAAGCAAGGATCAAGGACGCATCAAGGAGCAAGAAGATCAAAAAGAAGGAAGATCATGGAGCAAGCAAGGAAACAAAGATCAAGTAGCAAGATCAGCAGCAAGGAACAAGATTTAGCAGCTTAATGCAACAAACATCAAGACTAAGTGGCAAGGAAACAAGGGAAGACCAAAGACCAAGAAGTGAAAGGCAGGAAAAACATGGAACAAAGGTGAGAAGTGGAAAGCAAGTCGAAGAATTTATAGCTAATGAATCCAATAATGTTAGTATAATACTCACATCATGAAGTATAATACCAAGAATGATGAAGAATAATACCAATAATCTTTGATATTATACCATTCGGTGGTGCTAACAAAGGATCTGCGTATTTACATACCGGTGCCGATGCGGAACCAATAATTGTAAGCGATTCCTTGCAGAGTAGCTCTGATTGCGAATATGTTTTCTAAATAGAACAATCACATATGAAAAAATACAAGGAAATGGTAGAAATGTTACTTAATTACTTAGTGCGAAAATCACTTAATTACAAGGCACGATGTAACGAATTACCGCGAAACTCCTTGTATATACTTAATTTCTATGAAATCTAGTTTATACACATATTCAATGGAGTCTTACTGTATTGATATGCGTGTGTAATAACATGTGCTTTGTAGCCATAGATCACGTGTATCCCAAGGAATTGTATCGGTGGGAATCTAGGCGAGTAACACAGGGATGTTGAGTCGAGAGCGGAATAGGAGCTTACCAATATCCACCGAAAGATTTGTAATGGAAATTGTAAAGTTCAATGAGGATATAAATCTATTCTTCTCACTGGCTAGGAATGACGGGAGGCGCCTCTTGATCCGGTAGGCCAGCGAAACCATGGAAGCATGTCCTTCAAAAACATTTTCCTACAGCCTATCTTCCTCGGGGTTCGAAGTCCCGAAGCACTTAGATTGAACCTTTGACTCGAATTGATCTCCTCCGGTGGAGGTGGCGGTATAGCGATCGATAATAAAGTTGCTCGGTGCCTCATTGTTGGGCCGAGTAGCGCCATCGATGCCCAAAGTTACCGAAAAAAATCATCAAAAGTACCCGCGTATTCCCTGCATGCTTGCGGTGTTAGGATCAACCGGGCCGAGGATGTTCTTACCAAAGATTACCATTTGCAGAAATTAGTGGAAGCGAACCAAAGAGAGGTGGTGGGCGGGAGCCGGGGAGGCGAAGGAAGCGAGACAAGAAGCGGACAAGAAGCGAGCAAGGAAACAAACTCTCGGGCTCAGCCAAGCAGTACCTATTTAAAGGGAGAGAAATCAAATTATATATGCCATTACTGAAATGCTTTTAAGTATGTATATAATCCATTAATTTCTATGTATATACCATCAATAATTTTTGGTGCGTATATACCATCAATAATTTTGGTGGGTATAAATATACATCAAATTGTCGGTCTTAAGGCAACATTGGCCATGTGGCCTCCTCCGTCTCAGCGTGCATTCCATCACTCCGCAAGATGAATCACGAAAAACTTCAAGCAGTGTCAGTGAGCGAGAAATAACCCATGGAAGACCGGATGACCACTGCCGCTCTCAATCCTCGCTATTCCTTGATCCCTTCGATGTTATCATAATATGGAATAGAGAGCATCAAATGTACATGATAGAAAATCAACTGGGGTGCACAGACAAATGACTCAGAAGAGTCCCCAATTCAATACTCAGAAGGTATATATGTTGCATAATGCACATTATATACATGTGTATTTTGTACATTAATATGCCTGTATGTATAACCAATAAATCTTCTTTCTACAAGCATGTCAATAATTTTGTTCGGATATAAGAAGGCATCCATTTGCTATGTCTCTCGCCTGGTTATTCTTATTGCTGTGGGGTCCCCAAGATGGACTCCATTATTGCACTATGACATATAATGATCTTTGTAGATGTTCTCAGAGGGCATCATAGTCTGGCTGGAAGGAGTAGCGGAGGGTGAGAGAGTCGTTCTTAGGAGGGAGTTTTATCGTGTTGTTATCCACACCTTTGCGAGGGTTTGACATTCAGTCTATGAGATTAATCGCATCCTCAACTCCCTTCTCATGGCCAGTCCGATTCACGAGATGAACCATACATTCCATGTATGCTATGCCCTCTTATATGAGTTCTAAGTATGCTATGCCTCTTTTGAGTTATGAGTATGTAATCCTCAAGTATTCACATATGATCCATCTATTACCCACATTTCAATTTGAGCTCTTAGCCATTTTCCTTACATGTAGATTCTAAATTGATAAGCATTCTCTTAGCGATTAGCCCTTAGTCAGGTGCGGTACTCCAAAAGCTGCATGCAAGTAGCCCGCAGTCTCAAAATAAGCTACAGAGGAATGTGGAATAGTCATTCGCACAGTAGCCACCCCAGTGCCGCTCTCATTCAAATTTGTATAGCCACCCGGACAACGGTTTTACTTAGTGGCCAGTGCAAGTAAAATATAAATAAAACAAATTAAAATAGAAGTTTATATTCGATATAACAAGAATAGATTTCAAACAAGTCTTTGCATTAATTGACAATAAGGTTACAAGCTTCATTTTACTTAGAAACAGCATAAGTCATGGACATGACTTCTTTGGTCGGACTCCTATGACATCAAGGTACATAAAGGCGAGAATACGGGGCTCCCTCTCTTCCCAAATCCAGATTGTAGCCCCTTATCCCTGGGACAAGGCCAATGCAGCCATAGAATACATACTAAAGAAGCCACCAAAAATATGCGTGGCGATATCTCTAACGACCACTACTCATTCAAATTGGCGGATAATGGGATGTGATTACCAATCAGGAGGGCCACTTCAGGTTTCAGAGACCTCTTGGTCCATATGGGCTGTACTTAGAGATGGAACCTGGCAGTCTCCCTTATAAAGGTGGCCCATATAGTGGGCGATACTTGCATCTCTGCCAGGGGTAACTTTCTGTCGTATGCGAGCAAAATGGAGTCACAAAATCTGTGATAAACAATCGTTCTTGGGCGCCAACAAAATAAGCAGGCTGTGGTAGCTTACACCTCCACTTCATCGGATGCAATAACTTCCCTTTGGTAGAAATGTTTATGGATGACTGTGAGAGCAGTTCGCTCTTTGATACTTGATACTGCACTATCTTTTTAACCGATGTACCGAACTTTACGAGGACTTTTCCTTAGGGCCCATTTAAAATATAGAACTCTATCAAAGCATTCCTCGGGCTATTGACCCATCATAGGTTAAGAGATGGAAGTGGGGTCCCTAGGCACTTAGGCTCAGTCAATGGGTAGTCTAGACCAACTGCTTTGACATGGATTTGTCAAGGACCTCATCTTCCCTCAAGCAGTATTGGGGTATATTGTGGAGAAGAGATGATCACTTCCTCCTATGAGCCAGCAGGCTTGTCACGCGCCCTTCATCAGAATTCTCTTCATGCTCGTCACGTCTTCATCCACCAAATCCTCGTCGAGCTTTCCACCAGTTCTTCTTTCTACTGCACTTCTAAAAGCATACTCTCGGTGTGGGGTTACGCGATAGCACTGCACATGGTTCTTCCCTATCTCTACGGTGAGCCACATACTGATCATGGCAAAACATGATGTCAGCTGGATATAAATTATCCTTCCCACGCCGCTTCTCCGCTGGTGGTTTGGCCGATCTCTTGAGCGACCTTGAACTTCCTTATCTTGTTCACCTTTGGGGAAAAAGCTTGTGAGAGGACTTTAGACTCAATACAATCTTTGCGTCCAGCGAGAAGGGCGGCTTGATTCTGCCACTGACCATGAAACTTCAGATATGCGACCATACGTCAATGTGTTTGTTGGCCTCGGAGATTATATCTAAAATTAGGCGAGATTATTATGAACTCGGTGGCGTCTGGGTTTTCAGTGAGGCGGGCTCATGGGTTGTGGTGCTCTGCACCGAGACAGTCTGGTCATACCATGTTCCCAAGCTTTCCTGCTTGACATTGCGGGTGTAAGCCTCCTTTGAGTGCAATAAAAGAGCACGATCGCACCTAAAGTAGTGCTGCGGTGTGTGTAGTAAAATGTCATGGTATCACGATACAGCACTTAGTGGCCACGGTGCGAAACAAACTCGCCTTAAAGACAACAATAAAATATTATTATTACATGGCCGCGATCGCGATATTTTAGAAAGAGGAAGCCAAATTTATGTTCGGTGCGAGAGCAACTGCTACTACCGCAAAACTGTGCGGTCGAAACGCTTCACGACTACCGAACTCCACCGCATTTACGCACCGGTGGCGTTTCATATCTTCCACAAAGGATACAAGTTATTGGCAAACAACAACGCGGTTGAACCAGGTAACACCATTGTCATTTAATAATTGCTTATTTTTCACTTGGTACAGCAAGGAGGCATCGACTTTGTTGTGATTCTTCGTTTTTCCTACCTTGACACCATCACCCAAAAATGGAAGGCGTTTAAGTCACATTCGATTCCAAAATAATTCTTTACATCAAATAAGACACATGCTTCTTGACTTTTAAAGTTTTAAACAATTGTGACCACTTTTGAAGATAGCAATCATCAATGACATGATAGGTACTATCGGCATCGTCTTGTTCCACTTCAGACCAAATCCATCTGCTCCCTTCTTTTACTTCCCTCCATCTTACATATTTGGAAGGTGTATAAGCCCCATTTGCTTTTCGAAGATACAGTTCGAGCAGCTTTTTCTTTCTTTATCACTGTACCTTCTCAACTCCTTCATGGGGCCAGGATGACCGTTCAGCCACATGGTATGTCCGAGGAAACAAGCGACAATCGCTACGGTAAACATTTTTGATCTTCTTGAAAATTTCAGGCGTTTCTTAAACAAGGGTAATAAACATATAAATTAGGTGCATTTAACACTCACGTGCCCGCAGTTCCACCTTTCTCCTTCATCAGCAGAAATTTCCTGTGACAATTTAAACAGCGAAAGCAGAACTGGAATCCATTAGTAGGAGCTAAAATTGTGATAATGGGGGCAATGGTGAGTCAACAATTTTTTGCCTTTAGGGGACCATGCTCATATTTTAAGAACCCAGTCCCTTTCATAGAACATACATTTTGACCTTCAAAAGCAAGGATCCAGCATCATAATAGAAAGCACGGAAGATGCTTGTGGTAGAAACTTCGATGGTTCAGTCGTACATAGTCTGAGCCACACGAGATACGAGAAACCCAATTAGGTTGAAACCTTCAAAATATAATGAATGACAGTTACGAGATATAATGAAACTCACAGTGCTTACCAAGCTCGGTCGTGAGATATCTTTTCTTTTCTCATCATGGGGTGTGTCGACCTTGATATACTTCCCCTCTCACCTCGGGCAGAGCAACAATAGCCTTTAGTGGCTTGAAATAACATTTCTCCACGCCTTTTGATCACCCGATGAGGACCTACGGGATGGCGGTCGGATTGTCCACACCCAGCTCCCAAGAAATATATTGGTAGAAATCGTTCTCGGCTGGTGGCCAGGGAGGTGTCGCCATCGATGAGCAGAAGCAAATTAATTGAACAGATCAAGCGTTTTGAATCGGATGGGCTCGCGTGGAACTAGAAGAGTTGGCTTGATAGCAAACTGGATGGAGGCAGTATTGAGAAGGGTACTATAGACACACCCCAACATTGGTGATAATTGAGAATAATTTGTAATTGTCACTTCACCAATCGTAACCTCGAGTAGGTAGGCGACAATGCCCAACCTCACCGACGCGACACTCCGGCATGGGAAGGGGAGGCATGGAAGAAAAGCCATATTACCCCATTCTCTCTCATTGGCCGATTTCCATCGGCATCGAGCTTGGGACAATAAGTGAACCCAAAAACTGAATGTTATTTTTCCTTTTGATTTTGATGGCTCAAAATCATATGAATTTTGTTGCTTTGGATGGAATTAAAGTCCAACGCCCGTGATATGGATTGAATATATTATAATTTACATGACGGGAAGTTAAACAAAACTAAGAAAAACATGACAATTTAGGATATTTTTAGTTTTTCCTTTCGTAACGTATATCAAGGCCATACTCGTTTGAAAGATTCACTATGTATCTGAATGCAAACAACGACGCAATTTTAGCGTTGAATCACAAGTTATGGCTGAAAACGATGCACCGAGAGGGCAAAAAATGCAATTATTACAATCGCATTTGTTACAAAAGTGCCATGTAATAATAATTGATGTTGATGTTATTTCCATCCATTCACCAACTCATTGGCTTCAAAGCTACCTATGATGTGGATATTAGAAATCAAAAGTTATGGACCATTTGGGACCCCAAATCCTCCCTCCTCTAAATGGCACATCCACTTAGGCATCAAACCCATTCCGTAGCCCACGCTATTTTCCTTCTTAAATCCGGAAGAGTAATGACGATTATGCTGGAACATTTGGCAACAATTTCATCCCTTTCACTCCATACCTTTATATATGGGGTGGTAAAACTTCGACAACAATAAGCAAGGGATAAATGGAAATGAGGTCCGTGGGTCGATTGAATTCTCCATGGGCCGAGTAAAACCCTTCTATTCTGTGTATTCTTTTATTCTTGGAATTTTAACAAAGGCAAAACAAATCAAAATGGCCAAGCAATAAATCGCTTCAAGCCGAAAACTTTGAGTAATACATAATATCTGAACATAATAAAACGTTATGTATTCCAACATAAGCAACTATCAGAAGTGGTTATATGAGGAAGTTAGCCTCTCCTCGGTGCATTGCCTTAATACGCTGAGGAGGGAGGGCTTATTCTAATCATGGGTCGAGAAAATTATGTTCCATGATGACAAAGAAATTGCAACACATCATAACTAAAGAGGAAGGAACAACACCACATTGGACCAATAGAACAATTTGGGCTGCAAAAGCTGAAATATCTTCGCTTTGAAAGGTTTTGTCTTAGACGAATGAGGCCCCGATCTCCATGCAAAATAATCAATAAGTCTACCATTCTGAGCAAACCCTTATGAGCAGGTCAATCTTTGTTGGCCATGGAAGATACATATTCGCAATATAATGATGAACTTAGAGGCATTTAAGCTATCATGATGGATTCAAAGGGCAATTGACTATCCTCTAGCCTAAAAGAAAAATGTTCCGATCCATTGGCTCTATTTATTATTAGTGCCAACGTATTTACTAAGGTATCAAATAATCCATGCATAACCACTAGATCTAGAGTGGGGAGTTTATCGATAACCCCAGAATTGGTTTATCACCTATATAATCTAACTAAATTTTATCTAAAATTGTCAATGGTCAATCTTTATGATCTTGAGACCCATGATTCAGGACAACCAAACTACTTACCTTACTTTAATCAAATTATAAACAAATTCAAACTTAGAAGCGGTCATCCGTGACAAGAAACAAACAATTTATGACATGCAACGCATGAGCTATGGTGGCTAATTTTGTTATTGGCCTATTTAATTATTTTAATCCTTTTTTTTAATTCTTAGACAACCCGGGTCCTTGGTTTGTTGCAGGTTTAGATTATGAATTAATTATGGACACAAATGAATAGGATTTGTTAAAATATCCATTACTTTACAGCAACAATACTCATTACAGAATCCTAATGAATTTGAATTCCTGTAACCTTCTAGACCCAATTCATTGGCTGCCCCTTGACCCTTTTTGCTTCAAGCTCTTGAAGCCTACTGCCAGGGTGGCTTCAGAGCTTCATCTACCCAATGCATTTCCTTCTCAGTAGGCTTTGTGACATAAACCTACCAACACAGGAGACCATTAAATAAGAATCAGGAAGCCATCCTCAGCGGTGTCTGTTGGTTCCTCAGGAGGCATTGGAATGACTCCCTGGGTCCTTTTGAGTTTGTTTTCAAATGGTATTGCTTCATCCTCAAAGCTCTGATAAATTCCCTCACTCCGTTTCTCTGGACTCTGAGAGCCCAAAGATCAGAGACCACACAATCAAGCCAAAATCTCATACAAGTGCCTTTTTTCATTTTAGAAGAATCATACACATGGGGATGAGCTGGCATGCTGTGAAATGTAGCTCTCCACCCCTGTCAATGCCGTGGACGACTGGCTAACGTAACAACGATCCGCCAACGCTTTCATTGATGGGAGTTTCAGCTGTAGGGTAAAATGAGCAGCCTGCACCGTCTGGTGTCTTCTCCTGTTTGTATGAACTTCTGTGTTGAATAAATTCAAAGGGCAAATACTTGAATACCAGAACTAGATCTGTAAGAACACCTAGCAGGCAACTACCTCTGAAAAGCAATGTGTCCTCTGTTGTTCTCCCCGAACTCCTACAGCATCACCCTTCATCCAGAATACTAATTTTTTGAGAGGCTATATCCTTCCCATCAGAGCCCTTCCATGAGAATATACCTATGGGGCATAGCCTTGAACTGCTGCTGGTACTACACTGCCCTGTACATTCGTAAGATTTATCAGAAGCAACACCTTCCACCAGTCTTATAGGTTTGGTTTTGTGATTTATATGATTACTGGGCAATCTTGTCGAGGATCGGTTGCCCCAATCAATGTGGTGGCTCAATAATATTCTTGTTTTTGCGAGCTTTGATGGCTTGCCGGTATCCCAAACCTAGCCTGATAACAAATATAAGGTGATGCCTGCAATTCTGGCTTCTAAATTCAACATCTAAAACAACGTTGTAAATTCAAAATATACGTTGCAAACTAAAAAGGGACAAGCCAGCGTATATGACATGTCGGATCGCAGTAGAGCGGTGGTGATAATCGGGCATTATTCGATCTAAAATGGGCATATGCAGGAAAATACATGACTTTCAACCTTAATCTGCAATTGTGAATCGGGTGAGAACATTTCTCAAGACCAAGACAGACTATGAACATATAACCTGAGAGACCAACTGGAATGGCTTTTAATATTAATTACATGAATTAAGTCTGGAATACAGTAGTCACAATTTCCCATTTATTCATTTTGGACGCTTTTGGTGCCAATGTATACATAAGACGTGGCTGATCAATACATGTATCCAATAGCTTATCTGCCTCTCTCTAATGAAGCTCCTGCTTGGTGGCAATTTTTCTACCAATTCCCATTAATCACATAAATTTAAAGTGTCTTATCCATATAGTCACTGGCTGGTCTGTGTCAGAATGATGTTCATTGCTTTAAAGGAAAGCATCTAATTCTCGGGCTATTGGTGTAGGGTTTTAATGTGGGAAGCGATGAGCCCAGATACATGATCTTGGGCATCACTTTCTCCAAAGCGAAACAGTACTCGGATCGCGGGAAACTTACCTGAAATCGAAATGCAGGCTACAGCAGCCACGGTAGCTCGGTTTGCTGGGCATGCGCGAACAATTTAATAGTAAAACGTTATAAATGGAAAGGGCTAATCCAGCCCATTTGCACTTTCTAAATGCCCTCTGATTCTAATTTCTTCTAATTATCAAACTGGGTATTCTTTGGTTTCATGTCAGATACAAACTGAAGGAATCAGTCTGAGAATCGAAAAAGACTGAGATAAACCACAGCAATATGGGAACATGATTTACCGCACAACCGCTCTCATCCAGGCCTTTGCTGGGCCAGGCATAGGTTTGCTAGACTGTGAGCTATTTGATCAATTAACACAGGGTCGTGAAGGAAGATTGATCTATGGAAGGCCTGATACCAGGTTTGATTTCATGAATAATCTGGGCGTGGATGCTGATCTGGAAAGACACTTGGGAGAAAATGAAGACAGCATTTCCTCAGGCACTTATTCTAGCTTCATTTTATTTTTGGCTGAAATGGGTTCATACCCATAGCCAATCATGGCGTCATCTTAACAATTATCTGCAATCTTCCACCAGGTGCTGCTCCACGCCCGGCTCTGGGCTGGTTCACAGCTATGCGGTGAGGGTTCGCTGATCACAGTGACTGGCTCACGTCTGGTTGAGGCGAGATGCCTCCAGGTGTCAGCAATTAATGCACGTTGGGTTTGGCGCGTGGTGAGGGGCAGTGAAATCAGATCCCCCTTTGGGGATTTGGCTTGGATCCCAGCGCAAGCCAGGGTTGCAGAAAAAAATGGCACAAGGTTCTGTGGTTGCAGGTGTTTGTATTTTTCACTCAAATATGCATGTCTCGTCTGATAACTTGCAGATCTCATGGAATACATAAGTGAAATCTTGGTAGAACTAATACCGGACTGAAACTTTGACCCTTGATGCTGTTAACCACTGGTAGGATCCTTTGGGTTATGGCCAAAACAGGTACTCTTAACTGAAATACAAAGCTTTAATTTTGACGTGTCTTCAGACCAATCTCTAGCTGCCTCAAATAATACACATCATGAAACAATTTGTAGATCATGAAATCTGCTGTGTCTGGCCCCTTGTCTCACCTTCGGCCATTACTCTCTCCTCCCGGATGAACTCGGAATCGCGCACCCAATTGGGCTTGAACTCAGGGTTTTAAGGTAAAGTCGCTTCAATGCTTGAGGAGCTAGTTCTTGGAGAATATATCGGTGAAATTGGGTTCTATTTTACCGATCTGCGACTTTTACAACCTTTCGGTGATTGCCTTTTTCCTCAAAATATACTCCTTGCCTTTAATTAGATTCGCCTGACTTATCATATGGGACACAGAGGTATCTATGGTCTTTCCTCAACTAATAATCATCCAATGGCTGGTGCCTTGAGCCCTTCCATAAATATCATTGGTTGCACCCATGCTATGTATTTATCCTAACCTTCCTTTTCCTTACTTAGGGACCATTAGGGCTAGCATTCACATAATATTTGCCATAATATTTTGCCATATGATAATCCATTACGTCGTGGACCTCCCAGGTACTTGCTCCATATCAATATCTGCCGGGGTAGAATCTTCTGCTTGAGACCACCTTTATTAACTAATGAAGATTAGTATTTTAGGGAGGTTGTCCCCATCATAAATTACGCCGAAGGCCCCGCTCATCAAGGCATGCTGAAATCTTTGTAAAACCCACGGCGTGATGAAACAATTAACAATAGGCCGTTCTACTAAGAGGGCAAAGCGAAAGATGTTATATATAATAACCGACATACACGTTCTATTCATTAGGGATCTTTCAAAGGCTCAGGGCACAAAGGGTTAACCCTCCCCCTCTCTCTCTCTCTTTCAGTGATCTCCCTTTCTGCAGTAATATACGCTTGCTTTACCTTGTTTTCGCTATTATGGGTTTTTGTAAATATCTCCCTTTCTTGAGTTGGGGGCTCCTCTTCATGAATGTGGGTCACTCTTTTTCCATAATACCCTGGAATGTGCTATATTAATCGCCATGCTTTACGCCTCTTTGCTGTCAAAGAGTTAATCATTCTTCGGTATTTAATGCACCCGCTGTTTGGTTCAACAAAAAAGTGTCTAATGCATCATAACGCAACCGTCTGGTGGAGTGTTCCAATCTTACGTCAATGGGGAGGAGATGCATCGAGTTGCAACTACCTTGAGGCCTAGGATTCACTCAAGCCTCTCATCTGGATCATTGTAACCTAGTGTCCCACGCCACGACCAAATTCGCCTGGAGACATTTCCATTAAAGCCTTGTGCGAGTAATCAAATGGTTTCGGAATCCAGTAGTCCCTTGAAGACCCAATCGTGAAGATGGTCCTCCGACTCTCCTGGAGAACCCCGTATTCACACTACTCGCCTAGTAGCTCCCCTAGGGCATTGGAAGCCTTTCCAGCCGGGCATAACCTAGGTCCCTCGAGGTCGCGACTCCGCAAAGTCGGCCTTATCTGCAGGTCGATCTAACCATTTTCATGAAGACGACGTGAAAGCAAGCAGGTACTACGCGGTCAGTTCGACAGATTGGGAAGCACAGCTCTCAATGACGGGGTATCGCGCAGATGGCGGGCTATATGCCAATGTGAAAGAGCTACTAGTCAGCTTCATCCTAATATCGGTTCTCCACTCTGAGGAGAGTCCAGACCATCTCTTCACGCTCTTCAAGACCATTTAGGATCCTCGCCTATCTCAGATCCCTCTTTGCAGCCGAGCAAGATGACTGCAGGATGACATGGTCGAATTTGGTGCGAAAGCAAAGAGGGATTAATTAGGTTGTCCATGAGAGTAATATATGAATCTAGGCTCCCATGAGCGGGTCCAACTGATAGATCCGTAGGTCTCCTCCCCATCGGTGATCTTCCGGAGGTGGATCGATCACCCGCACTCGGTACTTTAACGCTATCGACGATTAGTGTTCTGGACACTTGCCTCCTCGCTTGGAGTGAACCTACATGACAACGTGCATTAAATACATTGGATGGTCGGAACACGACGCTATGATGCCTTTCTACACGGAGAACTAAAGCGAGGAAGAATGATTAACTTAGCAAAAAAAAAGAGTGACCCACATTTGGCGAAGAGGAGCCCCAACTCAAGAAAAGGAGATATTTACAAAAGAAACCCTACAATAGCTGGAAAAGCAAGGGGCGATGCATCTACCAGGAAAGGAGATCAATGGGGAGGGAGAGAGGGGGGAGAGAGAGAGAGAGAGAGAGAGAGAGAGAGAGAGAGAGAGAGAGAGAGAGAGAGAGAGAGAGAGAGAGAGAGAGAGAGAGAGAGAGAGAGAGAGAGAGAGAGAGAGAGAGAGAGAGAGAGAGAGAGAGAGAGAGAGCACATTTGTGTTCTTGAAAAGGCGCCTAAAAAGCCTAGAGATCCCGCAGAATGAATATGAATGTGTACAGTCGGTCTCTATATATAACATCTTTTCCAGTTTTCCTAGTAGAACGGTTCGGCTTGACCGATCGTTTCTACCATTGCCGGGTCCACGCAGACTAAGTAGTGGGGAAGAAGATGGCCTTGGATGAGCCGGCCCTTCCAAGTGCATCTTAATGGGGATTAACCCCCGGCAACCAAATACGCCAATCTTCAATAGTTAATGGAGGTGGTTCCCCGGGCAAAGAAGATTCCCCGCCCTATAGATATATCGTGCATATTAGAGGATTCGCTTTATGTGAATCCTCCATTGTGCAAAAAAAATAAGGTGCATGATTTGCACCAAGCAACTTGCAAGCATGCTTTGACCGGGCTTCGTGCTTGGGGATTCACACACAATCCTCAAAAGGGGATTCATTAGGTGAATCCCCAAGCATGCTTTGCAGAAGCATGTGAAGCAAGGACAATAAATGCTTGTGAGGATTCACTCAAGTGGATTCACAAGAGGATTCACTAAGTGAATCCTCTCAAAAGCATGAAATCAATACATTAAATCTTGGATATTTTCACATGATTTTGTTAATCAGATCGAGGATTCATAAGCCAATCCTCTCTAGAACGTACGCGGATGCCATATCATCGAGGATTCATCGATTCCCTTTGTTAATCCAGAGGATTCGCCAAGCTTAATCCTCTTGGCACCCTAGTCAATTTAGGGAACCAATAAAGTGGGCGATCTTCCACTAGGCTACATTTTGGCTTCGTAAAATGGGATAATAATGTTAGGTGATTTTCCACTAATTATAAGGGAAAATCGCCCGCTGAAGGATGGTTCCTCCGGGCCAATAACTGGGCGAGGGCATGGGCGTGCATCCGGCCAATCACCGGGTTCGCCAGGAGAAGTTATTTCGAAAAACCGAAAGGTATTTTCTCGGCGTCGAATGGCCAGGAGGTTGAAATTTCCATTGGAATTTGCTCGATGATACCTTTTGCTATGAACTACTCTGCTCCAGTTCACCCAGAACTGTGAGAAGATGTGCATGATCAAAAACAAAAGAAATAAATAGATTGAAGCCGAACCCCTTGCTTTAAAATCCTTGGTTTGCAATTTATCTCGGGTATGGCAGAAATAAACAAAAAAGCTTTTAAAAACGCCTTTAAAGCTCCGGCAAATACCAAAGAACGTCTACAGCAAGGAACTGGAAAGAATCTGGCATGATGCCAAAAAAAAATTTAAAACACGAGCTTCTAGAAGCGAAGATTGGTCAAGGGGAACCGGTTTATGCTCTATGGCACCCGATTCGTGCTCTATTTCAGCAGATTTGAAAATGGCCATGATAAGAGCTGCATTCCAAAAAGAAAACTAGAGTTTTTAAGCTGCACCTCCTATTGTACCATTTTCGAGCATGTTGATGTACTACAATAGCTTTGTGAATCCGTTTCCATAACCTGTCGGATCAGCTGTTGAATATACCATTCACTACAACTTCTTTGGTTCAAACCCTAGCTGGTGCTACAGCTTCTTTGGTGGCAAGCCCGAAAAAACAAAAAAAAAAAAACTCTCTGCAAGCAAAAACAACTCCGGCAAGAACAGGGGGAAGCGGCGCCGCTCCGCAAAAATCGGGCCACAATTACGAGATTTAATTATGATAGAATAATGCAGTAATTTTAACCTCCCCTTCATTACAGTGGTGTCTCATATTTTAGTCATTTTGAATGGCCACATAAGCAAATAAAAACTAGTCAAAAGCACGCTTGATTACTTTCCATAGCAAATTGTAGGATATGGTGTGGGTGGTGTTTTATAATATAAAATCCAATACGATTATACAATGCAGTTCGTGCTTCCAAGCTTATCGACACATTGAGGAGCTATGCTTTTTGGCTTATTTTTTAACCTGTGGTTACATTGTAAGTGTAATCTTTTAATGCTATAGTATTTTGAAGAGAAATTCTTGAAGCCGAAAGAGTAGACTTAATTCAAATTTACAGAGAAGCCTTTTGCGTGGACTGAAGAAAGTAACATGACCCGGACAAAACAAATCGGCAAAAGCCTTTTGCAAAAAAAGCTACAAGCCATAGATCCAGCAAATAAAGTAAATCATAAGAATCCCCTATTTAGTCTACTTTCTTAGGAACATTAGCATCTTGTTTGTTCTAGTGTTTTACGTTATGAAGCTCCAAGCACTGTCTTGGTTCATTGCAATTTATATATGATCATTTTGTTTTTGGCATTATTTTCATATTCCTCCTGCATGTGCATGTCCTTGTGTTTTTTCTTCTGCAAATTGTAGGGCCTTTGTTTTTACTTGGCTTCCTTGTATACCTTGTATCGTAGAGATTTACTATTTTCCAAGTTGCCCGTAAGGAGCGCAACAAACTTATTACCGCTCGGGTTAACCCTCCCCCGGAAGGATTTTGAGGAAACCGCGGGTGAATAAGAATCTATCAAACCGTATAAGTATACATCATCATGAAATAAATGTATATATATGTCAAGTAGGTGCCCGGCGGGACATAGCCGACCGCATTTTCGTCCATAACCTCATGAAGGTATGATCCCAAAGACTGCATCTAAAGCCGCGGCTCAATGTCACATGTAAAACCGGGCCGTAGCCCGACTAACCCGAAGATAGCGGCCCGGGACTTGATCATATGTCGGCAGCTTTGAAGGGTACATGAGATTCATCCTCAATAACTCCCATTTGGCGCGATTGATGTACCGGCCCCTGGCTCACCAATCCATCCGGGCCCCATCTCACCAAGATGGTGTGGACGAATGGAGGCATGAGTTCCGCTTCTTCTTCATAGGCAAGTGGGTACGCAGTAGCATTATGGGCCTCGCTCCAATGTGGGATTTATGTATACCGGTAGTGTGGCCGTCTTGATTCGCTCAAGGGCACCGGCATCCCAAAGCTTGGCCGAGGGAAACAACAAGCATCAAGATATTGCCTCAAGCTATGACGATCGGCCTCTGCTTGCACATGTATGCACCTGCGGTTCTGCACATTCCATCTAGCCAATCATTGAGCTCTCTTTCCTCTAGCAGGCCTTGAGGAAGCCGCCACATTGCCATGATATAAGCTAGGTTAGGGAGGCGAGCCGTCCATATTGACCACCCTAAAAATAGACAATGTGGCGATCAAGGGCCGCCCTCTAAAGAGGCAAGAATCCCGTCTCCTGCAGTAGAATTTGATATGGGACTGTGGACTTCACCCCTAGTGCTCATACCAAGGATCTGCACCTGCTTCAAGTCATTCCAGGTAGCGAGGGATACTACTGGGTCCCATACTTCAACCCCGTATAAAAGGACAAGCTCCACTAAGACCTTGAACAGGTGTGACTGATTGGCCCAATCATACAATTCTGCTCTTGACTATTATTTTGCATTGCATATAATGCCTTCCAGCCCGTTGTCACTCGTAGCCTTATGGATGTGTCCCGGTGCATAGTAGAAGGGAAGTCCACTCCCAAATATTTATATGTGAATGCCACTTCCACATTCTGCCCTCGGTAATTGAAGGAGGGGATCCTCGGTTGACGTGAGGATGATATGGGAACCACCTTAGTCTTGGCCTGGGGACGCGCATATCAGTCGCTTGGCAGAATGTGTCCAGGGCATCGAGATGTCGTTGCATATCTGCTGATGTGTAAGCTAGGAGGTCCACATCATCAGCATATATTAACTGCCTTATGATCTGGTATCTACAAGAATAGAATAGAATAGAATAGAATAGATTTTTTAACGTCCACGGAGACCAATAGGTCATGGGATCCATACAAGAGAACATGCACTTATTGTCAACTTTTTTGTCACTTTATAGACTACTGCAAATTCCAGAGAACTGACAAAAATATGACCAAAAGAATGTCAGGAATTAGTGTTTTTTGCGACTCTAGCCGCAGCTTATATAGGAGAATCCATGGAAAGCCATCATTAGCCATTGAAAAGGATATGCGATATATCATCAATCCTTTTCCACCCTTTTTGTCATTTTTTTGCACTTATTTTGTATTTTCACATATTTTAGTTCATATTCTTCACTTATTTGACAATTTTTTGTCACGTTCTGGTCATATTTTAAGCATTTTTGGCATTTCTATTGTCATCTATTAACATATTTAGATAAGTTTTTGTCACATTTCTTGGCAATTTTTAGTCACATTTTTGTCATATTTTAAGTCATTTTTTGACACCAAGTTGTCATCTATTTGACCCCTTTTTTGCCATTTCGGAGGAGACAAAGGGATAATCTACCTGGCCGTCACCCAAAGGGATACATCAACAGTTAGTTGTGGGATCAGTATTTCAAAACCCTAAAAAAATTCCTTAAGGTTAATTTTTTGCTTTTGTTTGCCATCCCGTTTGACACCTCATTGACTAGAACTAGATCCTTCCTATTTTTTACAAGAAAGAGTAAAAGAAAATTGCAAGAAATTGCAAGAGATGGCCAATCTCCCAACCCGTCTCTCTAAACCTAACATTTGATGCCCTTCTCTTGATATTGTAGCAGTTATTAGAAATTCGAGTTAAAATTTGTATAAGAATGACATTTGAGCTCTAAGAAAGAACCATTTCAATAAACATAGCTATGCCATATCCGTCTCAAAATGCTACTGTCATAAAAAATTAATAATTTTAAACATAGTAAGCAATATTATTAAGCCAAAAATTGCTAGAACAATTGAAAGTTATAATAGAGTTACACATTTAAACAACACTAACCCGACATTTAATATGTAAACTGGAAAGCACTCAATGTTATTGTGTGAAGAATGACTTTAACATATTTGGGGACAACAAAGTGCTACTTGGCTTCTATCTCCATCTACTCTAAGAAGAGATTCCAACATACCTTGGATTCTCTAAAATATATTTACATCTTGGAACATCAATGAGATGGTTCCATGCATTTGTATCTTGGAACATGGTATTTAGCATCCATGTTAGATGGTTTACAATTTTGAGCGCATGCAACAGAGATACAACTTGACCACATTATGAAAATTTTGAATACGGAATCGATGAAGGATAGGGGATGATGGTTAGGGTTAGCGTCTAAGGTGGCAGTGCTGGCCGCCCCAATCCTTGGAACACCATAGAGGGCTTCGGAGCTGGAGGAGCAGCGAAATCAGCTTTTGCTGCTACGACAAGATCATGGTGATGCTGGTTTCGGCCATATCTTCCCTGATTGTCCCATATTTTTGCAACAAGTGTCTGCTACCTTGTTTGTGATTGTTGAATTCTTTGACAAGGATAAGGAATGGCGTTTCAGCTTCAGCTTCTGTTTTGTTATGCAACCAGGAGTTTGTGAAAAGTTTCCAAGCATGTTCTTTCAGTTATGAGCAGTTCTAATGTAGTATCAGAGCTTCTGTGTTGCTTACTTGGAGTTTCTTTTTCTACAAGCCATGTGACGGGTTAGAGTCATATGCTCTTGGCGCAATTTAAGTGGATTAGTCTGCCTTTTATGCTTGGTTGAACCTTGGAGCTCTCTTGCTGTCAGCCGCCCCATCCCAGCTTTAGGGGAAGATATCGTTCTATTAACTGCTTTAGTATTGTACAGATTGAATAAGAAAAGAGAGCAAACAAGCAGACCAGGGCGGGAGACCAGGTTTGTTTTTGCAGCTGAAATGAGCAATGGGAGTTGTGGCCTATGCAGGCATTTGAGATAAGTAAGGGGAGTTGGCAGACCACTCCTTTGGAGCAGACTTGAGAAAAGACCTCGATAGTGGGAAGATGGAGTAGGTCATGGCCTTCTATAGTACCTCTATGATGAGGATCAATCAGAGCCTAGCTAACGTGGGGGGGCTTCCTCATGCGCTTTGTATCTTCGAGGGGACGAGCTTCAAATGGTTACAGCTCTTGAAAGTATTGTGTTCTCTGTTTTCTGCTTGATCTGATTGAGACTTTACATATAATAGAACTGCTTCTTGGCATGAGTAGTACAATTTGACATCGATTTTGAAGGGATGAATGGGATGTCTCAAACAGGTGGAAAGATCAAGGGCCGCTCCCTTAGTATCTGCTATTTTTTAGAAGAGGCAAAGGTTTGTGCTAGAATACTCACGCTTGAGGAAAAGGGATTGGCCTGCTGTAGTATAAAGAATAACAGAGAATAAGTAGAGCTTCTTTGTTCAAGTACTAAGTCTGTTGCATCTCACCCGCCCCCCTTTTTTTTTGGTGTAGTATGAATACTTAAGAGGCAAAGGTTTGTGCTAGAATGCTCACGCTTGAGGAAAAGAAACAGGCCTGCTGTAGTATAAAGAATAATAGGGAAGAAGAAGAGCTTTCTTTGTTCAAGTATTAAGTCTGTTGCATCTCACCCACCTTTTAGTTTTTGGTGTGGTATTTTACTGGTTACTGTAAAAAGCCCTCTGGTCCTATGATGCCCAAAAAGTCATACGTGGCAGGCGGCACTAAGTTGGTGACGTTGGGTTCAACGATGCCCCTAGACTTGCCCCTAGGATCTAAAAACTTCCTCAAGGTGGGATTGTATCCTGCCTACAAAGTGTGCATGTATGGCCAAAGTTTTGCCCAACGGATGTGTGGTGAGTTGGTATAGGCCTAGTAATGCCAAAATAAGTGTTCATTTGGTCATGGGTTCAAACCTTGCCAATGTCACTTATATTTGGAAGTTGGTTAGTAGGGGTATACGATGATGATAAAGCTTATACATGTCCTCCACTTTGGCTGCTCGTTGGCAGTGGGACAAAAACTAGCTAGTTTGTCAAAAGACTAGTCTAGACCAGTAAAACTTGGTTTACAGATTACTGTGGCTGGTTTATTGGTTACTGTAAAAAACCCTCTAGTCCTAGGATGCCCAAAAAGTCATGCTAGGCAGGATACAATCCCACCTTGAGGAAGTTTTCGGATCCGAGGGGCAACTCTAGGGGCATCGTTGAACCCAACGTCACCAACCTAGTGCCGCCTGCCACGTATGACTTTTTGGGCATCCTAGGACCAGAGGGCCTAGCTAGTTTTTGTCCCACTGCCAACAAGCAGCCAAAGTGGAGGACATATATAAGCTTTTAAGTTCTACCACGTTGGAGATCATCATCGTATATAGTAACCAACTTCCAAATATAAGTAACATTGGCAAGGTTTGAACCCATGACCCAATGAACACTTATTTTAGCATTACTAGGCCTATACCAACTCGTCACACATCCGTTGGGAAAAACTTTGGCCATACATGCACACTTTGTAGGCAAGATACAATCCCACCTTGAGGAAGTTTTCGGATCCTAGGGGTAACTCTAGGGGCATCGTTGAACCTAACGTCACCAGCCCAGTGCCGCCTGCCACGTATGACTTTTGGGCATCCTAGAACCAGAGGGCTTTTTACAAGAATCCGGTAAAACCACCACAAAGAATCAGAACTAACTTCTACCGTCTAGACTAGTCTTTTTTTTACAAACTAGCTAGTTTTTTGTCCCATCGGGCAACGAAAGCGGCCAAAGTGGAGGACATGTATAAGCTTTTAAGTTCTACCACGTCGGGGATCATCATCGTATACCCTTAGTAACCAACTTCCAAATATAAGTGACATTGGCAAGGTTTAAACCCATGACCAAATAAACACTTATTTTTGGCATTACTAGGCCTATACCAACTCACCACACATCCATTGGGCAAAACTTTGGCCATACATGCACACTTTGTAGGCAGATACAATCCCACCTTGAGGAAGTTTTCGGATCCTAGGGGCAACTCTAGGGGCATCGTTGAACCCAACGTCACCAACTTAGTGCCGCCTGCCATGTATGACTTTTTGGGCATCCTAGGACCAGAGGGCTTTTTATAGTAACCAATAAACCAGCCACAGTAATCTGTAAACCAAGTTTTACTGGTCTAGACTAGTCTTTTGACAAACTAGCTAGTTTTTGTCCCACTGCCAACGAGCAACCAATTTTAAGTTCTACCAGGTTAGGGATCATCATCGTATACCCCTAGTAACCAACTTCCAAATATAAGTGACATTGGCAAGGTTTGAACCCATAACCAAATAAACACTTATTTTTGGCATTACTAGGCCTATATCAACTCACCACACATCCGTTGGGCAAAACTTTGGCCATACATGCACACTTTGTAGGCAGGATACAATCCCACCTCGAGGAAGTTTTCGGATCCTAGGGGCAACTCTAGGGGCATCGTTGAACCCAACGTCACCAACCTAGTGCCGCCTGCCACGTATGACTTTTTGGGCATCCTAGAACCCCTTATAGGCTCATAGTTGAGGTCAAGTTGAGTCTATTGGCATGGGAGCTCTTTGGACCTTCGACACTCCGACGCCATCATCTGTACTTGCTTATCCATGGAAGGAGCTTGCTCATGGGCAATCCACCAAAGTGCTTGGTATTCCAATTATATCAATAACCTTCTCAACCTGCCTGCTTGTGGATTTCTTGAATGTTCTGCCTGCTTACAATTTAGTTTCGTCTAGAATGCTTGATGTCATACAATTTTTTATTTTCTTCATTGCTTTGGAATTTTAGCTTAAGGTCTATTACAAAAGCACCAGAATACTTTTTCAAAACTGCAGATCTCCATTTGCTGAAATGTCTATAATATAGGGACTAATATAATATTGGTTGGGGGGCGTTTCAAGACAAATATTTTATATACTTCCTAACCTTAGTGAACGTGCCACTTCATTAAAAGCACTACTAGCAGTGAATTAAGTGTGCTTCCTTTCCAATCACCACTAATGAAAGATTAGCCTTCATTACCTAGGGAAAAATCGGGTCCTTGCCTAACAATTACAGACAGTGCTTTAGATGGCTACCCTAATAGCCTATGTGGCTGCTACCTTAGCCTTGGTGGTACCAGTACCTACACCACTTTGGCACTTTATAAGATTAGTTGGCATTGACAACTTGGTATGCAACAAAGTGTGCAACGTATACCATTTTCTTGGTCCTGTTGCTCATGGCTTAGAAGGTGCTTATTGCATGTTCCTGAAAAATACCTCTGTTCTTGCTCATGATTTAAGCCCGAAGAAAAAATCCCTTGTTTTTTCTCATTCTCTAGTCTTTTTAGTAGATTCGAAGATGAATATTTAAGCTGGAAGATGATCGGTAAGAGAAATATCTTGTCGTATTCTTGCATAACCCAGCTTTGTTCTGTCATTTGTTCTTCTACCATTCTTTCCCATAGCCTAACCCATTTCTGTCGTAGATAACAGAACCAGCTCGGACCTAAATTTAAGGGAAGCCAACCCTCCCCTCCCATGGATCATAGCAAACCGTCTCGGCCTGTTTGCTATGATCCATGATCAAGCAGGCCAAGAGCAAGGAAGATCCTTCAAGGATTAAGCTGTGATCCAAGCGCATGCAACCAAGGGTTGGTAGGCTCACAGTTGAGGTCAAATTGAGTCTATTGGCATGGGAGCTCTTTAGACCCTCGATACTCAGACGCCATCATCAAATTGCTTGGTATTCCAATTATATCAATAACCTTCTCAGCCTGCCTACTCGTGGATTTCTTGAATGTTCTGCTTGCTTACAATTTAGTTTCGTCTAGAATGCTTGATGTCATGCAATTTTTTATTTTCCTCATTGTTGTTACTTTGTTTGAAATTTTAGCTTAAGGTCTATTACAAAAGCACCAAAATACTTTTTCAAAACTGCAGATCTCCATTTCTGTGTCAGGTCCAAGAACTCATTCATCTTGTCTACTTTGTATCCGGGAGGCATAAAGTATCCTTCAAAAGCGGTCTTAAACTCTTGCCAAGTTGCCTGCCCTGCAACCTTATTTATGTCCCGCAAGTAATTCTCCCACCATACTCTAGCAAATCCACCCAACATTGCCTGAGCCAATACATCTTTGACAGAGTCTTCAGCATTAATGAGTTTAAAATAAAACTCAACCCCACGAAGTCACGAGTCCGCATCATCCCCTGTAACATTTTCTCCAGTAAATACTTCCCTCTTAGTGTCCTTCAGCACCTTCTCCACTGCCTTGTCAGCGGCTGTCTTTTGTTGCGACGCACTCTGCTGCAACACTTGCTGGATAGCCTGCAAGATATCGGCTACATCAGGGGTTCCACTAGGCCCAGCTCCACCTGGGGATCCTCCTGAAGATCCTCCTGGGGAACTCATCTCTACAAGAATCTGGAACCATAGCAAATATCATCAATAATCAAAAATCTCATAATCCACTAACCAGAACCTTGCTCTGATACCAGCTGTGACGGGACTGGCCAGTTAGCCTCTCGGTAACTGGAGATCCCATCGATCCCTACCGTTGGATCTACTTAACTCTTGGAACTCGGGAAATTGATACATGCATACTTAGGTAAAGAATTTAATCTTTGTACATATTCTAAGGTCCCAAAAAATAAACTTGCCCATTACTCGGCAATATTCCTGCATACAATGTATGTTCTTAATAAGAATAACTTCAAGCCCCTATATAATAATAACAGTGATAATAATCAAGTTTATTGAATAGCAATCCACACACTTCTACTCTCGCCTTTCTGAAGCTTGGCTACTCTCTGGAGCATCTCGCACCTCTGCTTACACGACCCAGTAAATCATTGTGACATGGTATAGCCTTGGATGCTCGAGGACGAGCATACTTCTAGTGGGAGAGACTGTAACGGGCCCATGGTAGATCGCTCGAGTATTCGATCCTTGAATGTGCCTGTGGGGCATTCCCGAGACACTGGCATAAATGGGTAGAAGCGACTACTCATAAACGTCTAGATGGTTTTGCCCAGTTGGTTAGGGCATGTCGGTTAGGTTTGTTACATTTTCCTTCTATAGTATCATTATCATTTTTCACAACACGAGAAACATGTGCCAGGCAATGCCGGGCATTCGCTGATATGTGTGCATTTGGTGAACCCAAGATGATAGTACCATGCATGCAAATAAGCATTGAGCAAGGTATATATTGTCATGTGCCCGGGCATTGTTGGGGCGCTTGTAGGGCAGATGTGCAAGGGTTTTAGGGAAGTATGATATTTTTGCACAGACATTGATTGAGCTAAATAAGAGTTGCTCGGAGATTGCTCGGGCGTTGGTCGAGTTAGATGGCTTTAAAGGAGTGATATTTTGCATGGGTGTTGCTTGTGTTGGATATGCCTTGCTCAAGCTAGAAGTGTGAGGGTTAACAAAAGTGTTATTTTGCCCAAAAAATGCATGCAAATGTTCATGCATGTCAGGCCAAATTGACTTCATCATCCTGGCACGAATGTTTTAAGAGTAGGTAATGCAAATTCTTATCGCGAAGTTCCTTGCAATGGTTGGGCGACAAATTTGGTTCTGCGAAGATGGAAGGGATATTCCATCTTGTTCTCTGAGTTGTGTACAAATCATTGATAAATTTCTAGACGCGTTGTGGGCATTCTTAGGCACTGTTCGAGCTTGATATGCAGGGGCTTTAGGAGCCAAGCATTGGTTGGGCGCTGATCGGGCTAGATTTGCAAGGAATTTAAAAGTGTTCTTTTCATTGATGTTGCTTTTGATTTTCCTCGGGGCTAGATGTGTGAGGGTTTTATAGAAAGTGTTATATTACATCCCTGCCAAGCATTTCCAACCATAGTTGCATGTTCGGCTAAGTAGAAAAGTAAGAGTTGTGAAGAGTTTGAATGCAAGAAATATTTCATCTTCATTCCAAAGTTGAAATCCCTACTTTTGGTTGGGCTAGAATTGTGAGTGTTCTAAGAGAAAGTGTTATTTTACCCGGGCATTATTTTGGATGTTGCTCGTGCTAAGTTGTCTTCACAAGACTTGCAATCTGCATGTGTTCTAGTAGGTGGTTATGATCTCTTTGGTTATTCTAGTATGCACTTATGACCTTTTCATGTTCACAATTGAAAGCAACTTAGTGCCAAGAAAACAGATTGCACACTAAGTATATTGGCAAGAGTTTTAGGTTCCTTTTCCTACAAATTATGATTTAGATGCGCCAAATGATCTCACAAAAAAAAAATCCGGCACAAAAACTAAATTGAAGGTCATTTTAAAGCAAAGTCCAGCGCCAGATGACCTCCACCAACAAAGTACTTGCAACAACAGGTTTAACAAAGAACACTTAGGTATACACTGGCATATACCAAAATATGCCCACCCACCAACAGAGGTTTGTGCAAATCCAAAAAGCCCATTGTAGGCGTTTATACCATGTAAGTGGGCAAATCAATACAAATGGCCTTTTCAACTTTCCTACCCTATGTTTTTGTCAAAACATACTTTCCAACGTTTGATTTTTTTGAGTGCATTGAATTTTTTAGTTTCAGACATGCTTCCTGTAAAAGTGAGGAATTAGTCGACCATATCATTTAAGCCCAAAAATTAGTCTATCAATTCATTGAATCATGATTCATCTTCATGATTGCTTGAATATGTTCCTAAACAATTGCCTGCCATACAAAGGAAAAAATACAATTTGTCTTTTCTTTTTGCCTGGTCAAATTCAAAGCTATAATAACCTTGTTTATACTTGGATGTAAAACTCATAGCATCGTCCAGCCAGATCAAAGTGAATAATTAATTTTGCTTTTCTAATACATGCTCCATATTTAATTGGAGCATTATATCTAACCAACATTTGTTTTCCATTCACATAGTCTTGATTACGGGCAAATAGTTGGAGATGCCAATAAAAGATGATACTACTACTCACCCCAATATTAGAACTTTGCTTTCATAATATGAATATCAGGGGCATCATATCAAGCCACACACCAGTTTTTTCCACATATAACAGGACTTTGATCCTAATTAAGGGCAAATAGCTGGCAGGATGCTAAATTACAAAATTGATTATACTCAGATCATACACTTGCTTGCCGTATAGCATAAACCTGGCAATATATTATGCTGGTCATGTCTATAAATACGGACAATTCAATTCTTTAAAACTCAAGCAAGAAACTGTTCCATAATTTGCCAATCCTTGAAACTCCTAGTCAATGAATAAACAGGGAGGAACCTCGCACCGGAAAAATGACCATCATACAAATTGTTACGTAATCTTTGCTATTATATCTATTTGAACAGAGTCTATGCTAATTGCCAATAATCAAAGAACAACCACTTATTCTTGAGGTCAAACATTACCTAATAAGAGATGCTCCCTTGCATAGGAATATATTATGTTCATTTAAAATGGCACATTCTTATTTTAAAAACGTCACCTAATAAGAGAGACTCCATTTTTCATAAGGAATAGATTTTATCCATTTAAAATGGCATATCAAAATTTCAAAAATGTGCGCTGGAGTTTAAATCCCAATTCCTTGCATGCAAGGATGAATAAAGAACATGTAAGGACTGAGTTCAAAGGCCTCATGGTAGGAAACAAAATGTAAAGCAGCATGGAGTTCAATGAACCATTTCTACTTAAATCCAATTTACCTAGTCATCTAGATGCATACAATGTGTACCTTGTTCTAATATATATGTGTACCTTGTGGAAGGTGATCCTTGAAGCTTCTTTTCAGCATCAAGAGTTACCTCTGTCTTCTCCTCCTGCTCAAAAGGAATAAAAGGAATGTAAGAGTCCATGCATATATTTGGCTTGGTAAAAAATTGCAGGAAGTTTTCCTGTCAAAATCTATGGATTTCTTTATATCTTTCCGGATGAAGTCTAGATTTTCATAGGCTCCTTCTGCCTAACTTAAATTTTACAAGAAATATACTTGTTAGGTTCTTAGAGTTTGTCCCACACTGCCGTCATGTAAAATGCCACGCCCTCGCCGACCATCACCAATTTGCAAAGGGTATAACACGGCCCCTCTCCGACCAGTGTTGCATGTGAACCTCTTGTCCATGGAAGGTGCTTGGCAATCCACCAAATTGCTTGGTATTCCATAACCTTCTCAGCCTGCCTGCTCGTGGATTTCTTGAATGTTCTGCTTGCTTACAATTTGGTTTCGTCTAGAATGCTTAATGTCATGCAATTTTTTTTTTCCTCGTTGTTGTTACTTTGTTTGAAATTTTAGCTTAAGGTCTATTACAAAAGCACCAAAATACTTTTTCAAAACTGCAGATCTCCATTTGCTGCAATGTCTATAATATAGGGACTAATATACAATATTGGTTGGGGGGCGTTTCAAGACAAATATTTTCCCTCCCATTTTGGTTGAGGAAAAACACCAGTCAAAAGCAATATGCAGAGAATTTTAATCGAGAATGGGGTGGTTAATAACTCCGTGTGCTGTATCAAGAAGGAAGTGTGCTCCAAGGAACTGTCTACTGTTGTAGAAGGGTTGCAAATCCAGTATGCCATATTCGCGGGCCTAGATGACAAGAAAAACAAGTTATAATAACAAATGAAAAAAAAAATCTATGCATTTAAATCCATACGATACCTTAGATTCAAGGTCGGCTATCTTAACCGAAACCTGTGACAATCGTGTAGTTCTTCCTGACATTAGCTCTTCAAAACGCAGAGTATCCTTGACAAGGCCTCGTAGTAGATGCAAAAGTAATTCGTTGAAATCCTTTTTGTAGGTCATATACTTCTTGAAGCTCTGCAAGCCAAAATATGGTTACAAAATTTGATTTCTTTAGCTTAACAAAACTAATGTCAATACCTTTTGTAAAGCTTTCTGTACGCCGTACTTCTGGGTGGATATGAAGGAATCGAGAAGAACACGAATCGCCATATCAACGTCGTCCTCAATTACGTAGCTACGTAAATGCATACGAGCATGTGCTTCGGACATTCGAATCATGGACTCGATATGACGTACAGCAATTGGTACACCTTGACCATGCTACAGGCAAGCAAAGAATCAAGCAAGTATTGTTTTTGCAGAAAAACTATCCCACATTTGATTACCATAGATTCACGACGTAAGTCTGCATAGACCTGAGTTACTTTTTGTAAATCTGGGTCATTTAGTTTTGGGAATACATTGAGCTTCGCATAAGTTATATACTTCTTTAATATCTCTTGAGATAGCACCTGTGCAGGTAGGAGATGAGTAAAATATATCAAATAAACTTATGTTTCAGAAAATGAGGGAACCTACTTCTGGGTCGGATGAAACTGAATTTTGTCGAGGCTGTTCGTTATTTTCTTCCGCATTCTTTGTGTTTGGGTGTGAGTTGAAGTGACTATCAACTACGAACCGTGCAAGCATTTCATCTACCACTGGATCGACAATATCCTGTAGATAGGCATTCTCTCGTCAGGCATAATGCAAATATGAACTCATAATCTTAATTAGGCTTACTTTAGCACCATCAGATGCTAGGTTTTATTTGATCCTAAACTGATATATGGGATATTGCTTTGCACGTACCTTCACCACAAGAAGGATGTCAAATCGAGACAAAATGGGATCAGTCAACTCAACATTTTGGACAAAAGTCTTGCTAGAATCATACCTGAGACCAACAAAAAAGGATTTGTAAGAAAATAGCTAATAACTGCTTTAAACAAAGCTTCATACCGTCCTCCAACAGGGTTAGCAGCAGCAATAACAGAACACCGAGCCTGTAAAGAAGTTACAATCCCAGCTTTTGATATACTTATGCTCTGCTGTTCCATGGCTTCATGGATACTTACCCTGCATTAATTATGCACAAGCCTAAGCCATGAATAAATACTGAAAGAAAAATGTGCAAACTGAATATAGTGACAGAAAATATAAGTGACAGAATCTACAAGTTGAATAAGGACCTGTAATGTAATTTTGCAAAGAATTCCTTCCATGCTGTAATCAAAAAATGAAATCGTACAAACCTGTCCTGGTCATTCATTTTGTCAAATTCGTCAATAAGGCAAGTTCCTCTGTCAGCCAATACTAATGCCCCGCCTTCTAAAGTCCATTCACGTGTAATGGGATCCTTGTGAACTGCTGCTGTTAAACCCACAGCTGACGCACCTTTACCAGTTGTATATACAGCCCTCTGAGCAGTTTTCTCAGCATACCTGCAGAAATGTTAGTTAATGACCACCCCAACAAAGAAGAAAATTAAACAATCAATCAATGTCTAAAAATTCCAAGTCTCGTACTTCAAAAACTGAGACTTTGCTGTTCCAGGATCTCCCAACAGAAGAACATTAATATCTCCTCGAAGCCGGTGCTTCCCTTGCACATTCTTCTCTTGACCTCCAAACATTGCTAATGCAAGTGCAGTCTTTATGTCTTCATGGCCATATATCGAAGGTGCAATGGATTTGATGATCTGAATAAAATGTGTTAGAAGCTACATTCACTCTGTCTCTTAGCAGAAGGCTGCAAACAGATTGAAAAGGACATTTTACCCGTTCCCCTATCCGAGGATCCTTTGAGAGCTTCTCAATTTCTGCCTTATCTTCTTCAGTTAGTTTAGATGAAAACAAATCTTGTTTCTTCGTAATATGGTTTGCTTCCACGACAGTTGCAAATACAGGAAAGCCGTTTTTGGTATTGAGGGCTAAGTCAAAATTGTTTGTATAGATCCCAGTAACTTCCTGCGTATCATTACGTTAGGTCAACAAACGATATCTGAATTGTGAACTTATTCCAAAACCAGTCATTAGCTTACAATTTCTTCACCAGGCCTTGCACAATCTATAAGATCGTTCAAGAGGATAATTTCTTTATACCGGGGGAGCCTCCCTGCTGGAACAATTCCAGGGCTTTCTTGAAGAGTCAGCTTCTGATAATTCCTGTATATTGTCTGGAACAAAGCAGCATGTAAAACATTACTCCATACAAAAAACAAATAGACTTCTTTAATCTTGTCTGAAGGGACAGACTGAAGATATGTCCTGTGCAACTTAAAGTAAGAGTAAGTATAAAGCTTTCTGAGGCCTCAATATGACGCCTTCCACAATGCACTCTCTTCAGTAGCTTAAAGTAATCGAGCAATGGATCAGCTCCATTCTGGAGGAAAATTGTCATAGTATCTAGAGATCTCAGCGGCTTATGCAATATCACTCTTAGAAGTAAAGTTAGTAGATTCTGCAGATGGACCCGTGAAAAATGCAGACACATTCTTGCATTTATCCCGGGTCCATCTTCAGATCGAGCGGATGAAAGTGTGTACACTACAGTAGGTGCAGCCTCATTCATGAAAGGATCTATGAGGACAGTTTCTCTTCAAATTATTACTTGAACTTGCTCACCTCTCAGAATGTTTTCAATGCTTATTGCAAAGGTATCCGAAGATCTGTTCGATCATATATGGGAAATTCCAACTTTATATTTGCATAAAGAGATTCCCATTCCTCGATGGCATTTCCGAATCATGCTTTTTAATTCTTAACTGCAGGAGATGTTGTAAGGTGAAGCTTCTGAAGTAGAAAGACTAGAAAGACTTCGGGAAGCATTGGACTGCACAGGGCATAATGTTTTTTCAGTAATACATGACCTGAAGCCATATAAGCAGAGCCCTAGTACCCTAATGGTTCTCACAGTTCTAACTTTCTAGTAAACCATAATTTACATACGCCTAATGGGCCTTTTGACGTGATAATATTCGTTCACACTTTTGGGTCTCCTTCCAATCATTAGTTCCTAAGAAACCTTCTACAAATTTTGACCACCATCTGAGGAGCCTTATACAACAGAAACCTACCTGTTCCACGTTCACCGCAAAAGGACCCCGAGATTGGCATTCCAGGCATGAGCCAACTTTAACCTCTGATGAAGTATTCTGGAAGAATGGGCCGAGTACAGCACCACACTTGCTGCAATCATATTTAACCTGCTGTAATTGGGGAAACACTCCAGAGCGCCGGGTTACAACACCACCAATTCTAATCATGCAATTCAAGTGGACTTGTCTGCATTCGAACATACAGACACATAAAATGAGAATGTTTGAACTTGAATTTCCTACTGGCTTTGAATGAGATTCTGACAAGGAACCAAAAAACAGAAGAGCATGCAAAGCACATATGAACGAAGCTTTACTTCTAATAAGCTAGATATCAGGTAGTTAACCTTTAAAATAGCTTACTGGTTGTGCAAATGCCCTTACCTTATATTGCGTATCTGATCAAATACTGGTAAATTTGCAATACGCACGTGTATCCTATCATGGATCTTCCCATAATTAGGATGAAACTTCAGTACAGTATTTAGTGTCACCTCTTCCATAACTTCAAGAACTGATTGAGGAGCATCAGCAAGCCAAATAGCTATATTTGGATAGGCATGTATAAATTGCTTATAGTCCACCTCCAAACTGCATTTATTTCCTAGCAGCACAGATATTAAGCTCAGCAATAATTAGATGAAAAAGTCCAGTTCATGCAACATATGTAACACGAGAATCGTCTTGAAGATATGTAAGTATTTTATTGAATGCTATTTTTTATATGATTTCATAGGCACGGATAACATAAAATCACATTTTCTAGACACGATGAGGTACCTGAAACCATCTCATCAATGCATCTCACATATTCGGGCTCTCCACCGTCATTTCTTGGATTTACATAGCCATGAAGAAACTGCCGAAACTTTTTTGCAATGAAACGCCTAATCTCGTCTCGAGTGACCCATTCTCTTAAACTTCCTTGCACATTGTACATTTCAAATTCTCCTTCACCATCATCATCCTCCTGGATGGAAAAGGAACTCAATGGTAATGTAAAATATAAGTAAAAAACAATGATAAAGAAAAATGACAGTGTTTTGAACAAGGGAAAAACTAACCTCCGCATCATCGTCAGTGGGATCTGTAACAGGAGGCTCCACTCGTTGCCTCCGTCTTGGCCTAATCTCACTGTCCTCATCATCTAACGTGGTACCATTACCATGTTACAATAGCTCAATTAAGAGTTCTATCATCTATAAAAAAATACCTCGTTCATGCAGGAAAGAAGGGAGCTTCCTATTGTAGTTTTTTCCACTACCAATTTCACGAGCATTAAGCTCGGCTTCAGCAGCCCGACGGTCTTCCATAATTTGGTCAAAATCGCGATTGTCCTCAACATCATCGTCCAAGTCGGCAGGATCATATTCGTCCTGACCATCAAGGGAGCGATAATCCCTGCATATATTTGGTACCTTTATAACCATGGCACCAAGGAATGTAGGGGAAAAACCCCACTTGCTACTTACACAAGTTATGCAACCAATACTTTATCATGAAGACAATACCTTTCCATGAAGTTATCAGGGTAAAGATCCTCTCCCTCTTCATCCTCTCCGTCGCCACGATCTTCTTCTCCAAGTACATCAGGATCAACCTCAGCTTCGTCAGAAACAGAATTTCCTAAAGAAGTCCTTCTGCGGACGCTGCTACTCGAGAAGGCAATCCTGTCTGTGCTCAAACCATCTACCGAGGTCGGAGAACTAGGAGGTAATGGCCCATCTTCCTGTATTCAGAGCAGCCACGGCTTCAGCCTTTCTATCTATATTGCCATTGCGACCGAAAGCTAAAGCAAGCTAAGAAACAAGCATACCATATTTCAAGTCCGAATGTGATACGGAGCTAAGCTCGTTTCCCGGTTCCGTCTAACTTCTCGTCTGCTCCTTTGTGTCACATGGGCGCCATAGCTTGCCCATTTTGGCGGGAAATATGCTTGCTGACCTGGAGGCTGACGTGTGGAGACTGCCACCTTGGATTTGAGCGCAACGAATAATTCCAATCAAATGTGCAAAATTCTAGAGTTCCAGTGTGATTCCATTAACAGAGGTGGTTTAGATTTGGGGTGATGATCTGGAGCATCGGGGAGAGGCTGGGAAAACACTAAACTGCGGGATAATTGTCAGGGGATGGACCCCGACAATTTGGTGGAAAAAAATTGCCAGCATCAAAGATCTTGACACGCACTCCTTAATTCTGATGGATTTGCTCCATGATTTTATTTCAACCCGAGATATTTGCTGCAGTGGAATCACAAGCTATGTAAATGGAAGGTAACAACAATTCTGTCCTAATAGCCAATGGCGTGCTGCCATGCGGCAACAGTTCTTTTAAAGAATGTGAAACACAATTTTGTCTTCTGCGACAAAAAAATTTATCACAGAGTTCTTCTCTTTTACCTACGATTCTGTCTATTCTACCCACGATTCTTGTTGTTTTACCCACCATTCTGCTTTCTTTTTTTTTTTTTTTTTTTTTTTTTTTTTTTTTTGAAGGCAAGGGGACACCATGAAGGTGCCATTTTTGGGTTGCCCCTAGGGGGGCAAACCCTCGTTTGTGTGGGGTTTATGGCATATCCCGGTATAAGGCCGGAATATCCGGGGATATCTTGGACTGCTAAAAACCGATTGTCTGAGAACCAGCGGTCATTTGCGTTCGATAATCGCGGTGCTTAACGGTAAACCGGTTCGGGATGCTCATTATGGCCGATCTTGATGGGTTTTGCAGCTTTGATCATGGCCGGTTTTATTATGGCTAGTTTCTTTCAATTCTCCACACATCTCGTTACTAGCGTTAGCCATCGTTAGGGATAGGGCTATGGGTCGATGAAGCGAGAGGAAACCTATAATGCAAAGGAGTCGCATAAAAAAATCCATGTTCTTCATGGTGGTATTCAGGAAGAGTGTATAAGACAAGGCTTGATGGCGACTATTTTCTTCTTTGTTAAGAAATTGGACATCCGGCAAGCAAAAGTCGAGCAAGGATTCCGTGTATATATCGGGCTTCGATCTTTGAATTTCTTAAAATTCATTCTTATCGATTCTCTAGTCCGTACAGGTGCAGAAATTGAATTGTTAAGCTACGATCATCGCAATCTTGTCTCATTGTTGGGGTCACGTATTTTTGGTGATCAATGACTAACAGTATATGAGTACATGCAAAATGGTTCTCTGCAAGATCAACTTCACGCGGTATTGTTTTGTCTTCTTGGAAAAGATTATGGCAGGGGTAGAGAAAGCTTAATGTTTTATTCATGAAAGTCTTATTGTACCTTCACATGGATGCATTGAGTTGGTATTTCATGATGAAGATTGCTTTCGATCAGACAAGGTTCACTTTAAATATGTTACATGAATAGCTACCGCATTTTGTGTCATGGATATTTGTTGGCATTCTAATGCAGGGCTCATATGAATTCCTAATGTTTCTGCTCCTCCTAATATTTTCTTACATTGATGGGTCATCAGAGGCTGGAGCATCTTCATTTAACACTGCAGCCCCCTCGTGATTCATAGGGGGCTTCATGGAAGGAATTAGCTGAAATGTTTAAGGAATTATCTTATTAAGGATATTATTGAAATGTTTCCTCAAGGTCCGGAACTAGATAACTATGTGGCTGAAAATAAAATCTTATCTCGTATCTTAGGTTTCCGGACTTTGGACTTGCATTGTCGACCCTAGAGGAATGCGTGGGGGTGAGATAGTACAAGAAACGTTGGGATATGTCCTTTGAAAGTATATGTTGTTAATGGTAAGTGCAAGCCTTGTGACTTTAAGGAATTAATGCTAATGTCAATTAAATGTAATTAAATGGGACCGCATCATATTATGTCTCAAATTGTTGACTTGTTTCTTGACATCCAATGGGGCATTGCGGTAGCATTACAGAGAAAAAGTGATGTTTATGCTTTTGAGTTGTTCTTTTGGGTGATGGACTGGAAGAAAGCCAATTCGCATTACATCTATGCCTCCAGGGACAGCAATCGCTTGTTAGTTGGGTAAGCCACTTACAATTTTATTTCTATAGATCCCCTTTAGGTAACGCTTAATGTGGAACTCTACAATGTCCATGTGATTAGCCTCTTGACTACCAATAACGTGAATTTTAAAATTTCTATACCGAATCTGTTGATATCTCAAACAACAACTTGTTCCATGTATGTGGAAGAGTTATAATCACATTGTGTATGTGGGACATACAGAATTCTTAGACTTGACTTTCAATGGACATACTACAAGTATCCTATCTACATCTAGTTGCATCGGTCAATGTGCTTTTTAATCCATACAATAGATGTATCATGATTATGGGGTTTGACACTCTCAATAGATATAAGACAAAAAAATACAAAACTAACAAATAATCGGTGTCATTGCGAGGCAATGCCACTTTTATCCGACATGAGCTTAATTCCAACTATTTTAGACCCTAATCTACAAGGCACTATGAATATCAAAGATCTCGTACCGAGGTTAGCACCATAGAAACTATAGTTTGCAAACATGTTTTGAGATGAGAATGTGCGACTAACGAGGAAGTTAATGGCATTCTTATGCGGTTGGCAAGATGTGGCAACACTGCTGCATCTGTGGTGAACCTAGCTGAGGAGCCTCTAATAGGCGGATGTGGTTCTTTCTCTAATTCCCCTTGTACCGGAGGACTTGGAGGTAGTTTAAGAGTTCTGATCCATTATTAGCATTACCAAACCCCAAGTCATTTCTTGCTTCTCAAGCTTCAAATGAGGAGTTCATGGCGATTCTTTCTAATGCTCTGAAATTTGAAAGCCCCGACATGATAGTTTTCTCTGCTCTAGTCCTATTGTTTACAAAATCAAAATGATATAATCATCTTGCCTGTTTGTTCGAGAAAGCTTAGACTTTTCTTAGGCTATAAAAATGAAAGAGCAAATGAGCATTATCATTACGACCATCCATCGATTTCATGGTCTAGATATAACATGTCTAATGGAAATATTCCTTGATGTGTACCATTTGACAAAGTAAAGACGATGAATGAGCATTACCCACTTTTGATGTTTGCAATGGCAACCGTGCCGTCTTGAAATCTAGATTGAAATCTAGCCCCTTGTGTCGTGTATTCATTTGTATTCATTCGTTAGTGACAACTTTTGCAATCTTGCCGGCCATTAAATAGGCCTCCAACATCCTTATCAAAACTAGTCAAAAGTGCTTTTAGTTATTAAGTTCCCAAACATTTTGTTTGGGTGTGGTATTACCTAAGATTTGCCTAATTTGTTACAAATCGGCGTCGATAAATGGGTTACGTTGTTCCGGTGGTTGTTAATGGCGGCGGCATATTTCACAGAGGTAATCGGCGCCATGAAAGCGAGTTAATCCGGGCGTAAGCGGTCATGCAAAATCCGAGAGGGCACAAAGAAGAAACAAACAAGAAGCAAAATCCGACGGGGTGTTTCTTTCTTCACAAACAAGAAGGTATGGAGTGCAAGAAGGTGCGGAGTATGGATTTTTGTGTGGCGTTGGGAGCTTCCGATGCGCTTGCTTCGATTAAGCCCTTTTTTCCTTAAGCCATATTCCTTCACCGCCTAGATGCTCTTGGAGGCATGCCCGACCCTCGGGGAAGAGCCCCAATTTGCAAATTGTGCTTCTATTTGGCTTTAATGGGTTATGTCTTAAGGTTTTCATCTTGAGGTTTTCTGGAACGCCTTTTGGGCGGGGGTTCAAATCCCATGCTTCATTATGTTCTTTGTCCTGTTTCTTCTTGTGGGCGAGAATCACCGGTTGATGCATGGGCGTATTCTTCAGCGGCAATGGGTGTTGTAGCATGTGGAGCGGTGCTGCTCTGCGATCGTCGTATGCGGATTCTATTTGAGGTTGTTCCCTCCTTTGTCAAGAGCATGCGGTTTGGCCATGCATTGAAGAGGTTCTTGTAAGCTTGTTGCAAGTGTGAGACTTCATTGCAATCTACAAAGACAATGGTGCTTTGACGATCTCTTTGGAAAATAGCTTTATTTCTTTGTTTCTCCTGTGTATGTACGTGGTTGACTTGAATGGAATACTTTGTAATGCACCTTAGGGTGACATGGAAATGGGGTTTTGACCCCATCTTGACTTGTGGTGGACGGCTGTGGTTATTGGGTTTTGGATATCTTTGGGAATATGCCTTGGTTGTATGGCTAGGATGTAGCGATTATAGGATGCTTGATTATAGTGTGGTCGTTATTTTGCATAGGATTGGTTCCATAATTTTCGTAAAACTAAGTTCAAAATAATAAATATGGTGCAACAAGTGATAAACCTCCAATGTTTGAGTTTCGTATTGTTTGAGGAGCTTCTCGCAATGGTTTGGACTAAGATTTTAGGGCCGATTATCGAAGTCTCAGTATATTTGGAGGGATTTGAGCAGCTTAAAGATGTTTAGATGTCATGGAAGGAAAGTATATGAATTTTTTTTGGCAAGTCCAATGTCTGCATCTGGAAATTGTGGTAGGTCACATGATCATTGATCGGACTGCCTTGGAAGACAACGGCCTGTTACATGCTGATCCTCTCTGGTGCCCTTCTTCGGAAATTTAATTCTTGACCTAATCCGGTCAATTTCACCGAATCAAGTGTATGATTCCTCTTTGTATGCACTTGGGCCTGGATTTGGCCGGATTTTGCCTTTTTTCTACCCGCATAAACCGCGGCGGTCGACTAGGTTTGATCAATCAAGCTGGGCTAGTTTGAAGCCAGATTCATGAGCGAGAAGTACAGAAAAATTGATGGCCCTGTTGATTTGAAAATTTGATTTTTGATTGGGGAGCAACTTGTCTTCATATTCGGCGGAGCGAGAGAATCGTGAGATCAATTTGGGGTTAAATCTGTACTCTATTACTTTGAAATAACAATTTTAATTGATTGTAAAAACATGACTTTCAAGTACGATTTAAGCCACTTCACCCTCCGGCCATGGAGGGCAACCCTTCGTGCGTAGCACCTTGTTTATATTATCAGAATAAAAAGAGTACATGCATTCACAATATGGGAAGTTACTACAGGAGCATAACTCAACATCTTCGCTTCCCATATGCTATGCTTATTCAAAACTCCTTTAAGAGTTAAGTTGGAAATATTTTATCAGATCAGATAGCCCTCTTATGGCTTGATAAAATTAAGCACAAAAGCTTTCACAAATAACAGAAAGTATACCAGATAAATGGACATGTTTTTGTAGAATAGTCTGCCACACTGTTCCATAGAGCTGCCACTACTCACTGCCCTCTAAGATCTGATCCGACTATAGACACCATAGAGGGATCTTTGATGCAATGCTGCATTGTTGGGAAAATACGGTCATCCTAAAGTTGGCTAGGCTTAGAACAAGCCCGACCAGCCAAAACTCCTCTCTCAAAAGCCGGTGCATAATATATCTCGCATTTGGATGTCCCTAGCTTCGGCATTATCATCTCAATCCATTCTGTAAATCCAATCGTCAAAGAACGCGGGAATATAACTTGAGGCCCAGAGAATTCTCAAGATTGCAAACCGACATGGAGTCCTTAGGCCTGAAGCCCATTCTAGGAGCTCATCGGGATAGACTTACATAAAAATATTCTCCAACAAGACAGCTTTCTTAAAAATTCCTTTCTTACTTAAGATTACAGTTCATGCAACTCTCGACAAAGAATTCATCAGTAGGTTATATAGAATTCACGAAATCTAGAGGGATGACATACCATGTCCTCTTCACTGCCAAATACAATCCGAATCTCTTTGCCGGAAAAGAGTGTGAAAGATAAGGGAAGAACCTACAATGCCGACACGCTCCCAAAATAAATATACGAAAGACTCAAAGGAAATTATGCCCTAAACCGCCTCCCGATTAGGCCGGATCCAAGACAAACAAGCTCTTGAAATCTGCAAGAAACTGGTTCTGCAGCATAATCAAACCTTTGAGAAAACCGCTTCAGCTTCAACCAGCTGCGCCAAAGCTTCGTAAGGATCTCCTGCCTGGCTCCAGAGAAGCGAGAAAGATCTTTCTCCACCGCTGCAGTGCCGATTTGGAGAGGCGGCAAGAAGCCGCCTAACCCTGCCGCCGCCCGCGCGTGAAAAATTCTGCCTGATTTCACCTGACATAATTGTTTTTTTTTTTTTTTTTTTTTAGCACACCACCGTCGGCCTCTGACCTTTCCTCAAATTCTAGCCTATCCACGTATCACCTCCACCTCAACAAAATGTGATGTGGACTGTTTTGTGCCATTGGATGTGATCTTTTCCAAATCGATGGTTGAGAACATTAGAAAAGCCCAGAAAAATGGACCTGGAGATAGCAGACGACGTCGACTTCTAGTGCTTGCATACGTCCTGTTAGCAAAATCATCTTGGTTTTTTTTTTTTTGAGGGTAAGTTATGTATATGTATATAGAAAGTTGAAAAGTTATGTACAACAGATACCCTTTAGAGGGTAAGCAGAATAGTAAGTTTATTCCGGGGGGTCCAAACATATGTACTATAGAGAGCATCTCCTCGTCTTCTCCACCTCTAGGGTACTATAAGGGAAAACTCCTTTCTTCTCCCAGGAGCGGGTACTATAGAGAGAGGCAGCTCCATTCTAGTGTTAGATCCCCTTAGCAATTCTTAATCCTGGATAGTTAGAGAATCTGAACCACTGCACGTGGCCACTTCACCAACAAAATTGTCATTATCCACCCAATGGCACTTAAAGAAGGAATAGAACCCCACCAGGATCCCAGATCTATCAAGCCCCTTATTGTAATCCTTGCCCTTGTTTCTTGATGTGACAAAGCCATCAGAGCAACTTCCAGATTGACGGAGTTTTTTAGCTTCATGATAGAGACTTGTTGACCGCCTAGAGTTACCCCACACCGATGCTTCCAAATCACCCAGAGTGCCAGATTCACCAGGGAGGCTTCTATGCAGCATTTGTCGGAAACCAATATCAACTCTGGCCAAACCAGTTGGTGCATCGTGAGCCCAATAATAGGACAAACCCACTGCCAGAACTCCGCAACACGTGGGCAGAGGAAGGGATGCTCAGTAGATTCTGTGGCTAGACAGCCAAGTGGACATCTGTCATCCACTAGGATACCCTTGTTAAACAAACTTTCCTTTGTATTTAGTACTCCTTGAAGAGCTATCCATCTAAAGAACTGGATCTCCCTGGAACAGATAGACTTCCACGAGTTAGCTAAAACATTTTTAGCTACTAAATTACTCACCCCTAGCCTTTCTTCAGCTTTTAGGGGACTGTCCTGACACATAGCACTATAAATCTTTGCCACATTATAGTGTGTTTGCCCATCAAGTAGCCACTTCTCACAAGGCCCCATAGTACCAGATATATTGGTAGCATTCCATAAAATTTCTTTCAATATTTTACGGTCCCCTTCCCCAGGAGCCTGAATTCTGTCCTTGAATATAGTCTAGCATATCCATCTACCATTGACCCAAAGGTGTTGCAGCATTGTTATTCCACAGCCCTTCCATTTGATGAAAATGTGAGGATGTGAGAGAGCCAAGGGGAGACCATTTCTCCCCCGAACCTTAATATTCCAAAATAAGCTAAATCCACCTACATTCTTAGGAGGATCCATGGGAGTGAACAGATGTAACACAAGTCCCCATGCCTGGAGGATCTTTCTCATCCCTGAGGACGTACCAGGGGCCACCTTAAAGTCACAATATAGGGCACCCAGCTCGTCTCTAGGGAGGGAAGGTTTGTGTAGGAGCTTGCCTTGCTTCAACCAGTAAGATACAAATTTTAAAGCGGGAGATGAATCAGAGGACTCACCTTGTAATGTACGCCAAACAAATTTGGCTACCAAGGCCTGTACTTGTGAAAAAGATCCTTGCAGCCCAGTCCACCGTCTTTTTTGTCACGACAGAGCTCTTCCCAAGCAACTTTGGCCATTCCTCCCCAAATGTGTTTCCTAATGATAACCTGCATCTGGTTATAGACCCCCTTTGGAGAGACCATAACTGACGAGTAATAGATATGAGAGGCCATTAGAACTGTATTAGGCATTGTCACACGCCTCGAGGTGGCTAGCGACTTCGTAGACCAAAGACCAACTTTCTTTCTGAGTTTGTCTAGTATAGGGGCCCAGAGGCCCTTGAGACCATCAGAAAGCGCTAGGGGGAGACCAAGAAGTGTAACCATCCCTCCAGCTGCCACAATTGGAAAGCCCAGACCTCTGGCTCGAGGATCAATGTCACCTTCTGAAGCCCATATAACTGAACATTTATTTGCATTGAGGCCAATTCCTGAGATAATCTCAAAAGATAGAAGGATTTCTCGGAATGAATGAAAGCTATTATCATCATACCTGAGGAACATAAAAGTATCATCTGCATACTGCATAATTGTTAGCTTTTCCGTACCTTCGGGGAAGGTAAGCCCTTCTAGGTTCCCTTCTGACTCTTTTAGTTGGACCATTCTGGATAACAGATTTGCCATAATGAGGAACAAATAAGGAGCCAGGGGGCAGCCTTGTCTTATGCCTTTCTTGAGATTAAACAGTCCAGATGGTTGCCCATTAACTAGCACCGAAGCAGATGCTATATTGTTCATCACCATAGCCAGGAGAATAAACCGTGAATCAAATCCCATGCGGTTCATAACAGCACGCAGCGCATCCCATCTTAGGGAGTCATAAGCCTTTCTAAAATCCATCTTGATGAGTACACATTTTTGTTTGGAAGCTTGGCACCAATGTAGACCTTCCTTAGCTGCAAGATAGTTATCCAATATATATCTCCCCTGCAAGAAGGTCGATTGCTCCTTCCCAATGACTCTGTTAAGAATAGGTTTCAGACGATTAGCAATAGCCTTCATAATCACTTTATAGATGGCATTTGTAAGTGCAATGGGCCTCCATTCTCCTAGGCTTAACGGCCTAGAGACCTTTGGGACAAGGGTGATGAAACCAGCTACTAGAGTCGGGTGCAAGGAGCAAGAGGCCCATGCTCCACAGACAGCTCTAGTAAAATCGTTTCCAAGCACATCCCAAAACTCAACAAAGACTTCCAGGGGAAAACCATCTGGGCCCGGAGATTTCCCCCACCTTTAGAAGAACCACGAGTCTTGTAGATCTCATCCTTCTCCAGTTACAAAGTAGAAGCCTATTTTCATCATGGGTAACCCTTCCCCCGTCAAGATTGTTCAACCAGGAAGCTAATTGCGGATGATACGAGTTAGGTAGGGGGTCTTCCTTAAATTGTTTTTCAAAACTGGCCCTTATGTACGATCTGATTTCCTGCTGATCTTCTAATATATTTGAGTTATCATCCTTGACAGGTAAGATGTTGTTGTCTGCCATTCTAGCCCCAGCCATTCTGAAAAAACATTTAGAATTTTCATGATCTGATTCAGCATTACATTTGGTTTTAGAGCGAACAGCTGCCCTCTAGCCTCTTCCTCTTTGATTGCTCTGGCTTTCCCTCTAATTCCTCCTCTAAGTTTTGATTAGCAACATTATACGGGTCTGATAATAACTATTGCTTCACCAATCTCAGCAGATTGTATACCTCTTCCTTTTCTCTTTTAAATTCCTTAGCTCTGCTCTTACCCCAATTTTTAACCCAAATCTTTATAAGCCTGGTCTTCTCGACCCAAACCTTCATACTATGAGGGTTAACTCCGTTGGGGAGACAGGAGACAAAAATCCTAAAGGGCTTACAAAATGCCTCTTTCCCTAGCCACGACATATTGAATTTAAACGGAATGTTTCCATTCTTCCTTGCAATAGGGATGTTTTCCAGCACCAAACTTTGAGGGACATGATCTGAATGGGAGAAAGCCAATTCCCCTCCACATAGCACTTATCCATAAAGCATGCAGACCTGTTGGCCATATAAAACCTATCCAGCAAGCAATATACTCTATCCTCTCCTTTTGGCTTGTTTGACCAGGAGAAGGTGGCATTGGATGGCGGATTCAAATTAAATCCAACATTGTTAAGCAATGTGTTCCAAGACCTATTCTCGTCCTCAGACAGATTTCTATGCAATCCAATTTTCTGGTCCCACACATCCGTCATATTTAGGTCACCCCCTAAGATCCAATTCTCCGTGACACCAAGTTGGAGATTAATCCAGCTTCCAATTTCTTTCCACATAGTTGCCCATTCAGCAGGCTTATTTGAAGCATACACATTGATGATACCCCAATTACAATCCATGGTTTCAAAGACAACAACCTGCCAATGGCCATCCCTAGCAACATAATAGGATTTCTGAGCAAGGCCCCTCCAAAGGATGCAAGTACCACCCTTAATTTCCTTAGCTGCACAACTAAGAGAGGTATAGTCACTACCTACCCATTTTCCAATAGAACTCGCTTCAAAATCAGGAAGCCTATGCTCTTGAATAAGAATTACATCTGCCATCGTAGAGCGCATGGCTGCCAGCACTCTGCCTCGTTTGAGAACTCCCTTAATACCCCTAAGGTTCCAAGAGACAATTTTCATGTTTGTTATAGTAGGATCCAACCAAGTGCCTACACATTTTGTCACCAAACAGATTCTTCCTGCACGTGGCTAGTCTGACAAGGGGCAAAGCTATGTCCTTATCCTTACTTTGACCTCTCATGTCGAGGAAGATTCTCCCAAAGTTATGAACAAAAGCCAACAGCAGTATAGGTTTTATTCTCTTCCCCTTAATTGAACAAATACAACTTAGGAGGACATCCACTCCCCTTTGTAATATTCCAATGTTTATACTGAAACAGGATATCATAGAGCCACTGATTGAAGACCTTTATAATGGCAACTGCTGCCATTGCTGCAGGAATCGAAATCCTTCCATATCTATGAAGCAATCATGGAAAGTCACGGTCAAAGAAAGTCTTTATACCACGGTTCAAACTTCCCATGCAAAACGAATCTAGTGTCCCCTTCTACAAGGGGACCGACAGCCACTGCCATAAACTAATCCAAAAAGAGGACCGAATCTAGTGTCCCCTTCTACAAGGGGATCGGCAGCCATTGCCACAGGCTAATCCAGAGAGGAGGAGCTTGAGCAGAGATTTAGAGTTTCTCTCTCTAAAAGGGGCAGGCGCAAATAGGAGCGCCCAATTTTAGCGACATATGCACTTTCTATTTCTTCCTTAAGGATATATACCATAACTGTTTTTACCTTGCATTCACGTTGCACGAATGACCTGCTGCTTTAAATTTCGGGGTGTCAGCAGTGCCTCCGCGCTTCACGCGTCGTCACTGCTTCCACCCCGAAATTTGAAGCAAGAGGTCATTCCTGTATACGGCAAATCAAATTTTTAAAGGCAGGTAGTTTTGGTGAAACAGAGAATTGTCGTTCCCCACAGTGGAATCTAACTCTAAGGCTACGATCCCATGTTATTGTAAAAGAAAATCGACGTCATTGGTGCATGCAACTTAACTTTTAGCACGTGGCAAAGTTATTGCAAGAGTTGACTTTGAATTTTCAGAAATGACAGAGGATTTTTGAAAGTTGCGGTCCGATACCTTTGACACCTGGCATATTTTTTGAAGTCTAGTTATAGCCATAACATAGCCTAAGGCACAGCTTCCACTACAACAGAAGTTTGGATGGTTATTGGCAACAACTGCCATGTTCTTGGCAACAAATCGAAGCCAACTATCGAAAGTGGCATTCCATCGCACTCTTGGTAGTTAGCAAAGTGAAGCTATCACAAGCTCATGTGGCAGGATTTTGACGCATCTTCCGAGCACTCCCCCTCATCACAAAAAAGCTGAATATTTTACGCCATATCAGTAACTTCCAGCCTCCTGTGGAATCTCAAGCACCGCATCAATTGCATAGCTGTAGCTTTTTTATTTATCTCGAAAACAACTATTGGGATGGTGGAATCTGGGCCTAAGACAATGTTGCATCTTATTATTCCAATCTTGGAATAGGAGACCTCGCGATTGCATGGTCTCTCCATGGCTAAAGGATGAGCATGTTCTTAGGCCATCATAGGAACATGAATGGGGTCAAAAGCATGCGTGCTCTTCAGAAGTGAAACCGCGAGCGATTTGAAACTGAAGAATCCTCTGAGAGACGCTACATGGGCACGATCAGTGGCGTCAGCGTCCGCTTTGATGGAGGAATAAAATAAGACTTGATTGCTTCATTAATCAAAGCCGCTTTGTTTCTATCATTCATTCCTCCATCAAAGCGGGAGCCGTTTTGATTAACAAACCAACCAAGTTTTATTTCATTCCGGGAATATCCCCTAAAGAAATTAGTACTACAGGGTTGTACGGAAATGCTATGAGTCATTCATGTCACAAAGTTGCATCTAGAAAACTAAAAAAATCTACTTTGTTCTTCCTTTTGTTACAATTTGTTTGTCATGGTTTTAGGCACTGCATATCACATAAAGTGATGTTCTCGCATTATATATTATATACTATAGAAAGAGAAAAACTCCAATAATGTGTCCCAAATTAAAAAGGGTACATTTGTTACATAAGGTTTTTAAGGTTTTTAAGGGTATTCATATAGGAATACCGTAAATGTTGATGATGGCATGCTAGGTTCGAAACAAAAGACTTTTAGTGGTTTTTTTTTCGTGAAGGAAGAATGGCCCGTTGCTGCAGATGGCGATCGTTCACACGGGTTGCTATTTTGGTGCTCTACAAGTATCAGATTCTTGGTTTATTATTGTTCCCTTGCATGAGTTGGGAATTTGTCTGTGCTTCTATCTATTGTTTCTTTGTTCTATTGATTGCATCTGAGATAGACCTTCCCTTCTATTTATGTTCTTTTAGCTGTAGCACTATCTCTATGAAAAGGGCTGCTAGGCAAGGTAAGGCAGTAGTCAGGCCTATGTTGTCATCTCTGAGCTCATTGCAAATTGGGGGTTCTTCTGCTGGGGCTTTTTCGAGACAAGATTGGGGAGCCATCGATGTTCACTGAGGTTGTCTGGTCAGGATGTTCCTAGAAGTTTTTATGATGCCATGATTGGGTTTTATAATAGGAGGTGTTTGGCTGGGGCAGTAGCACTAGAGCGTGGTGCTAATGTGGATCATTTGCACTGCCAGGCCATTCTTAGGGTCCATTATAAGACTTTGAGGGCTATGAATGAGTCCATCAAGAAAGTTATGAATTGGCTTTCAAAGCCTTCAGGTGTTGCCTTAGTTTATAAGGATTTAAAGAACAATAAGCTTCATTGTTTTGAGGGTATAGCTAGTTATTGTATGAAGAATATTGGTAAGTTTCATTATTTCTGCCATCTCCATAACATCAGTAAGTTTGTAATGGAAAAAGAGAAGGATTTGTATTTAAGTTGGGGGTTTGGTGATGCCAAGAATCTTGTTGTTCGAGACAATAAAAATCTGTTGAACAGGGCTGCTCCTTTTGTGAACTATCATTGTAATTGAAGGTTGACCACTAGTTTGACATATACCTTGTGCAGGATGATTAGATTTGGAAAATTCACCTTGTCTAGTTCGTGGATAATCCTTTCTAACACAATATAAAGTTAGAGTGGCTTGAAAAGTCGCGATGAATCATTGGATGCCTTCTGATATGAGAGCCATACTATTTGAGTTGCCTACTATTTGAGTGGCGGCGGAGAGAAATGGTCCTGGCCGTGAATGATATTGGATGATAGTATTCTTAGTGATGTGGAAGATGTGAATTTTCGAGATATAAGTGATCCTAGTTTCAGCCTTGATGTGGTTATTCTGGAGCCTGGTGTGGATTATAACCCCATCCGCACAGATGATCATACGACGGTTGTTGGACGAAAGTCAGTTGCAGTTTTTTTGTTTTTATCTTTCTGTGGTAATATTGTTGGTAATGTATTGTTGCGGGCTTGTGATGGAGAGTGATTCAGATCCGCAGGGTGGTATGTATCATTCAATTCTATCTTTGCCCTCTTCGCTCATTACATCAGGCATTGATGCTTTTCATCCAGATCCTGTTGTGTATCCGACTGAGCCAGAAGAGGCTTTCTCTGACTAGGAGTTGGCTTTCAATGTAGTACAAATAGGTATGGAGGCCCATCAAATAGCCGCATCGCTTCGTATCCTGAGGCATCAGCTTACTGTGTTATTCGTTTCTAATTATGTATATCTAGTCTGGAATGTGAACAATTAGGTGTGTCAGTTTCAGAGTTATATACTTTGCGGTTTCACATGAGTCTTGCAAAAGCTTTGCTAATTCAGGAGATTCGCCAGGTGGATGATGTTATAAGGCATGCGCAATCTGAGCCAACCATGAACTTGTGTTTGAAATATGTCTTGTGCTTTGTTGTAGCGTTCATAACTGACATGCTCTTAACCAACTGGGCAAAACTGTCTAGATGTTTATTATGAATAGTCACTTCTACCCATTTATGCCCGAGTCTCGAGAACATGACACCAGGATCTACTCGAGCGATTTCCTATGGGTCCGTTACAACCTCTCCCACTTGAACTATACTCGTCCTGGAGCATCATGAGCCCATAGACCATACCATCCCATGGTGTCCAAGGCCAAGCCAAGACTATACCATCCAACAGTATCCTGATCATACTTGCCTCCATGGAGACTTGAGCCCTGCTCTAGTTATTATACCTAAAATGAATAACATTGTACACTCCCGGCTTACCAATTATTAAATTTACCATAGTGCGAAGGTTGATATCAGCTTCTATACACGGGTACACATCCTGACTAGTTTGTTCCATTAAGTATTTTCTTATGCTCCAAGAACCCTTTCAAGGCCATCACATACTGCTCTAGCCATAATATTTGGTAACTTCCATACAAGATGGAATATATAGCACAATAACAGGGGGTTACTTTAATATTTTTATACCCTTTTTCACATGGTTTTTCTATGATTTCGTCCTTGTATTCATTGAGGTGTACTAAATAGTATTTCTAGAGTGTACTCTTTATGGGCCGTTGATTCAATTTAGCTAAAACAATCCAATGGTTGTTGTTTTTCACTGCATGGGTGGTTGCATGAACATCTCTACATGTATATGCACTTTGCCTTTTGGGATCTTGCTGCGAGAGTGGATTCTTGCTGATGTGTTGGTGAAAGAAGGATATCACAGAGTATTCTTGCTGACACTTATTCTCTCTTTTTTTTTTTTTTTTTTTTTTTTTTTTTTATGTAGTATATTGGATGACTAAGTCTAGCCAATTCTACACTTGTCCATATGGATATCTGCCAAGACATTACCCACACTGCAGATTGTCAACATGACTCACCTTGGCCAATTATTTAAGGGCAAATTTTAGTCTACTACTTATGTCCTTTGTGCTATCAAAGTGTTGCATCTACATGCATTTAAAACTGGAATAAGTATCCCACTTTTGACACTTGCTAACTCATTTGGTTGCGGGATAACTAGCTATTGTCTATATTTTTTTCAAGTGCAGACTACTAAGGGTGATGGCCATACATATTGGACATTGATTGATTTCATTCCTACATCAGGAATGATAGGAATGATCCGTACATCCTACATCAGGCTAATATCTTCTACTCTTAAACGATTGAAAGAAGGTATGCCTATGTCATTTATATATTCAAATTTTTCTAGAGAAAGTGACATCTAGTTTTCATACTAGGACCACTTTAATATTATATTACATCTAGGCAAGAATGCAAAGTTTTGTAACTTTATGTGAGCATGGCCTATGCATGCTCGCCATGTATTGGCAAAAGCCATATTGAAAAGCTTGGACCCACCTTAAACATTAGATTCATTTAAAATTTACGTGAGGGATGCATTCTATTGGATTTATTTAATGTTTTACATATTAATGCATGACTACCAAGTGTTTGCTTGCATGCATTTCTTGCATGTGATATTTTTTACATGGAGAATATGTTGCATGCACGATTCACATGGCTAAAAGACTGAATGTTTGCTAACTAATTGACAAACCTAACACTTGCCACAATACAAGGAGCACAAGGTATGTTATTGTTTTTTAATTCAATGATACCCATTGGTTGATAACGGCATATGGTATCACTTGTACATTTTAGCCATGTAACGTCATATGGCAAAAATTTGTGCCCTAATGCAGCCGCATTCCACTGTCCACGGTTTCCCTAATAGCACTGCTTTATGCGGCAAACAAAGATCCGCCGTCCTGTAGCATACTGTTCTCGGGCACTTGATCCATTCTAAAATGTTGTTCTCCTTCTTGATATGCTATTTGCATTGTTTTTCGTGACTGTGGTTACATCTTGGCCTCTGCAATACATTTGTACCTTTGGTGGAACATCAATCTCTGCCACTTAGTTATCTTACAAGCATGATCGTGGAGCTCAAATTAATCTACTTGTATGGGATTCGTGGAAGTCTATTAAACAAGCTGTGGAGACAAAACTGGCCAGGCTTCAACTTAAAGTACTGCACAAATATTACAGTTGGAAGGCGTTAATTCAGGTCTGTTATACCTTGGATTTCTATTTTGTTTACAACTTTTATGAATGAAGGAAACACAGGTAATACTTTGTCAGTTGAATATGGGGTGATACACATCTGCAAGAAAATGGGAGTTGGTAGTCCCTAACCTTTTGCTTCCTAGCAGATTGATACAACCAGTTTTATATAGCTAGTGGCATAACTAGTAATCAGTATTTGAGACGAAATGATGAAGCCATCCTGGCATGATTTGCCATACTGATATAGTTAAAACAGGAAGTATTTTCTAACCGGGTGAAAGCATGCTACGGTGTACCACTTTTGGAACCCTCAAAAGTACCTACACTGGGTACTTTTAAATCTGGTACTTTCATAGTTTTCTTTCCATTAAAATCAATTGAATTTTTTTGAATTAAAGGTCAATAACATGTCAATCTCTAGTATCAAAGGATAACAATAACATTAGAGACTAAAATGAATGAACCAACTCTCAAACTTATTGTTTATTGAGATATTTGTGCGAGTTCCTAGTACCCAGTACTGGATACTTTTTTAGGTAGTTTTGCACTCCCTAAAAGGTAATTTATATGGTACACCCTAGCATGCTTTCACCCAACCATGGGAATTCTTGTATGATTTTAATTTTGGTTTTGAATAGAGGGCATGACTGTCATTGATACAATATTGTTATGTGATTATGTTTGGGTAAAGGGCGATAAGCCAAGAATGTTTATAGCTTACCTGTGGCAGGTGTACAGTTACCCAGTAGGCTAACATGTGCTTTGCTGCTGCAGGTAACCAAACATTCTTCTCCCATTACTTTGGTTTTGGAAGCTGCTGTCAGGATGCTATAAAGACTATTTGTTCTTCCGCAACATTGAAACACTTGTAACTTTTATCTTATTTGCTTTTCGCATATGATGTTCCAATCGTGTATCAGGTAACCAAACTTGTTCCTCCATGCGAAGTTTGTAACGTAGTAGTTTGGGCAAAAGGATTTTTGCTCGAACAAGACTTACAGATTTGTGCTTACAGCAGAACGCTATCTTCTCTTGGACTACAACACAATGCTTGCGAAACTATTTCTGCAGTATTTTTGAATTTTGCAATTATGTTTCTATCTGTAATTGCCATCTTTTTCATGATATGATGGTATTCTAAGTTCTTATTCTGCTACTAGTTTCTTCTTAAGATCAAAACTGCAGCTTATGTGTCTTGATAAGCTTATTAAAAATGATCTTCAGTCTGTTTAAACTTCAGTTGGTATATGAAATATACAATGGTCTTCCTTTCCTAGTATCTTGTCTTTGTTTTCCACGCTTATTGCTCTCTTATATTTTAGCTTCCTTTGTTGAAGTAATTGCCTATCCGCATCTATTCCTTCTGTTTTCCTTTTCTACATCTCGTCTTATAGCTGATATTTGTGGTTATCTTTATGTAGTTTTGTTTATTTGACTCTTTAGAATGTATCTTCAATTTCTTGTTTATTAATGTCTCAAATCAAGGCCTGGATTAGATAATCACCTGTATCTTGTTCAGGACTGCAGTTAAAAGGCTTTTATGTCCAAATGGACTTAGAGGTCTTAAAGGTCTGATGTAAATCAGGCTTAAAAGGGGTTTTTTTTTTGTAGAAACGGCAGTGATATTATATTACATGTAAATACATAGTAATACAAAAGGACAGGGGGAAACCCTGTTATAAAGGCCAAATTGAAAATTGGCCTTGACACTCCCAAGGAGGATAATTATCTAAATTCAAACACTGTTTAAAGGTTTTTAGGAATAACAGAATCAAAATTATAAAAACATTTAAGTTTCAAGCGTTACGATAATACGCTGGTATGATGAAACCCCGATGCGTGACTCAGTCAAGGATATGATTGCGGCGTGAATAGTATATTTGAGCAATGGTCGTCAAGCTCCACTGCTCCATAAGCAGAGGAATCCAGAATGTGGAGGATCCACGATTCCCCGGCCCCTATACAGATTTGAAGCTTCTCCTCGAAATAAGGCTTGATTTCCTGTTTAAAGAGCCAAATATCTTCATCTTTTAATATCATTTGAAAGGTTAGGATCATGATAGATCTGTTTTGACCCATTCTTGTTTGCCAACACCTCGATGAGGCATGGGTCGGTATCTTAGGGACCTCTACGGCATGGCGCCCTCATGATGCTTGTTGACTAGATAATGTCATCGGAGACATTAGATATGTTATTGAAGTAAGAAGAAAAGAAAGCATAGAACCCACGAAAGAGCCCAAAGCATCCCATCTTTTATCATAGTTGCATCCCTTGTTCATGCATTGTGCCATAGTCGCTTACATACGCTAACTCCAATTGGAGGGTAGTCTTAAGAAAGTTCAAGTCACGGAGCATGGTGATTAATGGCCATATTGTTCCTGTGATTCAGATTACCCACAAGCATAATGATCTAATTGTATCCTCAAAGGAGGAAGTATTTGCAAGGAAGTCAAAAAGATCATGTTCAGCTGTTGGAACAGCACCAATATGATTACTTATCCAGTTCCAAAAAGGGGTCAGCCAAGGGCAAATAAATATGTGTGTAGAGGACTCGGCTTGGCCACAGCCTAAAGGACATCTGTCAGAGTTTTGATTATTATATTTTGCTCTGTGGGCATTAGACTTCAAGCTTTTATTCAAGAAAAGCCACCTGAAAAGAATGACCTTCTTTGCACATTGTAGTTTCCATCCTTTTCTTATAATCTGAATGGCGTTACATTGCAACCCCATTGGTGGCAACTTTAGTGCTCGATCCCCAATGACAAGAAATAAGCTTTAGCCACACTATATCCTTTACCATCCATGGCCCAATTCTGATCAACTGTTTGTGCTCTCCTCCCCCTATTATGCCTTGTTAGGGCTTTGTAAATATTTCTATTGGAGATGGTGTCTTGAACAAGACTAGAAATTTCTAGCCATGTTTTCCAGTTCTCACCAACTGCCATGCTACCAATTGTGCACAAGCCCCTATCCGTCCACTCCTTGTACTTCCTTGGATGTTTAAGAGCTAAACATCCATCATCTTCTTGACCAGCCCTTGATGCGAGAAAAAGTTGAAGTTTTACGAGACTGTTCTCTTGGATAAGCTTTTTAAAGCACCACGGACACCTTGTTTCGGGCTTGGATAATCCTTCTCATTATGGTGGAGGTGCCGACCACTGGATTGAGTTGATAAAAGAATGAATCGGGTAGATGATGAGGGGTAGATGGGCTTCCCACTAATGTAGTCTTCCCAACCCAATATCTAGTGAAAACAAGGGCAGGAGATTTAGCATTTGGGTCCGAGCTCTCGGATCAATTTTCTTTGCCAAAGCTTGGGCCTGCAAGAAAAGATCTTTGCATCCCAATCCCCCTTTCTTTCTAGGCAAAGTCAAATATTTCCATCCCACCATATGTGTGCCTTGCCAAATAAATTCCTTCATAATGACCTCTAGCTCACAGTAAGTCTTCATACGCAATTATTGCTGATGAAAAATAAACATGAGAAGTGGCAATAACACTTGTTAATTATTTCTACTCTCGACTAAAGGCAGAGATTTGGGATACATTTGGAGCTTTTTCTTTATCTTAGTCACAATGGGTTCCCAAAGGCCATGGACTCATGTTGAGGGGCTAATGGAAGACCCAATAGTTTGGTAGCTTTACGAAGACCACGGACACTTATCCCCTCAATGTGATCTTCAGGGCTATCGAAATGAAGGCACATTTTTTCCTTGTTTAGAACCACTCCTGAAGCTTTCCCAAAAGTTCCATGGCGTATGTAAAATGCGGATCTTGTCCCCTTGCCTTTTAAAACACAAAAGTATCATCGAGATATCTTGCATTAACGATAAAGTGTCTTTTGTATGCGGAAGATTTAGGCAACTGATTTTCTTATCTTGTTGCATCTTCATGATAAATCTAGTAACCATTTTACGCTACTATTAGGAAGAGATAGGGGGCTAAAGGACACCCCTGTCTCACCCCTCTTTTGCACTCAAAAAAGGAAGAGGGACCATTAACTAATACTGTTGAACAGCCAGTTGCATTGAAGCCAACTATTTTTCCAATAACATGTTCTGAGAATCCAATCTGTGCCATGGCTCTATAAAGAAATTTCCAATCAATGGTGTCATAGGCTCTCTTAAAATCCAACTTTAAGAGCACACAACCTTGATTGGTTAGTCTATTCCAGTGTAGACCTTCATAGGCTTCAATAAAATTGTCCAAAATGCACCTCCCTGGAAGAAAGCCAGACTGGACTGGGCAGATCTTATTCTGAAGAATTTTTTTGATCCTGTTGGCAAAGATCTTAGCCAAAACTTTATATGTCACATTTATTAATGAGATTGGTCTCCAATCCAAAAAATTGATAGGCATATCTACCTTTGGGATTAGAGCAATTAGGCCTGCATTAACTGCCGGGTGTAATTTTTCAGCCTGCCAAGCACCCTGTACAAATGTAACTATGTCCTTGTTCATTACATCCCAGAAATGATCATAAAATTCAGGGGGTAGACCATCAGGTCCAGGGCTTTTCCCATGAGCCATACTCCTTAATGTACTTAAAATCTCAGCTTCCATAGGAATTGCCAAAAGTTGCATATCCTGAATATAATCATCCTTTGGTCCAAGGTACTCAAAGAATTCAGCCATTTTAGCACTGTCATTATCCTTGGCTGCAAATAATTCCTTGTATTTACTGTAAAACAATTTTTGGATGTCTTCTTGCTTAGACAACTCTTGCTGATTATCATCTCGAACTGAGACTATCCCATTGTTCATAATTCTACTTTTAGCAACTCTGAAAAAGAATTTTGAACTGCAATCATCCATGAGATTCACATATAAACACGCTTTTTTTATGGCGGACTTTTAGCTTCATATTCTTCAATCAACTTGACCTTCCTTTCCAAGGATTCCTCTTTCTGCTGCTGTTGCACATTGGCTTTGTCCAAGAAGAGATTCTGCCTAACATCCCTTATCTCCGAATAGACCTCCATTTTTTCTAGCCTTTTTTTCCTGTTCCATTCCTTGCCCCACTGCTTAACCCAATTTTTGATTTGTTTGCTTCTGCATATAAACTCCTTCATAGAGCCACTTGCATTCAAGTGCTCCAACGAGCTATAAAATCTGGTGAAATCCTCACAAAATGTCTTGTTATTCAGGAGACTGACATTAAATTTGAAAGGAGTATCAGCACATCTGTTTTGAGGAAAAATGCCAGTGTCCAGGATCTGTGGGTAATGATCTGAGATTGAATTGCTATAGTCATTGCTGATAATCAGATTATCCCAGTCATCCAAAGTGGAAATACTGGTATAGTATCTGTCTAGAAGGCAATAAACTCTGTCATTCCCCTTCCTCTTATTGCACCAAGAGTATGCATTAGAGGAAGAGGGCATGGTATATAAAACTATGAACCAATTTGTCCCATTGAGTTCTCTCTCCTTTGGACATATTGATCTTCTTTCCTGCCTTTTGCTCCCAAGATGGAGTGTTATTAAAATCCCCACTGAGAATCTAGTTATTGGTATTCTGTCCTTGCAGCCAATTTGCCATGTTTTTCCATTGCTCTTCTCTTTCTTCAGGAGAGGTAGAGGCATAGACATTTATGATGCCTACTTGCTCTTGCCCAATCTTCAGAAATGCCACCTGCCATCTACCTGAGGGGTGCAAGAAAGAATTTACCATTTTATACCCGCTCCAAGCAATGCAGATGCCTCCTTTTGTGCCATCTGCAGGGGACCAGATGGATTCTCCATTGGGGAAAATCCAATTTCCCAAGTTTGAGGCTTCAAAGGCTGGCAGCCTGTGCTCCTGTAAAAGGACAATATCTGCTTTGAGCTCCTTGAGAGCTATTAGAGCCCTTTTCCTTTTCAGGGGACCCTTGATTCCTCTTCCATTCTCCCTAGGAGTATAGACCTTTTTCTGTCTTTTTTTTTATCTATGGCAGAGGAGTGACATAGTTCTGCTCCTTTAACTCACTCCCCAACTCATCTTCACAGACTTCTTCATCATCCCAGAATTTACCAGACAGCCTGGAAGGTCTTTCAGTTCTCTTAGCTGAGCTGCTGGAGTCTTGAACACTTCCCTTTCCAGGATTGATGTGTTTCCAGGTGTGGCTTCCTCCAATTCTTGACCAGAGGGGCTTATAGGTCTATTGATCTGATCACTAACAATTTCCTGGCCAGCTGGAGTTACAAGTATTTGGGGCTGGTTCCCCAATCCTTGGCCAGTGGACTTACAGGCCTATTGCAGTGCCTAACATCAATTCCCTGGCCTTCTGGAACTGCAAACCCTGGATTTGGGTCAATATTTAAATCCCCAGTATCAGATGCATCTTTTACATGGTCCTCAGCAAAAGAGGTCTCTATTGTAGTATCTTCAATGCTTGAAACCGGGTCAAAAACCTCTGATTCTTTGGGGAATAATTCCATGATAGGAAGGGGAGATTCATTGCTATTGTTGGTTGTCAAGAGAGGAGTTTTGGGTGAGCTCGGTTCTCCTTTCTCCTTGCACCCAGTTGACTCCTCGGATGAGGAATAGCTCCCATTCTCCGAGAGGGCTCCCTTATTATTGAGAGCCATGGAGTTTATTCTTTTGATAGGATTTTTCTTCCTCCATAACCCCTTTCCCTTTGGAATCACGGATTGTTGAGGACCTTCACTTTAGAAGCGTCCTCCATGAAGCTGGAACCTTTCTTTTCCATTGGTTCTCAATTTCCTTTCCAAACTCTTTCTGCCTCCACTTTGCTTTCTCCTTTTCTCTTTCTTCTCTGATTTTTTGCTTCCTTCTTTTCCTTTTTCCTCCCCATTTTATTACTTTGTATCTTTTACGCCTTACCTTTATTGGGTGTGATCCATATTTCCTCCTTCTGATTCCCCTGTTTCCCCTGATTTATTTCCCTTGAAGTCTCTTTTAGCTCTCTCTCTCCTTTACAGATTTCCCCCCCATGAAGTCTCAATCCACGCGGTAGAGCATGGGCGTGGCGGAACCTCCACCATACCAATTTTAAGGTTTTGGGTTTACCAAAGTAATCCACAAAGTTTATGTCACTCGGGATTGGCTTTAAAAGGTCGATTTGAGCCCAAACTCTTGGGGCTTTATCTGGAGAAACTTCCCAACTAATAACATTCCCAGTCTGCTGGAACAGAGTGAGCAGGGATTGCTCATTCCAGTACATCGGATTTAGACCTTGTAAAGATGTCCAGGCCGGGTGAAACAACTCAGAAAAGTTCTGAGGGTCAAAGGAAGGATACCATTTTTGAAAGAAAAATTGAGTGTTAGCCTTAGAGATGGTTCCTTGTTTAAGCAAAAGGGTAGCTGTCTGGTTATTACCGCACTCAACCATAAAAACAGAAAAATCAATCCAGTATATACTGTTGATTGCGACCCCCTGTTCCATTCTCTCCAACTCCCCTTTTAAATATTGAAGTCTGACCCCCTCATGTCGGATGCAACCAAGGAGTCCACGGGATTTCAAAAATTTTAATTTACTTTCTACTGCTGCATTTCGAAGAGGCTTACCCACAAAGACCGGTTTCTTGTCTGTCAGCAGTTCATTTCGCACCTCCTCCCCCACCTGATTTGCATAGTCCAAGATTTGGTCCACTGCCTCCTTCTGACGCTGCAAGGTCCCCACTCCTGAAGATCGCCTGGTATTCACCATATCTGCAGTAGAAGTAAGGAAATCCCCAAAAGCCAAGAAATCCTTCACCTTTTCGCCCTTCTCTATCGCTGCTAGGTGGCCCGCAATCTCCCGGATCTGGCTATGTCCCTTCTCACTTAGGGTACGAATGATATTTAGTAATTCTGCATTCCTGATTTCTCTTTTGTCATTATTCTTTCCCGTCACTGTTGTCCCATTTCCCCCCAAATCTGCCCCTTTCTGCACATTTTGCACATTTCCCAATACCAGTCCTGTCTGCCCCAACTGTTGTACATTCCCAGACAACCCTGTCTCCTGTTCCACTATTTTCAACGAGTCTTTTCCTTCTTTTTCCATTTTTTAATGTTTTAAATTTTCTCAATACTGCAAAGCAATCTACACTCCTAACTGTAAACTTTCACCACTATTTTGCTATCCGTCCACGAACAATGCGTATGGAAGACACCAGCAGCACTAACATTCCTATCACCCACAAACTCACCTAGCCAAGATTCTAGAAGCAAGACCTCAGATTGAGGAACCACAGATGAGATAGGTGTAAATAATTCTTCAGGGAAGAATCTATTGTACACCAAGCTCTCCCATAGCCATGCACTCTCTCCCTCAAGCCATCCACAAGAGAATCTATCCCCTTGGATCAGGATCGTGAAGAGTTTCATGATTTAGGGTTGAGAGGTTTCTGTTCTCCCGCCCACGCTCCCGCCATCCCAAGATTTGTCATACAAGTACATTCTCAAGCATAACAAAATCGTTGGAATAAGAAAGACCTGACACTTATTCTTACAGAGGTATTTGTAGCAATTCTTCAGTTAAAGGGAAGTTTTTTTTGTTTTATTTGCTTGTAATGTAAAGTTTCAGATGTGATGGTTTTACATAGTGCTGCAAAAAAGAGTTGTGTTTTCTTACTTTTTGTGCTGGTTCTACAATACAGGTTCTACAATATGCAGCTGCAAAACTGCCTTCTATTTCCTTAACCGAGTTCTGTCTGCATATTTAGGAAGAGTAAGGTTAAGACGTGCTGGTTTTACATAGTGCTACAAAAAAGAGTTGTGTTTCCTTACTTTTTGTGTTGGTTCTACAATATATTGCTGCAAAACCGACTTCTATTACCTTACTCGAGTTTTGTCTGCATATTTAGGAAGAGTTTTGAGATTTTGGCCTGCAATATAGCTGCGAGAACACATTAGGCAAAACACTGTAAGCTTTTATCAGGACCCCCAGCTTCCCTAACTTGCTCTGTTTGCCATTGGCTATGGAAAAACCCATGGTTCCACCATCAAATTCCAGTCCCGACCTCCTGCAATAACTTCCTCTGTTTGTCAGAATTGTGCTAACTGCTTCCGTCCGCTGCCGCTTTCCTAATTTCTCCAATCCCTAAATGGTTGATAACCTCCCCTTCAAGCAACCATTATATAATCTATTAATTTCTTTAATGTAAAGCCACCATTGTGTTTTGTTTTTTCACCATTGTTTCTTTTGTATGCACAGTTAACCATTGACACGAAAAAAATGAGGTGTGTGTAAATGAAATTGTGAAGAACAAAGTTAATTGAAGAGATCGATATTATCAAATGACAGGATCTTGGGCCAAGCTACCTCTGTTAAAGATGCTCCAACTGACAAAAGAGGATGCCATTTATATGGAAATTGAATTAAGACGATTAAAGGGCAACTTTTCAAAGGGAAGATCTGCAAAGTCCTTACGAACGCTATTGTTGTAAAACAAGTGTTGTATTAGCTACCTGCTTACTTTTCTGCTTATGCAGTTGCAATGTGATAATCTACTGGTTTTTGCAAGATCTACTTATTATTGTGGATTTATTTGCTGCATTTATTTATAGATATTCAATCCCCATTATTTGTTATGTTGGAAATGCATACAATTTTCTAATAAACACCCTTCATATTCTAGTACTTCGATACAACAATGTGATATATGGATGTGCATGTGGGTTCAATTCTTGGGAGGTTTGCTTTGTTAGGGCCCGAAGGGCCCTTTTTTTATATATATAAATAAACAATTTGGGTTTATTATGTAATAAAATATAGGCATGTGCTAGATGCATACATTTAAAGGGTTTTTATGAATAAAAGGGTGATTCAAATGCATGACTAATGGTCAAAGGGTGAACTATGGCACAAGTGCTGAGGCATGGCAGACCCGGTAAGTGAATATTTATTGCATGACCAATGTGTAGCTGTAGATTATTTTGAGACTAGTGAATATCGGGAAGATAATTCCTAAGTAATGGTCGAATGCTGGGATGTGACTGTTAGCATGATAGGGTTAATGGTTGGTCGACCCAAAAATTCCGGTTGGTGTCTAAAGGCCATTAATAAATTTGGGGGGGCAACAAATGGATAGGGGAACACATGGAGTATTTCGTGAAAACAAAAGCTTCATTGTAATGTGAGAGAGAATGGTTGGGCGGCGGTGAATAGGGGAGTTGGACCGGTGCCGCCTCAACTCTAGTCTTGAAAAAAATAGAAGCATGGGAGAATGGGAAGAGGCCGTGGTTTGATAACAAAAGGGGCTTTGGAGATGGTAGCGGGGAGTTTTATAATAGAAGAAATCCATACTATAATCGAAATAAGCAGCCAAATCCTAGGCAAGGAGGAAGTACCTCTGGACAATTTGTTCCTGAAACTCAAGATGAAGAATGCTTTAACCTGGAGCAAGGCGAAAACCAGGTAAAATTATATGGGCTAAATAGGATATGTTCCGGCTCAGGTTTTGTGAAGCTTAGATGGCAAAATGGTCTGGTGATTAAGATGGAAAGAGTAACACATGATAGGAAATAATGCATGGATGGCAGTAAGAGACTGGATTTCGTCTTGCAGCCATAGGTTGTTTGGGTCTGTAAAATAACACTTTTGGCTGATTAAGAGCTAAGGGTTTAAGTGCAGATCAAGCTAAGTTAATACATTATATGAGAAGTAAAACAGGTCTGAACTTCTATTACCTTACTCGAGTTTTGTCTGCATATTTAGGAAGAGTTTTGAGATTTTGGCCTGCAATATAGCTGCGAGAACACATTAGGCAAAACACTGTAAGCTTTTATCAGGACCCCCAGCTTCCCTAACTTGCTCTGTTTGCCATTGGCTATGGAAAAACCCATGGTTCCACCATCAAATTCCAGTCCCGACCTCCTGCAATAACTTCCTCTGTTTGTCAGAATTGTGCTAACTGCTTCCGTCCGCTGCCGCTTTCCTAATTTCTCCAATCCCTAAATGGTTGATAACCTCCCCTTCAAGCAACCATTATATAATCTATTAATTTCTTTAATGTAAAGCCACCATTGTGTTTTGTTTTTTCACCATTGTTTCTTTTGTATGCACAGTTAACCATTGGCACGAAAAAAAATGAGGTGTGTGTAAATGAAATTGTGAAGAACAAAGTTAATTGAAGAGATCGATATTATCAAATGACAGGATCTTGGGCCAAGCTACCTCTGTTAAAGATGCTCCAACTGACAAAAGAGGATGCCATTTATATGGAAATTGAATTAAGACGATTAAAGGGCAACTTTTCAAAGGGAAGATCTGCAAAGTCCTTACGAATGCTATTGTTGTAAAACAAGTGTTGTATTAGCTACCTGCTTACTTTTCTGCTTATGCAGTTGCAATGTGATAATCTACTGGTTTTTGCAAGATCTACTTATTATTGTGGATTTATTTGCTGCATTTATTTATAGATATTCAATCCCCATTATTTGTTATGTTGGAAATGCATACAATTTTCTAATAAACACCCTTCATATTCTAGTACTTCGATACAACAATGTGATATATGGATGTGCATGTGGGTTCAATTCTTGGGAAATTTGCTTTGTTAGGGCCCGAAGGGCCCTTTTTTCTTTTTTTTTTTTTTTTTTTTTTTTTTTATGTAGTTCTTCTCTATTTTCATACTTTTATTTCATTGGGGTTCGTAATGATTTGTTTTACCTTAAATGTTGCCATTCTTTTATTTTCATGTGCTCCTCCAATGTTCTTATTCCCAGCTTGGGCATTGCCACTTCGCTCTTTGTGTCTCCTTATTCTTTTTTATTTTTTATTTTCCATGTAAAATCTGTGTTACCTTTAGGGTTTCTCCGGCTGCATAATTTTGATGGACGATGGTCGGATTTGGCTCACCTCTTAACCTAATTGTTCACGGATGGCATCTTCCGGAGTATCTCCCTGACGGTTCGTGGGCTTGCCATGGATGCAGCGAAACATTCCAGCTGGCCTTCTTATATTTAAGATCATCTGGTATCATATCCACACTTCATAATTCTGTTTGTTCTCCTTTGTTAGCCGGATTCTGTCTCTTGTGGATGGGAAGAAAGAAGGGCGGATTAAACAAAGCAACAATCCTCAGATTAGAGAAAGATAGACAAATGGCTGAGAAAAGAAAAGGCCTTTTTGGTTTCCACAAGCCAGCTAAGGCTGCAAGTACTCCTAGGATTTCTGCACCTAGCGAAGGTGAAGGTTGCTCTGCACCAATTTTGATTGCATCACGTGATGGGCCATCTAAATTGCCAGTGGAAGTTGTTGCCATCTCCCCTGAGTTCCCTGGCTATCCTGATCCTGCTCAGCCTGGTTTTGCTGATCCACAAAGGGTCGTCATTCAGGTTGACACAATAATTATTATGTTTTAGCCATGCTGACTTGTGGATTTGGCTGCCCAAGATGGTTAATCTAAGGCTGCTGGTTTTCTTAATTTGTTGGCTGAAGCTATACTAATCTGGAATGCTGGCGATGCTTAACATTTCCTCTTTCATTGATTAACATTTTGTACTATTATGCACCTAGCTACTCTTAGACTCTGCTTTTAAGTTTTAGGTGGAATGGTTTTTGCATGGTAAATCTTATTCACATGGCTGCTGCTATTCTGAACTGAGTTGTTAAAGTGCTTGTTATCTTTCGGAATTTATTGATGTAAACTTTGTAATTTTTCCTTTTTCCACGATTGTACAGCTTGTCATCTTCCAGATTTTCTAAAGGACTTGATTTCTTAAACTTTACATGCTGTCCATTGTGCTATTGATCTGAAACTTTATGGTTAATACATTACTGTCTAAGTTGCCTAAGGTGAAAGGCGTTAAGCTGGTTTTTGTCCTCTGCTTACCTGCATGTAGCTTTACTTGTTACCCTTCTCAGGCTAATATAGTTCTGGTTCTACTGCAGGTAACCGGACTAAACCCTCCATGTGGTTTCTTGGCTTTGTCTCGAGCTTGGTTTCTGCTCAAATTTGCAAGTTCTTATGGTGATATTTTACAGACTCCGGATAATGTTTGTTTAGAACAATATTTAAATGGTGCTATTTATCTACATTAGTTTTATTTCCAAAGAACAACAAGCTGGATGTATTTCCTTGTTATCCCGTACCATTATATCTATGTTGACTATTTTTTCCTTTATTGCTATATACAGCAGTTTCATGGCTAGCTAAATTTCTACATTCTGATATTCACTTGTTAAAACGTTTTATGTTTTTAGTATTTGCTGCTTCTTATTTTTTGCAATAATAGGATGACTTCTACATACTCTACAAGTGTCTTTATTTGTCCCTTTGTTGGTTTATTTATCTATATTCCTACTGTTTACCAGCTATTGTGTTATGTCCTACGTTCCTAGTATTGTGCATGACATAAGCATTTATGTTATCCTTTACTCTTTATTGGTGCTATACTACCTATGATATTATTGAGATTATTTTTTCAATTTGTCAAGCTTTGTGTCCTTCTCACTTGCAAAGTACCCTTTCTTGTTACTTTAACTTTCAAGTCCCCTTTCTTGTTCCTCTAGTTTTTCTCATGGCTACTTATACTGCTCTACCTCTGTTCTATTTTGGCTTACATGACCATCATGTCCTTTTATTTCTATTGTTTTTTATTCCTCTATGTATTTATCGTTTGCCCTTTATGTTGTTTATTATTTTCTCGTTAATGATCCTTATCAAGGCTTGGGTAAGGTGCAGCACCTAATCTTATCCAAGGCTGCAATTATTAAAGCTGGATTTCCCAAATGGGATCTTTAGGCTTAAATCTGATATCTTTCAGACCGGGGGTTTTTTAATGTTACCTCAGCTTTCAAGTTTAACTTGAGACCTTGGTTTGGATCTTGGTGTTTTTTTTGCCATTTTTCTTACTAATATGCTATGATTGCTATTTCAGAACCCGGTGAATGTTGATATTGATGAAGATTTGAATACTGTATGGATTAAGGAGTTGGTAGCATTGGGTTATGATCAATGCAATATTTCCAGTCCAAACATGGCTGTTCAAACCTTAATTGCTTGTATCAAGGGGTAAGGATGTCCATCAATATATTATTCATAAAGAGAAGAGTCTCGTCAACAAGAACAAATCTCCGGTTAGTTACTTTGGTTTTAATGGGTGGTTCTCCACATTTCATAAAATGAAGGTTACGAATTTCAAACTAGAGGTTTGCAAGACTCTTATTGCCAAAATTTATCTTGATATGGAAGCTTTTGCTCTTTGCTAGGACATGTTTGGAAGACGATTTGGCTAGAAAGTTTGCTATTGGCCTGAAACACCTTGAAAAGGTTCATGATATGAAGTCCTCTCTTCAGGCTGACGTTGATTCTAATGATAATACAGATAATTTTTTGAAGGACAGTGTGAGAAACTGCCTGTTTTCCGATGATGATTTAATTGATGATGAGATTCTAGATGGTGATAAAAATGACAATGACAGCCAAGAGGTGGATGACCAAGAGGAAGTTCCTACTTTAACCCTTCAGAATTCTTCAAAATTTCCTATCATTCCGGACCAAATTGTTGAATGCTTGCTGCTACCTGGGATCATGCTATCTGGAGGAGCCAGAACTTTGGTGCCCTTGCTCCAATTAATCTTGATACATGGAAGGCCTTGGCTGGGATTATTGATGATGAAGTTAGATCTGCTACTGCTAAGGCAACTAAGCTTGAAAAATATTTCACGAAAAAGGAAATTAATCTACCCTTACCAGCTGATTTCTTTGGGCAGCCATGTCTCTATGGTACTGCTTGGCACATCAGCCAAAAAGGGAATATGGCATATTCTAATGATAAGAGAGATGGATTCTTTCTTAAAAAACTTTGGAGAACTCATTGCCCGTTTATATCTTGTGGTTGTGATAAAACAGTGAAGAAAAATGATAAGTCTCAAGAATGCAGAAGTGGAATTGTTTGGATTGACCATGCTGTATGGTTCATCCTAAACAAGTTAGATATTGTTTTTCCTAACATTGCACCTATGGCTAAGATGGTTGGCCTTACCAAATTGTTGCATAACGTGCTTAAACCAGCTATTCTTGCTTACATTTCATACCTTGAAGTTAGGAGAATTTTTATCAACATGACTCTGCATTATGCTGAATCTCCCGACTGTGACCTTATGGCTGCCTTTGGTAACAACAAACTTGCTGATATTACTTAAAAAACTCTTAGGCCTATTGCTTTCAGGCATAGCCAGGTTGCCAAAAGGAAATATACACCTGCCAGCATAGACAGAACTTCTGAATAGTTCTTCACCAAATCTTTTCACTCCTAAAAGACCTCCAAGAGTGACCTCTGATCCTCGCCTTTCCATGGACAATAGTACTTCTACCAACATCTTTGATGGTAAAACTGCTGCAGATCTCAACTTTGATGAATATTCTGTCACCAAAGGTGGCAACAAAGTAGTTTCGTTGGATGGGGGTGTTCCGAACAAGTTGGACTACACTGACATTACGAGGTTCGTATAACTTATTTCTTATACTTGCATAAGTTTTCTTCTGCTCTCATTTCATCACATTCATTTATTCATTATGGTCTTGATTCTGAGTTATTACCGAGGCACCAAGGGTTTTTTGTGAAGAGTTTTCCCTTGATGTCTGGCTGTTTTTTAAAAAAACTTTTTAATCTCAATTTCTTTATCTCATTGAGGGCTAGTTTCCTCCATAAACTCGGCTTTCTCTGGATATGCCTATATCCCATTTATTATATTTTCTCCTTCTCTCTAGATGACCCCTACTAAACTATTAAAACCTTTTTTTAGGATATCTTGCGTAACACGAGATCTATTGTAAGAGACAGCAACCATAGAAGACATCTGGTTTCTGAAAAGTTTAAAGACAATGCTAAAGTGGTGCACAGTACATTTTTTTCGAAATCCTTGGAGAAATTCAACATTCGAAGTATTTTTAATGATGTCCTAACGGATTCTATTCCGTTTCTAGCTGTTGAATTGTTGGACAATACCCTTTTTGGATGGAGATACCCTGACCAATTAAGAGATAAACTTTATAGACCTTTTGAAATTTTTGCGGATGGTCTCCCAAAAAAATGTCCTTGCCAAAATCCTTCTTTAGCTAAATTCATTGATCCGCTATTGGTCATATTCGTACTATGGACCTAGATATTATTCATTGCCCAAAGCTTAAATTTGCTTTATCTTGTGGTCTCAATCATATTCCAGACTCCTCTTTTTCCAAGGTTCAATTTGCTGTGGATTTCAAAGCTACTGTTGAGCAATTCTTTTCCGTTCACCAATTCAAATTGTTACATCTTGCTGATATGGAGATTGAATCTATTAAAACTAAATTGATTGACTTAGCTTTCAGTCGTATTTCTGATTTCAAGAACAAATGTAGTTATAAAAGATTCCTCTGGGATGATGGTGATGTTAGGAAGAACATACTTTGGCTGAAAAATAATCTCTATATTTCTGAGGTTGACAAGGCTGGAAATAATGCTTCTTTTATTTGCCAAAGACACATTAGGGAAATGGCCCTGATCAGATTAGACAGTCCGATTTTGAGAAGATCCCCTTTAATGTCCAAGAAATCAAACATGAATGTATTGATGGGATTTCTAATATATTAGCTCTCCAACAGCCATCAAGCAATAGATTACCCTACCTTATGGGTACGTTCAAGGCGCACAAAGGGGATTATAGATGGCTTACAAATGCTCACAACACTGTCTTCACTGAAATCTCTGATTTGTTGACCTCTATTTTAAATAATTTTGTCTCTCTTTGGCCAGAGATTTGCCATTGGAATACTGCGGAGATTAGGCTTTGGATGAAAGATAAAGTCAATCCATGTTGGCTCATCAATTCGTCCTATGACTTTGTTCTGAATTTACCAAAAAAGATTTTTAATGTGTACTCCATGGACATCACTAAATGTTACGAGAACATTCCTCTTGAAGGTAATGATGGAATTATGGAAGTCATTACAGATGTAGCCTTCCTAGTATGGGAATTCATGTCTCATAAGTTGCCTTTATCTCAACTTATTGTCTTGAACAGGGTTGGCGCTTACAGTGTTAAATGGAAAAAAGTCATTGATGGTAAAGTTAATGGCTCTATTATGTCAAAACAGGATTTTTGCAGAATCAACAGTTGGTTGTTAGGCCATTGTTATCTCCAAATGGGTTCCCAGATTTGGAGACAGAAAAAGGGCATTCCAATGGGTTTTTCAAGCAGTCCTGCTTGGTGTAACATATACTTAGCGTGGCTGGAACTTAGGTTCGTCTCTCGTCTTGCTCAACTGGGAAGATTTAATGATATTTCCAGGTTCCAATTTGCATTTAGATATATTGATGATTTGTGCATTATTAATGGTGGGGATCTTAAAGAATTCTTCTGCAAAGAGGCGGATTGTACTGTCTACAACATGGACGTTCTAGGGCTTAAAGATGAGACAATATATCAGAGGAATTCAATGTTGGGGATTGGTATTAATTTCCTTAACTTTTCTGTCCAAGTATTGGATCCTCACAGTGGCTTGTACCATTTCTTTCGTTATGATAAAAGGAAGAAGCTCAGTTTTAAAGTTAACAGGTTTATCAAGGCATCAGGATGCAGACCTTATGGGCAGGCCTCCAAAGTCATTATATCTCAGATTTTCCCTTATGTTTATGCACACTCAAATAGTTTGGCTGCTGCTGAAGATGTTTATGACTTGGTTGTTACTTTCTGCAACAATGGCTTCCTCAAAAAGGATATCACAAGGATTGTTTTCCATACTCTCAAGTTTAATAACTTTCCAGGACTGCCCTTTGATATTGATGACATGGCTAGAATGCTAAAGAATCTGCTGTAAGTCCTTTTCTTGATACGTTCCTCTGATTGCATTATATCATCAAATGGTTACGGGTTGGGTAGAGTCCCTGTGTTGCAACATGGCTCTACCCTCCCTGTTGTAACTACTTGTTTGTCATCGTTGGTTGACTGGATTAACATTGGGACTCCCCAATCTGGGGTAGGAGGCAGGATTTTTTATGTAGTTCTTCTCTATTTTGATTTATTTTACCTTAAATGTTGCCATTCTTTTATTTTTATGTGCTCCTCCAATGTTCTTATTCCCAGCTTGTGCATTGCCATTTCGCTCTATGTGTCTCCTTATTCTTTTATTTTTTATTTTCCATGTAAAATGTATTTACCTTTAGGGTTACTCCGGCTGCATAATTTTGATGGACGATGGTCGGATTTGGCTCACCTCTTAACCTAATTGTTCACGGATGGCATCTTCCGGAGTATCTCCCTGACGGTTCGTGGGCTTGCCATGGATGCAGCGAAACATTCCAGCTGGCCTTCTTATATTTAAGATCATCTGGTATCATATCCACACTTCATACTTCTGTTTGTTCTCCTTTGTTAGCCGGATTCTGTCTCTTGTGGATGGGAAGAAAGAAGGGCGGATTAAACAAAGCAACAATCCTCAGATTAGAGAAAGATAGACAAATGGCTGAGAAAAGAAAAGGTCCTTTTGGTTTCCACAAGCCTGCTAAGGCTGCAAGTACTCTAGGATTTCTGCACCTAGCGAAGGTGAAGGTTGCTCTGCACCAATTTTGATTGCATCACGTGATGGGCCATCTAAATTGCCATTGGAAGTTGTTGCCATCTCCCCTGAGTTCCCTGGCTATCTTGATCCTGCTCAGTCTTGGTTTTCTGATCCACAAAGGGTCGTCATTCAGGTTGACACAATAATTATTATGTTTTAGCCATGCTGACTTGTGGATTTGGCTGCCCAAGATGGTTAATCTAAGGCTGCTGGTTTTCTTAATTTGTTGGTCGGCTATACTAATCACGGAATCTTTTGATGCTTAACATTTCCTCTTTCATTGATTAACATTTTGTACTATTATGCACCTAGCTACTCTTAGACTCTGCTTTTAAGTTTTAGATGGAATGGTTTTGCATGGTAAATCTTATTCACATGGCTGCTGCTATTCTGAACGAAGTTGTTAAAGTGCTTGTTATCTTTCGGAATTTATTGATGTAAACTTTGTAATTTTTCCTTTTTCCACGATTGTACAGCTTGTCATCTTCCAGATTTTCTAAAGGACTTGATTTCTTAAACTTTACATCTGTTCCATTGTGCTATTGATCTGAAACTTTATGGTTAATACATTACTGTCTAAGTTGCCTAAGGTGAAAGGCGTTAAGTTGGTTTTTGTCCTCTGCTTACCTGCATGTAGCTTTACTTGTTACCCTTCTCAGGCTAATATAGTTCTGGTTCTACTGCAGGTAACTGGACTAAACCCTCCATGTGGTTTCTTAGCTTTGTCTCGAGCGTGGTTTCTGCTCAAATTTGCAAGTTCTTATGGTGATATTTTACAGACTCCGGATAATGTTTATTTAGAACAATATTTAAATGGTGCTAGTTATCTACATTAGTTGTATTTCCAAAGAACAACAAGCTGGATGTATTTCCTTGTTATCCCGTACCATTTTATCTATGGGGACTAGTTTTTCCTGTATTGCTATATATAGCAGTTTCATGACTATCTAAATTTCTACATTCTGATATTCACTTGCTTAAACGTTTTATGTTTTTAGTATTGGATGCTTCTTATTTTTTTTGCAATAATAGGATGACTTCTACATACTCTACAAGGGTCTTTATTTGGCCCTGTGTTGGTTTATTTATCTATATTCCTAATTTTTACCAGCTATTGTGTTATGTCCTACGTTCCTAGTATTGTGCATGACATAAGCATTTATGTTTACTCTTTATTGGTGCTATACTACCTATGATATTATTGAGATTATTTTTTCAATTTGTCAAGCTTTGTGTCCTTCGCACTTGCAAAATACCCTTTCTTGTTACATTAACTTTGAAGGCCTCTTTCTTATTCCTCTAGTTTTTCTCATTGCTACTTATACTGCTCTACCTCTGTTCCTTTTTGGCTTACGTGACCATCATGTCCTTTTATTTCTAAAGTTTCTTATTCCTCTATGTATTTATCATTTGCCCTTTATGTTGTTTATTATTTTCTCGTTAATGATCCTTATCAAGGCTTGGGTAAGGTGCAGCACCTAATCTTATCCAAGGCTGCAATTATCAAAGCTGGATTTCCCAAATGGGATCTTTAGGCTTAAATCTGATATCTTTCACACCGGGGTTTTTTTTTTTTTTTTTTTTTTTTGTGTGTGTGTAAGTATTGACATGTGAGTTTATCATATACATGTAAAACCCTAAGACCGCTTGGTTGAAACTGAGGGCACGGTTCTATATGACACTTATCTATATGGGTCTGGTGGATATGATGAAATATGATCTTGGGTCATATGTTAAATATTTGAATTGACATTCATTAAATCTAGATGTTTGTACCAATTACTAGTGTCTCAAAAAATGGCCTACGTGGCCCATATCCACGGGAAAAATGGCTTAGGGTTTTGTTGCCCAGAGATATCTGCACAAGAAGGAAGGTGGTCTCTAGTTACCGAACAGATTTTCCCAGCCTGGCTATGATACGTCTTCACATCAGCCGACGGATCTTCACTATTAGAAATCTATTCTTTCTATAAATTGGTGGCCAAAGAATATGATTCTTTATGCCACTTTCATGGAAGGAAGGCGCGTGTGTACTTGCTATCTAGGCATTGTTGTTGTGAAAGATAGTGATGCAAAGTCAATTACCGAGCGCATATTGGAAATATTGGAAGAATGGGACTTGAATGTGAAGAAAATGATGGGATTTGGGAGTGATGGTGCATCCTCATGGTGGGCACAAATACGGGAGTTGCAACGCGATTGAAAGCTCTTAATCCGTATATGACTACCCTTCATTGTTGTGCACATCGAACAAATTTATGTGTGTAAGAGGTTTGTAAGAAGCCCGCAATAAAGACCACATGCAAGTTTATTGATGAGATTGTGAATCAAGTGGCCGGTTTCTTCCATAGGAGTACCTTCGCCAAGGTGTTTTTGAAAAAATGCAAGAGGCATTGGATTGCTCTTACTCGCGCGTCTTAGGTATTGTGAAGACACGTTGGTTGAGTAGGCATGGCGCCATTGCAAGACTTTGCGATATTTATGAACCATTGATGGAGACCTTATGAGTTCAAAGTGATGGTAAGACAATTTACTTGAGCTTGAAAAGTTTTAAAATCGTTTACATTCTTCATTTTCTTGGTGATATTCTTAAGATCACAAGTGACTTGAGTTGTGAATTTCAAAAAGAGTATGTTGACATTACCACGATAGCAAGTTTATGTAGAGGCAAAGTTATGGAAATTGAGGAAGACTTTTTACATGCAGAATAGATTTGAATGGCTTCCAAAGAGATAGTAAGAATTATCCCATCATCCCGGATTATGGTACTGAAAAAGGGTACCTTGCTACCTTAAGGTCGTCCGTAAAGGGGAATATGTATAGGAGCATTGAAATGGATAGAAGCATTGATGGAGAAGATCTTGATGCCGCTATTTTATTCCAAAAGGCATTTGCTAATGCCTTGATTGGTTGCTTGAGAGAGAGACTCCAAGATCAAGTAACTCTATTGTCTATGAAGGTGTTGTCTCCATGTAACATGCCCATTGGGGGACCACGTAAAAGTCTAGGGCTGGAGGAGATAAAGGCACTTGCTGAGTTCTATGGGAATGGAAAAAAAAGGTGAATTCAAAAGAATTTGCTCCCATTGTTGATAAAGCTTCCTTGATCATTGAGTTTGGGATTTATAAAGGGCAAGCTACTACGGAATGTCTTGGTAGAGGCGTCTTGGACATATGGGGTATGATCCGTTGCAATGAGACTTGGAAACAAAAGTTTCCCGAGCTATTAAAAATTGCAGAAATTGGCCTTATTCAATGTTCAAGTATGGCTACTTGTGAAAGAGGTTTTAGCCGCATGAAATGCATCAAAAACAAGTTTAGAAATAGGCTACAAAGAGTGGCCTTGATGCATTGCTTCGGATCTCAATAGAGGGCCCCAAGTTAGGGGACTTTGACTTTGGTAAAACTATTAACTTGTGGCGGAATAGCGCGCAATATCGCCAAATCTTTACGGGATGCCCACTTGAGAAGCGCGAGAGGAGATTTCAAGAAGACAACATGCTTATTGAAGAGGTAGGTGAAGACTTATCGGGAACTTGTTATGATGAGACAAAGTTTTTTAACTTGACATTGTGATTTTGCTTAAGTTCTTATTCTATTAACTCTAAAACATTATGATATGATACGCGGATTTTATCTATGTTGCTAGATTATGTGTGGCACACTTTTTTGAACTTCATATCCTGATTTTGTGTAAGCCGTTAGCGTTATAATATGATATGATATTTAGACTCTACTTCTTTTATTATTTATATGGCAAATCCTCAATGTAGCATTTTAATTTGGTCTTGATGTGATATTGTAGTTATTTGAGTACTTGGTGAATAGTGGCAATGAATTGATTGTAGTATACTTTAATTTTCTTTTCTTGTCTTAGGAAAATGGGATCCGGTTATGCATTTTGTTTGCAGGAACGATCCGATTCAAAATTATAATTTTCGATTGAATGAGAAAACTACAGGAAATTTTCCGATAGAAGGAAAAAGGTTTCCCCAACGCTGCTTTAGTCATAGCTATCATGGCAATCTTAGTTCCTTCATTTGTGGAAACAAAACAAAACCGCTCTATTATATTGACATCGAGTTCTGTACGACTTCACGAACTTGACGTACCAATGTCATTTGTTGATGACTATGGTTTAACTACAAATGATAAAAATATAAAGTTAGTATGACTTCAAGTGTTAGTCGATGGTATTCCTATTTCAACAGTTTTAGATACTAGTCAAACTTTATTATTGGATCAAAAAGTTGTGCACAATACAAGAATATGGGCTAACATGCAGATTATAACTGTGAATGTCTTAGCGAAATATGTTTTATCAGAGTAAAGGGTGCCCGGCATTAAAGATGCCCGGCAACGTTGAATGAATGTTCACATGAATATATTTAGAATTAGATATTTCCAAAATATACAACTTCAATTTTCAGTGATTTAACAAATTTAATATTTGGCAATTATGGCAATTTCTAAATGAAATCTCATGGTTTGATAAGCGATGACTTAATAACAGATTTGGTAGGGAGATGACAGATTCACAGTTTGAGTTCTACATGGAAAGCTATTATTATCACAGAGGAAGAGCTGACTGCTTTGGCACTTTAATCCATTTAATGGCCACATGCAATTCAATGAGATTGTTAGTCCTGTGCCTCACGGTTGGGACTATTCATGCATCTGACGGACCAGGTCAAGCAGGATCCTGAGCGGGCGAATCGGGTCTTCCAAAGCCCGACATAAGACCAAGCGGCGGAACCAGCGGTCAAAGCTGCGTCCCGAGTCAACAAGAGGCTCCCGGACAAGTGATGGCCCGCCCCGCCAGCGTCCGGCGGCCAGCGTGATTCGAGGCACTTCAAGAGTAAGAGCCAACATTCCTCCAAATCGGGCCTCTTTCGGTGGCAAGCGCGAGAGATCGGTCGAGTGTCTATATTGGGCCAAAGGCCATTGTACTATATATATGAGTAGAGCTAGCATATGATGGCTAGATGAGTTTTGAGTCTTGTCTCTTTTAGGTCTTCTCTCAATTCGCGAGAGCTCATGTATGTTCATCGGTGATATCAAGGAAGCATATCATTTTTCCTCTCATTGTTCTTTTACGTTCGTTTTCTTCTTCTTGTTCTTTTCTTGCAAAATCGGCGTGACATAGTTCCCCGGTTCTCTGTTAGATCCAAGGGTCCCTCAGGGCTGTCTTGCGGAGTTCGAACCCGGACCCCAAACAGCATAAGCATTTGCCGAAGTACGATTCGTTTTTCCCTTCTTACATGCGCCATGTCTGTAGAAACTTCGCGGAAGAACTTCTTTCCCCGGATGGCGTCTCGATTGGGCGCCATCATCGACGGAAGCCGTTCGTGACATGTATGGATGCGCTTTATGACATTGAGGGCGGCCAGGTCTGGCCTAGGGCTCGGTCGGCGCCACCCACCCCTCGTGTCATGTCACCGTCCAAATTCTCCACCTCAAGCGTGCAAACATTGCTCCGCGACCTCGGTCTCCTCATCACTGCTCGGGGGAGCCCTATCCAGGCTCCACTGCTCAACCTTACTTTCATACCCCGAACATGCCTTCATCCATCACTCTTCGGCCCATCGCCTCGCCTTCACAACCATCATCTCCTACCGGGTGAGGCGGGGATATCCACATGTCTCTTTTTGCTCCTCCCGGGATTTTCCCTTCCCTACCTTTCCCACCGCTCTTCACTGTTTACAATCTTACGGACCTCAAACCCAATGATCGGGCACCTCCGGTACCCCCACCTCGACCACCCCTTAGTGAGGTCTTTTCCCGGCACCATACCCCTCCAACTCCACCTCAATATCCACTATCATGTTCGGTCCAGCCCAAAGACTTTTTTACCTCTACCTTTGGACCCTAAAAGGCGACTTATCCCACCTTTGGCAACCACGAAAGGCAAACCTTTAGACCAAAGTGCTCAGGCCCACATGGAAGAATTTGAGGCTCTACGGGCTGTCCACGAATGGTCATCGCAACCTCAACTGAAATTTCCACATCTTTTCCACCACATTGCGTGGCTCCCCTCATCAATGGCTCATGTCCAACAAAAGCCACTTTGGAAACAAGATTGGTCGAAATGGCTGCTTTTCTTTCTCACTATGGGACCCACGGATGATGATCAACTTCATCTCAAGCAACTCAATGACCTTCAACAAGAGCCCACGAAGTGCGCGGGATTTTTGCGGACCGTCTTCACATTGCCGGCTCGGACAAACTCAAGGAGTACCCCACACGAGCGGATCTTGGTCTGGTTTCTCCAAGGACTTCCTCCGGCTTATCGGACTCATGGCCCGAATACTGCGCCGAAGACTTTGGCAGGGGCTATCGATCTTGTCAATCACTTTCGATCAATGTTTCTCCCGTGGCGTGGCTCTTCGAGGAGCTCCCTTTCATTCCACGCGTCATGGTTCCCCATTTCTTTGTTCAACCTCAACCGTAATGCGCGGCCTTGAGTCGGATCTGGTGCCATATCGCAAATATCAAGGCCACTTGGCGAATGAGTGCAACTCCACCAATGGCCCGCCTCATTATGTGGCGCAACATGTGCAATCATGCCGCCGGAAGAATGCACTTTCGCCTCATCCTACACCTTTCCGCAACAAGATGGTTTATCAAGTGCAAACAACACCTCGGCACCAATCACCATATCGGCGGCCACCACCCGCGGGCGCAACCCAATCAACTCTATCGGCTTAGGGGAGCAAAGCGGGGGACCCAACACCGTTCTCCTTTTTTGATCCTTGGCTTCGGTGTTATCCTTTGTCAAGAATGGGGTCATACCACCACGGCGTGTCCTCAACTCCCCAAGTTCAGGTGCAGCTTCACGGCACCAATCGGACCACATCGATCCGCCTCACGGCTTACCAACTCGGATTGCTAATGGCAAACAAGGCCAGCGTCGGTTTCACGGAAGCCACCTCGCGCCTCGGCAATCACGCTATCAACCAGCTCACGCCAATCAACCTCGGATGGATCAACAAACACGGGAAGAAATTTTTCGGGCTCTTAATCCTCCGGTCCGGCCATCAAATTGGGTTGGTTTGGTTTCACACCAGAACCGGGCGTCCGTCCCTTAACCATTATTCCTAATGACCGCAACACGCGCTGCGGTCGGCGCCATTCCTCATGCGAGGAAGACAAAAAGGTCCATTTTGCTGGGACTTGGAGAAACTCATGCGAATGTCATGCCTAAAGTTAAGCCAAAGCATTTTGAACCTCATGCAAGCTGGCGAAGGCGCCGCGTTGGCTAATGTCCATGCCACCCGCGAGCTCAACAACGACAAGGCGCACCTTCCCGTCTCAACCTCCACGGCTCTCGGACATATCCCAATATCATTTGGGAGGTTGACCTACTCAAAGAAGTTGCTGCTTCCTTACCACGCCTCCCGCTTTTTGTGGATCCCGCCCGATCCTTTTTCTCATGTGCCTCTGGAACTCCAAGAGGAGCTAGCCAAAATCAAAATTCCTTTAAGCTTGGCCACAATTTTGAAACTCGGGTCGTGCTCGCTCTCAAGGACCGGTTACCACTCATTTGTTTTGGTTGGGGCTGTTGCTACCTCTACTCCCACGGTCCATACCCGCGGTGGGCAATCAACAAGTCAATCATGTTCAAATTGGCCGGGTATGGCGGTCAATCTCATCGCGGATAAACTTCAAAACAAATGGGCATCAAACAACTCTATCGGTGCCCCATATGACATCAAATTGGTCAATGGCCATATCGAGACCTCAAGGCGTCCGCCTCTTCTTTACATCAACATAGGTGATCTCGGATTCCCCTTGGAATTTGGTGTTTGGAAAGCTGGAGAAGATCGGTGATTATGAAATGTTGGTCGGCCGGACCTTTTTCTCGCTAGGCCAAGAGCATTCATTCTTGGGCCCGCGGATCAGTTAGTCATCGATGGTCACCTCAATGCCACCATGGACTTGGCAGCGGGCAAAATAATTTCCGTCGGCGATGTTGAACCCTCTCTCTCGACACCCCGGCTTCGGGGGCCTTGAGAATATTTATCAAGTTCGGGCTCCACACAAGCGGTATGCCTCGTCATCCTACCCGTATCGCCGATCCTTGGGGAGAAATGACTCTTGATCGGGGACCGGGCCGTGGCTGCTTGCTTGACCCTTACACGGCTCCTTGTCGAATCAGCGTGTTGATCACTTTTGGGGCCGAACCTCCTGCTGGCTCACATTGGAAGTACTGTGTCATGAAGCAACCTACCTTGAGGAAACTTCGGCAACCTCTCTTTTTCACCACCGCAGGCGCCCGCATCTGTTATGCTTCAACCTCACGCTCATATTGTCGGGACATGGAAGTTATCCCCATATTGGACTCGGCGTAGGGATTGTGGGCGTAGGCAACAATCGGCTGTCGGATTCTTGCCAATCTTGGACACCCTATCGTGCCGGGGCGTCCGCGGCTTTCAAAAGTTCAAACACATTTTGCACGGAGCTCTGAGAGATCTTCGGGGATCAACAAAACTTGGGGGAACTCACCATTCCTACCAAGTCGATGCGCCGGTCCTAGCAGCGGCGGTGCGGCTCAACCCCAATTACGTGATGCGTCCAAGGGTAAATTGACAAACTCCTTGGCTGCGGGTTTGATCTATGAGGTCAAACATTACGAGTGGGTGAGCCCCATCGTCATTGCACTCAAACACAATGGTAAGATCGGCGTTTGTGTGGACTACACAGAAAACTCAATCGGGCCCGCGGGCGTGATCATTTTCCCCTTCCCTTCACCGACCGGGTTAAGGAAGAGGTTCTTTGGACATGAGATGTACTCCTTCATGGATGGTTTTTAAGGTTACAATCGGATCTCAATCAAAGAATCGATCAACTCAAGACTACCTTCACCACCGGGTGGGGGCACTTTTGCCTACAAGGTGGTTCCTTTTGGATTATCAAACTCTCCATCCACGTTTCAGCGTATCATGCTCTCGGTTTTTCATGATTTTATCATCCCTTCTTGCAAATTTTTCAAGATGACTTCTCGCCTCTGAGTTCCATGGTGACCATTTGGATAATTGGAACTTGTCTTTTCAGAAATGTGATGAGTCGGCATTAGTCTCAATCGAAATTGCACCTTTTGCGTCCCGGTGTTACGTTGGGACATGTGGTCGACAAAGCGGTATCACCCACGGATCTGCCAAAATCAATTTGTGTGCTCAAGGCTCAAGCACTAGCCAATATAAAGGAAACACGCTCTTTCTTGGGTAAGGTCAATTATTACTCCACCTTCATTCACGGACTGCGCTGACCATTGCGGATCCCATTCATAAACTCACGGGTGATGAATCCACTTGGGCTTGGAATTCCCAGGCGGATCTTTCCAACGGTTGAAGCTCTTGCTTTTCGAGGCCCGGTTCTTGTTCCTCCTCAATGGGACAAGCCCTTTCATATCCCATGTCGATGTCTCGGCCTTTGCTATTGGAGCTGTTCTTTCTCAAGAATATGATCGCTGCCCCGACAAACCAAAGCGCTACGCCCGGTAGGAAACTCAATTACGCTGAGCGCAACTACTGCGCCCACAGGCGAGAAGCCTTGGGTTTAATTTTACTGCGTCCAGCGGCTTCCGTCACTATCTTTTGGGCGGTCAAATCAAATTCTTTGTTGACCACCAGGCACTTCTTTACTTGATCAACAAATCCCCACGGGGCGCATTGCTTTCGTTGGGTCCTCATACGCAAAATTTGCACCTTTTGAAATTGTTCACAAGGCGGCAAATCTCATGTTGTCCGGATTATCTTTCCGCATCCACGGATGATCCCTCCCGGAGTCTCGGGGCGCCTTTCACGGCGCTCAACTCTTTACGGTCACGGCAACACCTCATTGGTTTCATGACTTTCAGCGGTATCTCCTCACGGAGCTCTTCCACGAGGGGGCCGCGCTCTCTCGATAGCGACAATCCGTCGCCATCAATTTCTCCGGTCCGAGGTTGGTGACTACACCATGGTTGCGGGCCATCTTTACAAAAGGGTAAGGATACAATCAGCCATTTGTGTTCTCCCTCATGAGGTCCCGGATATTGTTCGAGAAGCCCATGAAGGGCTGGTGGTGGTCATTTTCATGGAACACCCACGACGCATAAAATCCTTCTTGCTGGTTATTTTTGGCCCACGCTCTTCAAAGGCGCTCCGCCGCACGCCGCGCGTGTGATGCTTACCCGGCGTGTGGGGCGGCCCACGACCCGTGGCGGCTCTTCCTTTGGCGCCCGGTTGCCATGCTTCCCGCCGGCAAATGGGGAATGGATTTTGTGGGACCCATCGATCCTCTGCGCGGCACACGGTGCGCTACATTCCCCAGTTCTCGACTCACGCTACCAAATGGGCGGAAGCTTGCGCACTTCCGGACAACACTGCGGCCAGCCGCGACCAAAGTCATCTATCAACAAATCATCACGCGATTCGGCTGCTTTACGGGCTGGTCGGTGATCGTGGTGTCCATTTATCAATCACACCATCAAGGGTGGCGGATTATCTCACGATACATCATCACAAGAGCACACCTTACTATCCTCGAGGGAATGGTTTGGTGAAAGCACCAACAAAACTCGGTCACAATTCTCAAGAAAATTTGTGGCGCTTCACCATGTGGCCGGCAAAACAAGCTTCCCCTTTTTGTTCTTTGGGCTTACAATACTTGTTTCAAAATAGCTACGGTCACACCCCTTTCAAATTGGTTTATGGTCAAAAGCTCTCATGCGTTTGAATACATACTTCCAACACTCCGTTTTCAATTAGCTCTTGCCCATAATCCGCTTCTTTGCACTCAAAGAAAGGGTTTATCAATTGGAGCAGTTGGATGAACTTAGAAGAGATGCTTATATTCGTGTTCTTCATGGACAAGAGTTGCAAAAATCCTTACATGACAAAGCGGTGAAGACAACAACATTCAACGAAGGAGATTTGGTTCTTCTTTATGATTCTCGGTACAAAACTTTTAGGGTAAACTTAAGTTTAGTTGGCTTGGCCCTTATCAAATTGTTCAAGTGGTTCGACCCGGCGTTTTCAAGCTGGCCGAAGTTAGATGGCACTCCATTACCTACACTGGTTAATGGCTTTCGCCTCAAAACATTTCATACAACAGAAAGTGCACATCCACAAGCAGAATCTTTGTTCCAGACACGCACACAACAGATAGTGACTAAACCAGCGGCATATTTATATTATAGGTGGAATTTTTTACAAAATGTGGGTGTTAGCATCTTCTACGCACCCAAGGAAAACTGAAGAACAAGCGCTAACTACAACAACCCAAGCAAATCTCAAGGTATATGAGATAGGCTAGGCCTCACTCTACTGGCATCATAAATCACCAACATAATCATTCTTACACAAGTCTTTTGAGATTATAGAAATAGAGATAACAAATAGGAGAATCACATAATCATAATCAAAATATCATACTTCAACATAATAATATTCAATGATCCATCAAGAAACATACTCACACTTCAAGAACTTTGCCCAGATGTCATCTTCCAAATTTGGGCCTCCCTTCTACACGAATTTTGGCTATCTTATAGAAAACTCTACTTGATCCTAGCCACTAGATCTAGGCAAATCACAACCTTAGATCCAAATTCTAACTACCATAAGTTCACTAGATTTTGCCACCTCAACTTCAAATCTAGGTCATCAAACTTCTTTGCAACTACCATGCTTCCCAGATTCATGACACATCATCAAATTATCAACCATTGAAAATATTTCTTAAGGACTTTAATACTCCTTCAAGTCCATAGGTTCCACTTCGATTACATCATAAATGCTTCCTCCACAATATTTGCACATTTTTTACATTTTCTCCACATTACACCCATATAATTCTTCATTTATGCATACATTTCACCAATTTAGGCACATCATGAAAAAATAGTCAAGAAAAAACTCACAACATTATTCCCCCCCAAGATTATTCATCGTCCAGATGAATTCTTCAAAATCTTTTCTTGATCTTCATGTCTTCAACTTGATCCTCAAATAGCATCACAACAACAAAATCCAATGTCAAAAATATCTTCAAGTCTTCAAAAAACATCTATAGAAGCCTTCCAAGAAAAAAAATACTAAAACTTCTAACATCACTTCATCTTCATCAATTATAGGGTGGCAAAGTCCCATCGGTCAGTGGCACCCTCGGCTCTCTCTGCCCGGTATGGCTCTATCCCCTTCACAACACTTATAATTTTTCATCACATTTTATATAGGTCATGAGATGTTCTTTGCCTTTCTAGGTTGACACATCCATCATGCCATCCATAATCACTTAAATAAAAATAAAACTTGTACAACTTCCTTTGATGCAACTTCAACAATAAAGAAATTCAAACATTAGACTTCATTAGATTGCAAAAACAAAATGCCGACCATTGTATCTTCACCTTCTATCTTGGACTTCAAATAACTTGTTGGAAAATAAATAGTGCCTAGGGTCTTCCCATGGAATAAACAAACATCTTTGAAAAATATAGCACTTCATATCTCTACATGGACTTGAACTCATGATCTAGTAGTTGATAGCCACACAATTTATCCAACATGCCATGTGCACCATTATGAGGTAAAAGGATTTTGATTTTTCCTATAACCTTTGCATTACATCATTCTTCATACCCCCTTTTTTTCATTTCTTTTTTCCTTTTTCTACGAACTGAACGGGTTTAGGGCATGGCCTTTTACATTGCGTGATGGCGGTTAGGGTATGGCGAAGGAAGGTAACGATGGCGAAAGTTTTTCTTTGATTATGGCATGGCGAGCGATTCATGGCACGGGCGAATCAACCTCTCCTCATCCCTATTTTTGTTTTTCAGGTTCCATCTTTAATAGAAGCGGTTTTCGGCGGAAGAATAGCCACTATGCGGGAAGCCGCGAGAATGTATGGAGGCATCGGGGAAGGAAGGACTAGGGCAAGAATCCGGCCATGGCTGCCCTATTGATCTTGATTAGTGAGAAGGAAAATATTGCGAAGAAAAACCCTTGATCAAATCTCAATCAAGCGGAAAAAGAAGGCTCGGCTGATAAAAGCGATGCATCATTAAAAGCGAGTTGGAAGCCATGACTTTGAAGCTTAAGGAGGTATGCGCAATAAGGATTTAGGCTGAGCGAATGCTTGAGGAAAAGGAAAAAATACTTAAGCGAGAAAAGGGGTGATGAAGAGGGAATGTAACCCGGTAGTGCTTAATGCAATGTGGCGATAAACCACACTAGGCATGGAAGATGAGGATATGCCATGGCTCTTCTTTGCAACGCAGCAACGGATCCACAAGTCATGCAACTTTTAAGGTATAGAAGCAGGTATGGATAGACAAATTATTTTGCCCCCTTTAATGGTTTTACTTTGTTTCTGAGAGACAGAGCAGAGACAGGGTCTAGCAAAGTTGGACTTCATAAATAATTTCAAACAGAATCGGAAGAATCACGAACATATCTCATGCTAATTTTGTGCACCTCTTTCTAATTTTGTTGGCGATAAAAGAGAAAGGAGTCAAGAATCGTATCCATACCTCTTGAATTTGCGACAAGGGAACTTTGATTTTGAAAGGAGGAATGACAATAAGTTTTGTTTATTTGCTCTGCTACTATAAATGGCAAAATCGTCCCCTTCGCGGATATAATGCTAGTAGAATGTTGCTTTTCATAATGCCCCCAAAATATGTTAGCATCTTCTACGCACCCAAGGAAAACTGAAGAACAAGCGCTAACTACAACAACCAAAGCAAATCTCAAGGTATATGAGATAGGCTAGGCCTCACTCTACTGGCATCATAAATCACCAACATAATCATTCTTACACAAGTCTTTTGAGATTATAGAAATAGAGATAACAAATAGGAGAATCACATAATCATAATCAAAATATCATACTTCAACATAATAATATTCAACTGATCAAGAAACATACTCACACTTCAAGAACTTTGCCCAGATGTCATCTTCCAAATTTGGGCCTCCCTTCTACACGAATTTTGGCTATCTTATAGAAAACTCTACTTGATCCTAGCCACTAGATCTAGGCAAATCACAACCTTAGATCCAAATTCTAACTACCATAAGTTCACTAGATTTTTTGCCACCTCAACTTCAAATCTAGGTCATCCAAACTTCTTTGCAACTACCATGCTTCCCCATATTCATGACACATCATCAAATTATCAACCATTGAAAATATTTCTTAAGGACTTTAATACTCCTTCAAGTCCATAGGTTCCACTTCAGTACATCATAAATGCTTCCTCCACAATATTTGCACATTTTTTACATTTTCTCCACATTACACCCATATAATTCTTCATTTATGCATACATTTCACCAATTTAGGCACATCATGAAAAATAGTCAAAAAAAACGCACAGCGATTGGGCGCTGACCGGCTATTTCGCTATGGGCCGCGCCCTATATACAAAAGCAGGCTCGAGCCCTATCTACTAAGTCCTAAGAAGAAAAACCCTCTACTCGGGTTTGGGGCGGAGGTGATCGCTTGAGGATGTGGTAGAGGTTCTTTCAGGATCAGTGAAGGTCGCGGAACCTCCTCCATCCCGTTGGTCTTGGTCGGGATGTTCGACCATCCGGCACACCGGCCGTCCATTCTCACGCCACGATTGTGGCGGCACCGGAAGGTCGGACAATTCATCTTGCGGGTAATCCACTCCCGGCGGTTCGTGGGCATAGTGGATCCTCGTTCAAACCGGCGGCCATCTTTGGCGCCATCGGATGCCCGTTTACTCGGTTCGTCTTATATAGCCAATGGCGAGGAACTTCTTGTCGGCGTGGACCAATCACATAAATCGCCAAGCGTGTTTGCAATGCAAGGCTATTTCTAAAATGAGAATCTTTTCTCCTGCCGCATATCTAGCCATGGTACCTTGACACATTCCTTTTAATGATATCCCACCCGAGTTATCGACATTGAATGCCATTTCTTCTTTTCCGCCCGCCGGACATTAATGTGTGTCCTTTGCCCCTGTCACATCCATCATTTCTCTCCGCCTCATCTCCACCGTTCATTCCTTCTTCATTTGTTGTTTGGGGACTTAGCCACATTTTTGCCTCTCAAATCACCTCCTTGGCATCTTCGAATTTTTGGCACCATCAGCGGTTTGCGGCCGCCCTTATCATGCCCCTTAGCCCACCTTTTGCGCCCTAAACCTTTTCGTCTCTCTGCGCGTCTTTTGTTCTACGCTCTCGCCTTCTTCAAGCAGTTCCTTCTATTCGGAGGCTTTTTTCGCCATGGCTGCCCCAAACTTTCTACACTTCAAGCTTACGCTCCAAGGGATGCGACTCTTTCGGTGCGTGTCTTTCTCGGCGCCCACCTTCGAGAGGCCCTTGTTGGTCCGAGTCGGAAGTGGCGAGGCGCCAAAGCTTTATGAATTTTTCACAAATGGAGCTCGGCTCCAAATCCGGAACCGGTTAAGGCGGTTCATGGCTCACATCGTCAACGGCCGAATGGCTACACTCTACGATTGGTCGATGGCACCACCATTTTTGACCCGGCCACCTAATTTCTGGGGTATTTCATATCCCTTTGCAACCCCCTTGTTTATCTTGGTGCGCCATCTGGGGATGCGGATGTCAGCGAGTTTGGTGCTCCGCTTATCGCATGGCGTGCATGCCTCACAAATATTGACAAGCCCCATGAAACTTTTGTTAAGTTTACGTGGCATAAGTACCTGGGTATTCTATCAAGAACCCTTTCTATAATATGGTGATCCGCGCTACTTTCGGCTCCAACCACCACATTGATTGGCCCCAATTGTTGTTTTACCGTCTTCTCCAAAGTTGACCAGAGTCTTGGACTGCCACTTCTACCCTCTGAAACTTAAAGTGACCATCTTCAAGCCCTCATCGTCATTACTTTCCTCCCCTCACCTCCTCATTCTCATGCTTCCCTCAACGGTCCCTTCATTCCCTTCCTCAAAATCCACAAGTTGGCATTTCCGCCCTTCTTCTTCTGGTCATGTCGACATAACACCACGCGTGTCATGTCTCCTCCTCCTCTCTGAAATGAGGCCCTCCGCTTCTCATCATGTCTCACAAGCGTCTCAAACCGCGACAATGAGGGCCCCTCGCCTCTGCACCCTCGCAATTTGTTGTATCGAGTGTCGGCGGGGATGCTCAAATTTGTTCTAAAGTTACAAGAATCCCAAGCTCTTATGAATGGGGTTCACGCGTACTGACGACCTCGGATCACGGTTCACGTGACCTTCAAAGCTGCAAGCGCACATGTTCAAACTTTGGAAGCTCAACTTCAAGAAAGCCGCGGGGCTCTCTTACAGGCCCGCATAGATCTCAAAATGCGCGGGATCAGACCAGCCTACTTGCAGATCAGCAGGCTCGGCTTCAATCCAGAATTCAGGGACTTATTGGAGCAAAACAAGTCCAAAGCCAACCTCCTTAGTGACAAGGAGAAAGATATTGCTAAGCTCGGCGCCTTGTACTTTCAGAGCTTTGTGACAATTCTGACACTCAAGTTCAACACCTTACGAGGCGTGGCGGCTCAAATTGCCTCTTTTAACTCGGCTCTCCCGCATGAGACTTCTCGGCTCCACATCCCTCCAAGATCGACTACGGAGGTTGAAGCAGAAACTTCTTGATGGCGGAGTGCCATGCCGACTCAATGCTCTGGGCAATCCTCCTCCGGAGTTCACCCTTCGAGAAAGCGGGTCCGTGACCCGGTCCATATACATAGAAAAAGGACCACGGGATCCGTGACCTCGAACAACGATTCTGACAAGCTATTGATCTGGCGATGAGGCTCAGACCAAGCCCCGGGCGGCTATATCACCATTGTTAGCAACACACTGTTGATTTCCCGGTTCCTTCACGCTATGCGGATTATGTGGTTTGCCCGCGCCACCTCTTTCTTCTGAAGTGGCATGGGGCTGATGGTCGATGGATGTTCCAGCGCTAGCGACTGCTGATTTTCTTGGGATTTGGCGAACTCTCTATTGAAGACAAAGGTGTGTGGCTGTGCCCTTTTAGTCTTTGATCTCATTCAACTGCGAAGATCGGATTTCATCACCTTGAGTTGTTCAGCCCATGGCTTACATTTTCATGATTTCTATCTGGGTGATACAGGGGCGATTTAGGGATGGGCCACCCAGAACTATCGGGGTGACCCCACCCTTCAATGGTTGCTTGGGGATAACAACCCTTACGGCTGATCATGCTTTCGGACACACGCTCTTCATCAAGAGTACATGCACGAGCTTGCACATCATTTACCTCTCACGGCAGCGGAAGTCTTTGCAACAAATAAGGAAGTATCACGGGACATCCCGAGGATCTTCCCTATGCACAAATTTATATGCAACACCTCATGATTTACAATCAATTACGTGCTCTTACGGATAGCGGCGGTCCCCAGGTGGGATAGCCCTCCTGTCAACTCTCAACTCTACGCCCCATGCGGGATCGTTGGTGTAAAGCTCTTGATCCGGCCCTTGTCGGTGAATTAGGGGCGGGCTCGGCAACCCGCCCACGGGCATGGTTCCCTCTCCCTATGCTTCCACGGGGGTTCCTCCGCCCGGGTTCGACTTCGATTGGCGTCTCCCCTTTTGGACAAAGGTCATGGATGGCCATCTTTGGATGGACTCCACCTCCGATCTCGGCGGATCTCGGTGGGATCCCGTTTGTTCGCCGCTCCCATTGGGAGGAGGGTGCCACTCTTGAGAACACCGCAATTGGATCTATATTGCTAATGGCGTGGTTGGCAGCGCCTGGCGATCGCTCCATGGTCTTGACACCTTCTTGCGACATGCGCCACCTCACCCGGATCCTTGGTCCACCTTCAAAGCGGGTTTTGTGCTGCTCTAAAATGCATCTTGCTCGGCTCCTTAAATCGGCGGCGTCCCATTTTTCTTGCAATCCGAATGCCGGCGTCGGTGCCCGGCCTCCAGACTACTGCTCATGGAATGTCGGTTTGTTTCTTCCGGCGCCCATCGCGCCCTTGAGGACATGAGTGCGATCTCGTTTTCTCCTTGATGCGAGATCACGCCCTTGGACTCAACACTCCTCCTGCTCTTCAAACACGCCGGGGATCTCATTGGCGATTACCATAATGGTGCCCGTCCTCATTCGTGAGGATCACTGGTGATGGCTTCCCACCCTCGAAACACTTCCTCCTTTTCTTCACTCACGAGTGTCGTTTGGTGGGGAGTGTTAGTCTGTGCCTCTGGTTCGAGGACTATTCATGCATCTGACGGACCAGGTCAAGCTTAAGGATCCACAGAGGCACTTACCGGGTCGGTCTTCAAAGCCCGTGAAGACCAAGCGGCCGAACCCACCTTGATCAAAGCTGCGTCCGTCAACAAGAGCCCCGCTCGGACAAGTGATGGCCCGCCCACCATACGTCGGCGTCGGCGTGATTCGAGAGCACTTCAAGAGGCACCGCCAACATTCCTCCAAATCGAGGCCTCTTTCGGAAGTCCAAGACCGAGATCGGTTAGTGTCTATATTGGGCCAAAGGCCATTGTACTATATATATGAGTAGAGCTAGCATATGATGGCTAGATGAGTTTTGAGTCTTGTCTCTTTCGGTCTTCTCTCAATTCGCGAGAGCTCATGTATGTTCATCGGTGATATCAAGGAAGCATATCATTTTCCTCTCATTGTTCTTTTTACGTTTCGTTTTCTTCTTCTTGTTCTTTTCTTGCAAATCCCGCGTGACATAGTTCCCCCCGGATTCTCCTGTTAGATCCAAGGGTCCTCACAGAGGGCTGTCTTGCGGGGAGTTCGAACCGGACCCCAAGCGAGGAGATTGCTAGAGTTAGTAGACTGGGGGAGCAACCAAATCCCTATTTACCAAGCTCAGATCCGTGACCACTTCCATTTCCTTAAAACCTACAACTTCTGACTCTTTCCCTGCTTTTTTCACAGGTTTAGTGGTTCTTTAATATGGTCAGAGGTCGATTGCAAGCAAAAGAGCTTTGAAAATGAGACCGGTTCTACTACTGTTATCAGTTTTGAATAGCACTGATTGGAACCCTAATTTCCTGTATCAGTCTATTATATTTTCTTTTTGGCTTTAAGCTATTTTATTTCAGTGAACTATTAAATAGCTTAAGTTTAAAGATATTATCAACTTTGATATGCCTAAACTACTATGTAATTGTTTTCCATAATTAATGATTAAAAAGCTCCTTTCTCTCCCCCCCCAAAAAAAAAAAAAAAAAAAAAAAAAATTGAAAAAGGAAGGCACCATCACGGAAGGAACTAGGCTGGATCGGGAGGGCCGGATCCTTGCGGAATGGGGTAAGCCATTCGAAAAATATTAACAACAATATTCCATCAAATAACCTCATCGCCCTAAGTCAAGATGGGGTCAAACACCCTTCCCTTATAAAATACAACTTGTTTAATGGTTGTATCTTGATTAAATTAAGATACAACATCCCATACATATAACACATTAAAATATCTCATACAATAGCAAAATTGATTGAATAGAGTCTGACGAGTCGAATCCCATCAAGATGCCCATGCTCTATGGACATAGCAGCCATCCTTACCAAAGGATTACTGCATATGATCATGTTCAACATATGAACCTCATGTTTCCAAAAAGTCTATGTATAGTGTTAATCACTCTGGCATCGCTTAGAGCGTTTGCACTTAGCGACATCAGAGTGATTACTACCATCCATAGAAATTCTAAAGTTTTAAAAACAATCCACAAAAAAACAAACACATACAAATTAGTGAGCCTTGGGAGTTTGAACCCCAGCAAGATGCCCATGCCCATCCGGGCATAGCAGCTATTCCAAAGAAGGGATAATTGCTATATCCAGGGACCGTAGCCCATGAAAAATCTACAAAGTTAGTACACATGTCACAATCCTACATCAATTCAAACTTTTAGTCAAGTAAACTGGTCTCAATTTCAACCAACAAAGATACATAATAATCACATATATATATATATATTGCCCAAAAACCACTATACATTGCATTGAATAAACCTCAATTCAGCCAACTAGCAACCACATGTGTTGCAACGCAGCAAGTTGAGCCCTCCAATGTCTATATGCTCCTGCAAGCACTAAACCACATGTTCACATCAAAACCCATATATTTACATGAAAATATAAAAGCACATGGGAAACTGCTCGAGTAGATCTTGGTGTCACACCTTAGAGACATTGGCATAAGTGTGTAGAAGCGCCTACTCATAAACGGCTAGACGATTTTGCCCAGTTGGTTAAGGGCATGTCGATTAAGAATGTTACAGTCAATATCCGAGCATAGCTGGATCCTTGGGTAAGTCGAGTCTAGATTCAAGTTGAGGTCGTTGGATGATGCTAATAGTTCTACTTCAAATACATATAGAGATGACGATCTCATAGGAGGTTTGACGAATGGTTTTCTGAGGTATGTGAAATGTAACATCATGGTAATTCAATCTTGGTTGATTTTCTCCTATACATGGCAGATAAGCTAAGCTAGAGTAATGGACTTCATCAAGGAGCTAACTTTGATTGAGAGTTGCCAAAGTGTGCATAACATGCAAGTGAAGGTTGAAAGGTATTGTATTTCACCTTGGCTATTGTTCTCTATAATCATCAGATGGTCTTGTGGTAGACTCTAGTGGCAAAAGTACTTGGAGTAAGCAATGCACCATGTATAATGCAATGTTATTGAGGTAGGGTTCAGTTTATCATGTTTGGAGGTGAATAAGAAGTTTGTTGAGTTGACATTATGGGTTTCTTTCAAAGAATTGGCAAAACAAGGTGGCATCAATATATTAGCATATTGTGGTATATATAGTGATAGGAGATTTCAATGCAAGGACAAAACAAGAACATGCACAAATGCCACTCTACAATGAGGCAGATGGACAATGGAGGAGAGAATGGAGGCGAGGAATACAGCAAACAAGGAGCTTAATACAAGAGAAGAAATGTTGATCTTTTTGCACGACACTCGGCATGATAATTTGCAATGGACTACAACGATGGAGAGAGTCGGGGGATTTCATAAGTCAGAACATACATGGGAAGAGCATAGTAGATTACATGATAGTGAATGAAATGACAATACTATAGGAAACATCGAGGCCCGATGGAATGGTCGATAGAGAAGAGAAAGACCCGGATAGAGATGGCCCACAACCAAGAAGGGAGGTGAGGCTGGAAGAGGGACGCCGCGCCGGGAATTGGTAATATGGGTACAAGGAGGAGGTGGGAGCAATTCGAAATAGGGTCGAAAGGAATGGAGAAAGCGGTGACTGGAGGAGAGGAAAACATCATAATGATATCCTCGTGAAAGCGGCGAGGATGGAATTTGGGAATCAAGAAAAGTGGAAAAACAAGGGTGTTCTCCCCCTCAATGCGGTATGCCGATGTAGACAACAAAAAGAGGAGGACAAAGAATGGCAGGGAAACAACAGTACCAAAATGAGAGAGCTAAGTTCCTAAGGATGCTAAGCCTTGTGAAAAGGCAGCGAACCTACCGACAATGGGACTCGCCGGGATCAGGAAAATAGCCAAAGTTCACAAGCATTCCTAACATATTTTTAGTACAAAATCTGGATCAATTTGCCTCGGGTAATGTCCGGGTCACCAGCGGCCTTGAAAAAGAGGCATCGCGTCGCGAATCTGGCGTTGTAGCCCAGTGTCGGTCGGTCGACTTTGAGGCCAATTTTTATTGCTGACAAAATTTTGGAACCTAAGCGAAAAGGCGAGGAAAAGGGACGAGGCGAGGAAAAGGGGATGAGAAAGGAAGGGATAGATTGGGAACAATACTTAGATAGATTATACAAGACAAGGGCATCGCCAATAAAAATGCCAAAAGAAAGACATGACCCATGTTTTCACGACTCAAAAAGTAGGGGCAACACTATAGAAAATGGTTGATAATAAGGATCGACCTATATAGACCCGCGACAAAAATATTGAAACGATATGGGGATAGAGATTATAAGACCGGGATAACAGAAATTTTAACAAGATAGTACATGAGGAATGTCGGAGAGATGGAAATACAACGAGTTAATACCACTTTGCATAAAGGAAATTGCTTAGATGACGGGGAATGAGAATGATTATATTTGCCAAATAGTTTAGCAGGTTTTGGGTGTAAGCTAAAAAGCTGGGCGTAAAACATGCCAACTAAGGGCACAAGGACGGGGATGGATTAAGACCGGACCATTCCCGCCATGAGACCATTTAGTAACCTTTAGAATATTAATCGAGCAAGCTGGGATTCGAAAAATAAAGTTGACATGCTGGCCCTACTCATATGAAACACGAAGTTTGCACACGCCTTATTATCATTATACATGGTAGGAAGGTCTTCCACTCCACATTCCTCAAAAGCTCCAAAAGGTTTGCTAGTTTCATGAAAAGCCATGTCCTCTTTAAGCTATAAAATAAAGCGCCTTAAATATCTTCTCAATTGAAGCCTCCACATTAGCCTTCTTTTTTTGCGTGCATCGTTCGAGCCCATCCTTCTCTTGGTCCATAAGAAGAATAGCTTCTCTATGTGCTTGGCTTCTTGCATGATCTTCAAGGGCTGAAGTCTTGAAATTCTTGGCACCCGTTGTGCCAAATAGACTCTTGGAATGGCGATCTTTCTTACAATAAGTACACCAAAGAAGACCTTGTTCAAGGTCTTCTTCCAACCAACGAAATTTTTCCAACCAATCTTCTTGAAATTTTTTTTTTACTTGGTTTACTCTTGACATCTCTCCTGCTAGCTCTTTTGTATGCTCTTCAAATTCATTGTCAAAAGCTTTACTTGCGCTTGAATAACTTGCTAATTCCAGTCTTATAAATCCAGGCATCGCAAAGAGGCTTGCCTGTTTTCTTGCCATCTTTGATAATATGTATAACTAGCTTGAAAGCAAACTAAACCTATAATATCAAAAAAATAAATTAGAAGCAATCAAGTACATATGATAACCATACCAATTTAGATAAGAATAAGTTTGGAATGAATAAGAATAAGTTTAGATAAGAATAAGTTTGGAATGAATTTATATAAGAATAAGTTTGCAAACAATAAGGTATAATGAAGAGAATAGATTATTGAATGTTAGAAAGGGGAAGCATTAACATAGAGAATAAAAAATAGAATAGAAAGAAAGAAAAGAAAGAAAGAAAGAATTTAAAATAGAATAGAAGAAAGGGAGAAAGTGAGCGAGAATAAATTATTTGGAAGTAGATGGGCTCATTGAGTTGGAACCTAGCACAACAATGATAATTGACATCACACCACAGGATGTGGATGACTTCAAAAAGATGGGAACATATTTAATCATTATCGTATTTTCAATGGGTTATAAAAATACTTGATTACCCACAGTGGTTTTCATTTAAACATTTTTGCAAGAAAATACAAAAAGGGGGATAAAAAGATATAGAGGAAGGGCCGAGGGATTACCTTGTGAGACAATAATAGGAAGATCGGGTGAATTACCGTGACAAGCCGTGGGTCCTTTAAGTCGCAACTCTAGTTCGGTTGTGTTGTCATAATAGAATTTAGTATCTCCATCTCCGCCTCCATTTCCATAATTCTTTATATACCATTAGTGAAGTTCAGTTTGGGTGGGCCTATTTTTTGCCCTTTTGCCCTTGAAACGATGCGGTGCATGGTTTATATTGGCGACCTTGAAGAGCGATTCTCATGGGTTAATCGGTCGATTTGAAACGCATTGTAATCGAACTGCCGGTTTGGCGCAATATGCTAGTGTATATCAGTTCGATTTGGTGCTTGGATGGTATCTCACGTGATGGTAAATCATTCATTTTGTTCATGCTCGTGAAAAATCATTCAATGCATTCACAACAATACTTGGGTTGATCGACGATGATTGCGGTTAGAACAACAAAAGGAAATTAAATGGAAGGCGGGTTTCCAAACCCATTTGCTCGCTCGCATGACCATGCTTTATTATCAAAGTTCGGCCGAAATCATTGAATGGCAACGAATGAACCATGCGCAGCCAGAAAGCGAGCACATTGCGGCAGATTTCGGAGCAGGCGAAGAAAAGAAAGAAAAGCTTTGTTTGTTTCCCTCCTTTTTCGTTTGTTTGCATTAAAAGTTTTCGTGAGGGATTAATCATCAATGCATGGGATGTGATGGATATGCATGGATTTTGCTACAAAAGAGGGTAGGCTATAGAATCTAGTAATTGCGGTTTACAAACTAGTCAGCCGGGCAATATTCCTGATACTTATTTTTGTGGAAGGCATTCCGACACTGCCCGATGGACGGATTGAGGCTGCTGATCATACAAATCCAAGATAGTTGCTCGGCCCGAAGCCTAACGCTAGACTAAAGATGTTAAGATAAATTTATAGAAAATAATACAATTCCTCGCGAAAAATAATTAGAGCAAATTATAAAAAAGTCTTTGTATGCAACAAAAGCATAATAATTGAGAACTAATACTAACAACTAGTCAACGCACAAAAACACATAGACAAATTTTGAGTATAAATACACATATAAATAAATATATAAGTATAGTTATAAATATGCTTTATTTATAAGTATATTTATGATTTATAAATTATATTTATGAGTGGATCTAATTTAAAACACATGCAAGGACGTCTAGTTCAACGCGGACACACCTTTCTAGTTTTTATTTATATATAAATTGATATGCTTGTGACATATATGTCATTATATATACTATGACACATTATTTGGCTTATGACTTATGAGAGCATTATATATACTATATGACACATATTTGACTTATGCCTAAGTTATTTGATATTCTAGCACATCTAGCCTTCTTTCTTCATAAATTGTCATTTTGAAAAGCACTTGGGCCCCGGATATGCAATAAAAAATCTATTTGACAACCCTTGGGTGCTTGGACTATGCACAAAATGCTACCTTTCAAAGTTACCATTTTAAGACCCTTATAATTGGAATTTCATGTGTCACGACTCATTAAGGGACACTTGTCATTGAATAATGTTAAGGGAAGGTTATATAGGCCCTTGTAGGCACTTATGGCACTTAAATACCTTATTAAGTCTTTTTAAAGAATTACCACGGTCTCATTGACATAAATGAAAAGTCGTAATGCATGCTAAGGGATGACACTCTTTTGAATATTTATGGAATTCTATATATGGCATTAATGATTCACATGTTGTAGAGCAATTAAGAGTAAATTATAAACATCCATATATCCACACCTATCCTTTTTACTTAAAGGGGTTTTTCGTTTTACCTTTACCATGCATGAAAACTTTCTTGCATGCACTTTTTCTAATTTAAGTGATGTTTGCTAATTTGCTTTATCTCGAAATTCAATTTGCATGCGACCTTTACAAAGAAATTTATCAGCGAGGCCCGCGACGCCCTTGAAATATTCTTCTCCAACCCGCTTCAAAGAAGTTTTGTGCTAAGTCCAGGTCGTCTCCACCGGACATCCTCGATGCAGCGATAGAGATGTAGCATGTTGGTTGCGCTCATCCCGCATCGCGGAGGCAAGTCAAAGACATGCTGTTGGACCCCATATTCTTTGGCTGGGAATGGTCTAGAGTGCCGGCATAGAATATTCCCCATAAACTACCGCAATCTAATGGCCTCGGCTCCTTTGTAAGTCCGGCGTGGTTAAGCCATGTACTTTGGAACTATATCTCATAGAATTGCCGTGTTATGCAGCGGCATAACATATTGTGATTCAATTGCTTGTTGGGCGCGGCTTGTGTCGTGCACATTTCATCTCATCGAGCCATTTTAGGTGATGGCAATGGTTTTGTTCATTGAGCATTGTTTGTGGACATCCATATTATTTATTGTTTGCAGATGGTGGGAATTCAAAGTTTTAACGCATGCATAAAAGGAGGATTTTGACATTGCACATTATGGCATTGAAAAGTAATGCAAAGACATTTATACTAGGTGTTTCAGTGTGTTTCATAATCCTAGTGGAGTCACGGTGGCAATATGGCCCAAACCATATATGGCAAATCTCTCATTAATTGGCAATATGGCCCCAAACCACATATGGCACCAAAATCTCTCTTTAATTTTGGACTTTGGACCATTGTAGATGTCTCACTTTGAATACTTTATAAAACACGCCATTGTAATGGACACCTCTTATTTATATGAACAATCTCACAGATGGATTGATGCGTTAATAATTATCTTAGCATTAAGCTCCAATTACCATTTGTACAAAGAAATCACCGTGCACTTTTCCCATACTATTTTGACCTTTGAAAAGCCCAACTGAAACTGCTGAATGCTTACAACTAGCTCCCATGGTCATGCTTGCAGTTTATTAAACAACTTAAAGTCAAAGTCTAGGTTACAGATTAAAAAGAGACTCACTTGTACCTGATCCTCAGTGTGCATGGACATATAATCATAGGAAGAGAAAAGAACTGCAAACAGATGAAGACTGCAAAACAGCTTCCAAAAATAATTTAAGAAGACATTTAAGCGAAGCTACCGAATTTAGGGGGCAACTTCAGTAGCGAGAAATTAAGTGTGAAAGAGCAGGATAGCTTTTTAGTACCAGTGCCTCGTAGCTAAACTCCATAAAATTTTGTGCTGCAACTAAGGACATAGACCTATAAAGTTTATGAACCATTACCTTCATTTCATTGATGGTAAAATACTTCTCATTTGGATTACATGGCATAAGATCAACGAAATTGAGAAAACTGCCATCACTTTTCTGCACACAAACTCATTTGCTGTCATCCTCAATGTTAAGCCAGAGGAGTCAATGCCTCTTTCAAAGGAAACGCTAATTCAAAGCTTTGACCTTAGGTGATTGCGACATGAAATGTTTGAGAAATAAATGAATTACACTTTAGCTATACCTAACTGTCCTGGTGAATCAACCCCCTTTAGTTTCCCACCTACATGTTCACTCTTGCATTCCCTAATGGCAGCTGCACCTTGTTTTCTTCTAATCCGTTGACCTTGACGAATATCCTTGGCAGCTTGAACCCTGCGTTCTATTTCCAGGGCTTGTGAAAAATCCCAAACTCTTATTGTTCGCTCCTCCCCTCCACTAATAATTTTATCAGCACCAATATCCACCGAATAAGCACTCTGATGAGAAGTTGTAAGATACCGCTGAACCGTATCACCTTCTTTCACAACGAAAGAATGCACTGGTCGATGAACCTTAATAGAAGGGCCCTTTTTCATGGCATGCCTGAGATCCATCATTGCAAGTGTCCCTTCACCAGAAGCTGATAGAAGCCAAGGATCATCAAAAGCTAAAGAAAGTACAGCTGAAGTATGTGGAATCCATGCAGCCACTGTATCCTTACAACCTCCAAATTCTGCTGCAGTTGTATCAGATCTGGGAGGAATGCGATCATCAAACATCCGCACTGCTCCATCCTCTCCTCCACTGATGACATAATGCCCCGACCTGAATGTTTGCTATAGCTCCAAGCCCCGGCTCTAAGCTCCAGGCTCCCAAAATGAAAGCTCACTACGAATTTTCCAAAAACCCTAGGCAAAATTTTGGTTTCCTCACGCCGATTTTTGCTGAAGCGACTTCAATCGCGGTTTTCTTTGGAGTCCTCTAGCACCTCTCCGCGCCAATTTATTGAGCTAGAGCGACCTACGAGGTTAGAATCCTCGATAAGACATAGCTATGGCGAGGCGACCATCCGGATTAAATGCGGTGACCCTACCTGCCGGAGCGGAAACGGGGGCCGTACACCACTATTTTTTTTCACAGACCATTTTTTACGGCTTTTTTGTTTCCCTATCCCCGAGAGAATACATGGCGGGAATCAACCCCGAATATGCTAAAGGCATCTTGCCCATAATAATTATATATGTTAAGAATATGCAACTTTACTTGTAGAATTTGGCCTATGGGAGAACCACGTTTGCATGACTTTTAAAATATCTTTGGTGATAATGGGTTGCGAAGGAGCTTTTCATGCAACTTTTCCTTGCAGACTTATATTTTGCAATACGAGTTTACGTGATTGGTGAATAAAGGTTTGAAAAAAAATGCCTTGTGAATGTTTTTGGAGTTTTAATGCCTTGAATATTTATTTGATATGCATAACGAGGAATACACAACTAGGGTTGGCTAATGGTCAAAGGTTTGGTGAACTATACTTTCGGTGCTTTTAAACCCTTAGATAAACTTCTCCTTCTCCTCACATACATTTTTCGACATAGTAGACCCTATGGAATAAGGCGTATCTACCGACATATTTTGAGGTTTTGTTTTACTTTCGAAGCCTGGCGGCGACCACTGGGCGCGGGTACGATAGGAGATTTGGCTCAGACTTACTCCATGTTTTCAGCTGATGGCACTGATAATAGATTCGCCAAGATACTCATATGTCTACGTTCTCAAAATTTTTGCTTGATTTGACTCATAAATACTGAAAGTTGCAAGGGAAAGCTTAGTGGCAGATCTTTAAATCCAATGAAGATAAGTCTTGGTGCATGATAAAAATGATACAAGTTTGCAAGGGCTTTCCTTGGTGGAAGCAAAACGTTGTGGCAAAGCGGCTCTGATACAATGATAGAATGTTGAGGGGGAAAATGGATTTAATACAAACATGATGAAGCTGCAATGAAAAGCTCAGAGCCGTAAGATACGGCAAAAAGAGCAGGCATTGACAGGTTATGCAGCAAAGAAAGCTTCACTAAGAAAAAAACGCCCGGCTTGGAGTATTGAGGGCATGCAGACGGTGATACTTTGAAAGGCAATGGAAGTAGTAATACTAGAGCGGCGACAATATAATGGACAACAATACAAGCTTCGGATAACTTTGAAGATGATGGCGTGCTTCTCAATCGGGTTCTTGACTTGTTTTTCATAATGCTTTAGAAATATACACAATGAAAATGGGTTAGTTTTATGAACTACATTTTATTGTAGCATGATCTAATCCAGTCATTTTTAATTGTTTTTTGTGGTTTACCTAATTCTAGTATGAGATCCTTAAATATTCATGATGCTACACTTTTGTCATGGTTTAATAGGACTCGGTATGAGATCCTTAAACATTTTCAAGATGCTATACAATGCATAATGCATGAACTTGGATTAATAATTCTTGTTTTAAGCCTAAACTGAGTAGATTTCCTAGTCACATAAATAGAACGAGTTATAATGTCAAGATCTGGCGTTATATTTCTAATATATACAAGGTCTGCAATGATCACGGATATGGAAGTGAGGATCTATTGTTTGGTAAGATAAGGTGAGGCAATTTGTTGGCAATATGGAAGGCCTTCAAGGGTAAGATGATATATTACATGCTGGAATTTGTGTACAACCACAAGGCCTTGAAATTTTTAGGGTAAAGAGGTTGGCCAGCAGTACTTAAAATGTTAAGTGTTCTTAGCAATTGTTCACAAGAAAATACGACAAAGAGTGGTTTCTACCTTCTCTTATGCACTTTTTTTTTTTTTTCAATATATTATGGTTATTACTTGGCGTTCATGTTAAATGTATAAGGTTGAAGGCTGAAAAGCCATGAGATTCTTTTACTTACGTTAGTAGCTTTGCATTTTACCCTATTTATAGGCTAACTTGCTTTAGTTCCTCTGGTGCGGTAAGGGATCTCATCTACCTCTCAATTTGATGATTCCATGGCCTTTTCGGGCTTGGGTTACATTACTTTAAAAAGCATATGGTTCAAAGAAGGTTTAGCTATTAAAAAGGATATTAAAATTCATGACCAAAAAGTCTTCTTTAAGCTCTTGGGTTCTCTCTTTTCCCTAAATCTAAATCTTGCAAGTGCAAAATCAGGCAACAAGTTGATCTTGTGGAAAAAGCATTCATATCTTCTTTGACTATAAACATTCTGAACTAGTCTTTTGCATATCTACTTTTTTCTAAGATCTTACCTTGGCGGATAGGCCATATTTAGTTGTTCTAACTATCTAGAGCGTATTTGTGGAAATTTAAATGGGAAAACAATTTTTAGAAAAGGATGTCTATCTTTTGCATGATTTTTGTACTTGGAACCTTGATACTCTAAGTCTAGCATATGATATGTTTACTAG
>JAJEKV010000688.1:0-115922 GCA_021234155.1 Isoetes taiwanensis
CTAGATACAGTGTGAATAGTGCATAGATAGAGACCAATATCCACTAAATGCAATTTTCCCAAGGAAAAACAATTCCAATGTAACCTTTAATTCCATTTGCAAGATGCATAAGATAGCTAAATTTTCCCTTCCCTTTCGCATTTCGTTTTCCTTCTCCTACCGGCTTGTCCAATGCCCCTTTTTCCATATCTTTTCTCTCGAGGTAAAAATAAACAACGACACACTCAAGGTGGAGATAGCATGACCCATAGTATGAGAAAAGCGTCCCCCGGGTGGATAACAATCATATAAAAAGAAATATCGTCACCCTCGAGGTGGAAATAGAGCATCACACGAGGGAGGGAGAAAAACCGTCGCCCGGTGGGGAAGAAAACATGATAAATAGAAATGTAATGCGTCTGCAACACGGTGGAAACAAAGCAGCACTACCCACAAAAAGCGTCCACAAAAGCCGCGACATCGGGAGAAAGATAAGCATCAATGGAAAACCATAAAAGCGTTAAAACCTGAAACAAACTAAAAGTGGCCATTAGAATGTGCCCCAAGATAACACCTTGTATACAACAACGTAAGACACTCCACATCTAGAGAAAAGAGAAGCATAAAAAGGAAAAAAATGATCCAATAAAACCCATGTATCACCAAATCTCAATGCGGTGCCCAAAACACAATAAGCATCATATCGAGGATAAAGTTAAATAGCAAATGGCCAATGATATATAACTTAACATACCAAAAGAAAAAGATCACGATAAATTACAAAAAGCCCTAAACAGAGCGGTAGAAATGGATTTCACGAGATAATGACAATCGTGCGAACCAAGACACCATGCACAAAACTAGAATGTGTCCAATATAACACCTTGTGTACAAGGGTCCAGCGGAAGAGACCCCCATCAAGACAAAAGAGAAGCATAAAAGGAAAGATGATCCACTAGAAAGCCATGTCTAAAATCTCAAGGCGGTTAATACCAATATGCAACAAGGTTGCATATTAGCGCAAAGCAAACAAATCATCTAAGAGGGAGCAAAGGAATATTCCCCAAGATTCCCTTTTTGTCAAAAGGGGGCTAAAATAAGTAAGATTCAAAATTAAAGATGAAGTTGTATTTTGACCCCCCAAAAGTGGTCATTTTTTTTGCGAAAGAGAGTAGTTAGTTGCACAACAAAATAGACATTTCCAAGACAATTAAAAATTTGCCTCAATTGTGTTTTGGAGGAACTCTCTTTTACAGGAGGAGCGATTTTAAGTGAAAAAACAAATGAAGTGTTCAAGCTGAAACAGGATTTTCAAAACTTGAAGATTTTATCTTCAATATTCACATCAAAATATCAAATTTTTGAGGACTTCGATTATGAACAAGCGTCGAGGGAGTATTGAAGCGAGGGTTCGATCACATCTTTTTTCCTCGTTTATTCCATCTTTAGCACCATCAATTCTTTTGATGTCACCTTTCAAGCGTCGCTATTGCCATCTTTACTTTTGACCTTGGCGGCATCTTTGCTTTCCGGAACATGAAAATATCGGTGAAAAGCGAATCTTGGATTAAATAGAACCCCTTTTATATCCGTGAACACATTTTTACTCCGTAGTGAAAGGTGAACAAAACCAATGTTTTAAGTTCTTTGATCCAAAATGCCTTAAAAATATCTTTTCCATGTGTCAAAAAAAACTAACAAATTTCTCTTTGTTTAAAATGTGGAGATAGTAGCCAAAAAAGGATATCCTTTCGAACAAATGAAACTCTTTTGTATTCGAATACACTTTGTATTCCTCGAATAGCTAAAGAAAAAAAAAAAAAGCAAACCCTTTGTGTATTCTGGAATATTCGTGATTCCTAATAGCTAAAGGGAAAAAGAAAGCAAACCCTTTATGATTCCTCGAATAACACTTTCTATTCGAATAGGGAAAAATGACAAAAAAGCAACGCTTTGTTTATTCTGAATACACTTAAGATTCCGGGAATAGCTTAGAAGGAAAAAAAAAAAGCAAACCCTTTGTGTATTTTGGAATACACTTTTTACGGAAGCACGAATTTAAAAAAAAAAAAATCAACCCATGGATTCTCGTATTCTAGAAACTAGGTGTTTTTGTTCTCGCTTGAATTTCTATGAACTAGGCATTTACATGAATTTTATGACCTTGTAAATTTAGGTTTGTGGGGTATTGAACTTTTTGCATTGTGGCCCTAATGGCCTAGTTGGGTAAAAGAAATATCATTTTAAAGGGATCTTTTGGATCACGGTTTAAAAAGTAGAGGGAAATGTATCCGAGAATAGGTTAGAATGATGAGGGATTTGGAAAACGGCTCAGAGAAGTGGGAAATTTATTTGTATTTGTATTCCGAATAGGATTTGTGTAGTGGCTCGATATGTTGATGCAGCATTTGAGGGCGACTTTGAGGGATTTGAGGGCGGCCGTGATCAATCGAGTCCTTTGATCCAACAAGGTAGTGTGCTTTTAAAATAGCGTGCTCTGTTCTTACAAAACTACCTTTCTCTGGACACTCTCTCGCAGACGGTAATTGTTTGGCCATGGCAAGCCCAAAGCTTTGCAGTTCTAGGCCCTGTGATGTTTCCTCGATACTTGCTTAGAAATAACCCTAGCTTTGTCTTAAAATAACCGTGGCTTTGTGGAATCATCAACAACCGGAGCTGATTTGGTTTTTTCTCAGATATCCGGAGTACCGAAGAAACCAAACATGGTTGCTTTTAAGCAAGATCTTGTTTGGCCAAGATCTCCATTTTGGCCGGACCCCACCGCCGCTTTATTCTTCAAGGAATGATTTTGTCCGATGGTTTTGGTAAATAAGGAAGACAAAGAACGAGTTTGTTTGATGGTTTGGCAGATGGTTTTGTTCTCGATCAAGGTCAAGGTTTCATGTGACGGTTTCTTCAAGCATTTACATGGCAAAGAAGTCGTGGGTTGCTTTGAATGGAAAATGGCCGCTTTTGCAACTCAAGATTAACTTAACATATTTTCTTCTCCGATTTAAATTCAATTGTCGGCATGTAGACGTTTATAGTAGCCTTTGCATCCTCGGAAATGGACATTGGAACATTCAGATTAAAAGCTATGCTTATGTTTGACATGCACTATGGTAATCATGGGGGCTTACGTGATTAAAGGCGAAATGTGGAAGTTTTCTTTCCAAGAGAGGGCTGTTTCTCGCCAATTTCGCCTTTGTAAAATGCTTTCTTTGGATTGTTTTCCTGGTCTGGCCCAAATTAATGGCTATTTTCTCCGCATGCCCACATAGCTCGGTTTTCGTTTCCCCATCTTTTGATGGGTTTCAAAATCATCTCCCGAACTTTACTTGGCACATGTTCTCCTCCCTCAGATTCTAGGGCAAAGAAGGAGGGTTAATCGGGCAAATATGGCTTGCATTACAATGTTAATCAAGTTTCCGATATTGGCATAGAAAGTCTGGGCGAATGCTTTACGTTATGTCACAGAAGGTATGAGATAACGCTTCCTTGTTGTGGTAATTTCATGTTTTGGTATTTACATTTAGGTAGTGTTCCATTAGTTTCTTAGAGTGCTTGCAAGTTAATTTATGTTAGGAAATATTTTGTGTTGGAAAAGCTAACCACCGTAAGTAATATCCCCATCGCGTATATAGGTGCAAAAAAGAAAATCTGTGGCTGATGCACAAATCCATTTTGGATGCATAGGAACCCAAAAGAAAATTGTAGCAAACCTGTAAATGATGTGTCAAGTTGTGTTTTACGAGGGGAAAAATGCACAAATCCGTATTGGACGGTCGTTTTAACAAGTGGTTGGGCTGATCAAAATGCAAGAAATCGTGAGCTATTTTGTATACCGACATGCGAGATAATTGTCGTGGCTAGCAGATCGATTATCCTCACATCCTGTGTTTTGATTTGCAGAGCACGATTAGCATGCAGATTAAGGAGCTTTGTCTTTGATTAAAAAATTTAGCTTCCAAAGTAAAAGCAGAAAAAAATCGAGAAAACAACTGTGGCATTGTTGGACAACACAAGTGTTGTTTGGTTTCATTAAAATCCAACCATAGGGCAAAAAGAAATAACAAAGCATATTTGACACATGTATCTTGCAACTTGGTAATGCATGCATGGCAGATATTCCTTTGTATATATAGAATCTTATATATAGAATCTCGAGAATTGTAAAGGTTTGCTTGTGGACCCAAAGCATATTTTGTAAATTCCTAGCAAATGTAGTATCTTGAGAGCTTTGATAATTGCATGTAGTTAGTCCCTTTGAATTTTTATTGGCATACTGATAACCATGCAAGTATAAAGGAGCAAAAAGTTGAATGGTCATATCTTTGGTCCTACTAGATTTCTAGTTTTAAATTTGTGTCCATGTCAATTATCTTCATCGTCACACCTCACATCGTAGCTACCTAACACTCGTGGAAAATTTCACATGCAAGTTTTGCTCAACTAATATTTGGGTCTTCGATTTACCTAAAATAGCCAAGTATAGCTTAGCCAAACGTAAGAAACTTTAGGTGACTACTTTCATGGCTTTTGATTTTTATTCTAGAATAGGGTAAGAGTGCAAGATCCTATTCCAAAACAGCCTATGAAAATATGGCTTTTGATTTGTATTTCGGAATAGGGTAAAAGTGCAAGGGATTTGTATTCAGGAATACAATAAGAGTGCACGTTTGTATTAGAATACAATAAGAGGCACGTTGTATTCCCGAATACACTAAATATGCAACGTTCTAACTGGAATAGAATGAGGGGTAAAAAAGTTTTATTACGGAATAACATAAACAAAAGAGTGCATGGGCAACCTCCCTAGACAGATTTGGCATGTGCTGGTGATTTACTTCTTCATCACACCACAAAACATTATATTTACTTCTCTTTCACACCTTTCACTTTCTGTTTTGATGTTCATAATTTGACCTGTGATCACATCTTGCACTTTCTGTTTAATGTTCGTAATTTAACCTATGATCCGTTATAAATTAAACCGCTTTTTTGTCGTGAGTTCACAATAACCCGGTGGAAAAAAATAAATATATAATTGAAATAGCATGTAATAAATCATAATCACCTTAATGTTTTCAACTTAACCCCTAAAATTGCCATTTCAAGTATTTGATATGTTGACGCAGCAGTAAAAAAAATAAATTGGGGGCTAAAACAGCACGTATTAAATTGTAATCACCATAAGTTTGTGGACTTAACCCACAAAATGGCCATTTCAAATAATTAATATGTTTTTTAAAAGGGAATCTTCAAACGGGAGTGCTGCAACACTCCCGTTTAATATGTAACCTTGTTATGCATCATAGCGAGATAAAGCCAAATAGCAAATATACCAATGATATAGAATGACAGCACCAAACAATATACATGTGCAAAAACATACCGGATAGAAACCCTCTAAGGATCAAGTTAAAACCACGCAAATGCACCCATAAGTCAAAAAGGCAAATGCTCGCGCATCCTCCTAAAGAAATTTCAAACCAACTGAAGGACACACATTAGAACAACCGAAGAGGAAAACACTTTCAAGTAACTTATGACCATGCGAAATGCCCAAAAGTGAGGAATAAATGCCGAAGCCGCACCGCCAAAACCGCTGACGCAGCGTAATGTTCCAACCGACAAGCGAAGACAATCTCCACGCTGGGCAAATGGATAGGCTAAGGGACGAGAGGAAGGAGAGGAGCGAAAAGAGGTCCACGATTTTAGAGGATCAAGAGATAATAAGAACCGGTGGAAAGCAACCGCGGAAGGATAGTGACGGGGCATGCGAGCGATGGCAAGTGAGCTAAGGAAATCGTATGACCGCGGGCAAGTTGGTTTCAGTTAGAAGGGCGAAATAAGAACATCAACGTGAGACAATGAAAAAGAAAGACAACGTCCACGCGTAGAGGCGGAATATAGCTATAGAAGCCGTGAGGGTGGAGGGGGCGCGGGAGAAAAACCCAAAGGGAAAATAAAGGGGGAATAAACATATCAAAAGAGAAAAAGATCCACGATAAGTGCAAAAAGCCCTCAATAGACAACTAGAAATGGATTTCACGAGATAACTACAATCAGGCAGAACCAGCACCATGCACAAAACTAGAATGTGTCCAATATAACATCTTGTGTACAATGGTCAACGTAAGAGACTCCCCCATCAAGACAAAGAGAAGCATAAAAAGGAAAGATGATCCAATAGAAACCCATGGCGCAAAATCTCAAGGCGGTGCCAACGCAATATGCATCATATCCAGATAAAGCCAAATAGCAAATATACCAATGATATAGAATGACAGCGCCAAACAATATTCATGTGCAAAAACATACCCGATAGAAACCCTCTAAGGATCAAAGTTAAAACCACGTAAATGCACCCATAAATCAAAAAGGTAAATGCTTGCGCATCCTCCTAAAGAAATTTCAAACCAACTGAAGGACACACATTAAAACAACCGAAGAGGAAAACACTTTCATAAGTAACTTATGACCATGCAAAATGCCCCGAAAAGTGAGGAATAAATGCCGAGCCTAGCTGCCGAAACCAAACCCACGACGAAAGCGTATCGTTGCAAGCCGATAACGAGAAGACAATCCCTCCCACACGCGGGCAGTCGGATAGGCTAAGGGACGTAGAGAAGAAGGAAAGGAACGAAAAGAGGGGTCACGGACGGAGGATCAAGAGATGATAAGAACCGTGGGAAAGCAAAACCTTTAAGGATAGTGATGGGGCATGCGAGCCGATGGCAAGTGAGCTAAGGAAATCGTATGACCGCGGGCAAGTTGGTTTCGGTTAGAAGCGCGAATAAGAACATCAACGTGAGACAATGAAAAAGAAAGACAACGCCCACGCCAGAGGCGTATTATAGCTATAGAAGCCGTGGAGGGTGGAGGGGGGCGTGAGAAAACCCAAAGGGAAAATAAAGGAGGAATAAGGGGACCTCCGGGGGAATAAGCGAGAGGTGGTTCATAAACTATAAGCCCAAATTACCGCGAAACTTCCAAGTGTTGAGTCGGGGCACGGCACGTGGGCAAGGGTGAGACTAAGAGGATCGCCAACGACCGGAGCGAGAAGAATTGGAACATATAGAAGGCACCTATGAGCGTTAAGGAGAACAAGAACGGCACAATGGTGAAGGGCAAGTCGCGATGAACGACAAGCACTCAAATTGATGTGAGTGATTAGAAATGAGGAAAAATCAACGATTCATGAAAAAGAGAGGATAGCATCACCCGGAGGATGGAGAAAAGCATCACCCAGCGGGTGGAAGAAAAAACAGAAATCTGTGTCCAAATATAGCTAAATAGCAAATATTATGTATAATGGTAGCACAACGCATAATGATAGCGAGCTAAAAATGAAGTCCCCGAAAAAAACCAAACAAACCACGTTAATGCGTACAATGCACATATGATATGAATGCAGATCATGAACGTATGTCCGTGGATAGTTGACGGATTTGAATACAGATTACGGACCGAAGTCCGTGAATGTGGCTACGGACCGAAGTCCGGGAATGTGGCTATTATTCCTTCCGAACCTGTGGCCAATATCTAGAGGGAGATAAGTCAACAAAGGAACCCTTCATCATGGATCCCCAAAAAGAATAAACAATAACGATAAATAAGAAGGAAGAATAACAAGTAACCGAGATAATAAGGCAAAGAGGAAAAAACGTACGCATAGGAATGTAAAAATGCATAGACATAAAGATCGAACGAGAAACATGGAGATGTTGAGTAGAGACGCACACCACGTAGCGAGCGCGAGAGGACGAGGACCACCAGCAACCGTGAGTACGAACCTCAACATGTGGACCCTGCATATCGAGCAAAAAACAGAGGAAACGGGGAAGAATGATAAAAACTATGGGCTAAAAGAACATGAAAAGTCAACCACGTCTAATAAAGCAACGTCTCGAAACTTACACAATGATTATGTAATATCGTATATAGTGAGCAAAGCTATGCACAAAAAAGAAGCCTACTGCGAACATGACAAAATGGAGCTAACGAAAACAAAGAAGCTCCCAAATCCATAAAATTGGTACACCGAACAATATTACCCGTCACCCATGTTCAAGAACAGAAAATACAACTTCATGAAGCAACAAATAAGTGCGCTAATAAAGTGAACAAAGGAACCAACAAACACTAGAGCTCCCAAATGATCATGCCAAAAAAGAAGAAAAAAAAAATCTCAAACACAACCCCCAAATATTCAAATCCCAGTATCGGACCAAACCAAATATAGAATATACATATAAGAAATTTAGCCACAAAGGACAAGGAGGTGGAAAACATGTCACAAAATACTTGAATAGGACAGAAAAGGTCGCAAAAAATTTGTAATGGAACGACAAGAGGAGAGAAAGAAAGAAATCTTATTATGTCTATGGGAGGCCTCATGGGCCTATTAGACAAACATCATCAAATATCATCATAAAACAATAGATGAGTTTCCGAATCCTCATCTAGCTCATCACTCTCACTCATTTCATATACATCACTCATATCAATGGTCTTAAGAGTATCCAAACAAGTGTCTCTGAACCTTAATAGTTCTAACAGATATTTTCCTAAAGTGTCCCCTTCCATATTAAAAGAAAGCTTGGAGGTCTTCACAAAGGATCCCATACTATCACGAACGCCTCATATGCCTCACATCTAAGTAAAAGCATGCTCTTCATCCTCGCTTTGATCCGCACCACATACCTTACAATATCTCGATCTCTTGGTATTATATGCCCCCATCTCCCTACTTCAATCCCTAGATGATGCGCTGGGAGAGAGCCAAGAGAGAGAGAGAGAGAGAGAGAGAGAGAGAGAGAGAGAGAGAGAGAGAGAGAGAGAGAGAGAGAGAGAGAGAGAGAGAGAGAGAGAGAGAGAGAGAGAGAGAGAGTCACGCAAAACCCCAAGCGCTGAGTTGGGTCCACGGCTTATAGCGAACGGAGAGCACAACAAAAATGAGGCAAAAACCAAGATAAACTATAAGCCCACCGCGAAAACCGCAGGGGTCGAAGCCCGGGCACGGCTAACGAGCGAGGGTGAGACGAAGAGGAGCCCAACCACAAGCGCCGAAGAAGTGGAGCATGTAGAAGGCACCCATGAGCGGTCAAGGAGAACAAGAACGTGCATAATGGCGAAGCGGCAACTGCAAAACGACAAGCCCTCAAAGGGAGGTGAGCAATTAGAAATGAGAAAAAATCAACGATTCATGAAAAAAGAGAGGACAATGATAAACAGAAATGTATGTCCAAATATAGCTAAATAGCAAATATGATGTATAATGGTAGCACAATGCATAATGATAGCGAACGAAAAATGAAGTCCCCAAAAAAGACAACAAAGTTATGCGTTAAGCCCAAGCAGAAATACGAGAAAAGAAGAATGTAAGCCATTGAACAAATCAATAAGAAAATAACCACAGACAAGAGCCCAACAGCCAGAGAAAATGTAAAACACGGTCGCCTTAATAACAACATGAACAATGCGATAATCCCCAAAACCACATCAGATTAGATACCAACAGAAAACAGAATACAAAAAACGATCGAGTGAGCAAGGCAAAATACAGGACGAAGCTCCCCATAACAATGCATGGTAGATACAAACCGCAGGGCACATGCTGACATATAAATGGCAAAGAATAGAATTAGAAATCCAAAATCAAGGTTATGGAGAAAAACATTAGGGTTTTTTTGAGATTAAAAAAGGGCCTTCAAAACATGCCAACTAAGTCAAATGAAGATAAATGAACTCACCAATCGTAAATCGAGTCGAGGAGCGGGGTCGGTCAACAAAGATAAACTAACTCATCGGATCACATTTTTCTAAAGCATAATCGTTGATAGAAAAGTCCAAATGATCTCTCGTTTAGTGCAATAGATAGATCTCGTTGAGATCTTTCCAACCTTGGTGCTTTGCACATATTTTAACCACTTATGATTGTCAAAACTTCAAAAAATATGGTTTTTACCATTTTTTTACTATCCTACGGGGCTAAAAGATATGCAAATCACCCAAGGTTGGAAAGATCTCAATGAGATCTATCTATTGCACCAAACAAAAGCTCATTTGGACTTTTCTATCAACACTTATGTTAGAAAATGTGATCCGGTGAGTTAGTTATAACTGTTTTGCTGACTGGATAACCAGTTCTGTTTTCTGATTGGTAGTTTATATAACTTAGTCAGCAGTTCTTAGAAGGCACTTTTATGATCTCAAAAAATCCCTAATGGAAGGAAACCAATATATTGAACAACTAAGATGACATACCATATGGACATGGATAAAACTGAATAAAAAAGAAAAATAAAGGAGGACTATGCCCCAAACAACATAAATTGAGGTCCCCAGATGGCTAGATGCAAAAACTCCGACCAAATAACAAGCCCAAAAAATCCCTCAAAAGCAAGATGCTAACGTAATAAGTTTGTTTCCCTCATTGCCATACCCAAATCATATATATGATAACAAGGGAAAGTATCCACATAAAATGAATGCAAGTCATAACCCATATTCACCCCTTATGGTTCAAAATACAATACATGTTCAAAATGCCCTCAGGGAGAAACACACCAATGATCAAGGTGGAATCATGCGAAGGCACACCATATGTTAGAAAAATGCGTCCCTAGCATCCGAAATAGATTCAAATAGCATGCCACAAATGACCAAACGCACTGTATAAGTAAAAAACAATGTATACTTGCAAAAAGACATCGTATAGAAAACACACTGCAAATTACTAATAAAAAACCATGCCAAAGCACCATTCATAAGAGTAAATGTACTCCGAAAATCCCAAATAATGCTAGAAGCACAAATAACGAGGCAATCACTCCATGGATGCCTAGAAACAAGAAGAAATTGCCTGGTGTCATGCACAAGAACAATCCTATGAAAAAACGATAGTTGTAAGAAATGCTACAACAGTACTTTGACGTAGAAAAATGATCGAAAAGAAAACTGTCTACATACCCTGAGCAAGAACCCCGACATATAGAACCCCGACATATAGAATACCTTTGCAAACTCCAGAAAGCGGAGACTAACCTCTAGCCCAAGGGCAAGCCAACAAATGCACCCAATTGATAGATGTGTAAGTGAGTAAATAAGTGATAAGTGTAAAGTGTGTGAAGAAAGCAAAACGTGAAAACAATATGATATGAATACAGAGGTAGTGAAGCATAATATAAATGTGAAAGGGAATAGAAAGAGAGAAGGTGATAAAACCATGGTGCGTGAAAAGGTGAGCACCCCTTAAATCGGGAATGCCACCTATTAAACCAGCAGGATTACCCCGGCAGCCCGATGGCCCCTCACATGTGGGCGGTGAACCTCCAACAAAGATGGGGCGGCCCGTTACAGAGGCAAGGTGTCTAAAAGAAGGAAGCTACTACAGATTCAAGACGGCAGGGGTCGGGTAGAAGCCAAAACGAGAGAGATGGACAAAGTGTAGAAGCCAAAAATAGGTAGAGGCGTGTCGAGGTATAGTTGGGTCTAATTCCACTAATCCCACCTAGCCAGACCGGGCCAACCTAGGGTGGGAGAAGGCCGACTTAGGTGGGGATTTTGCCGACCCACCGACCTATTCCGGCCAAAATTCAACTTTCTTTTTCCCCAGCTAATGCATAAATAACATGTAATACATCTCTACTTCTAAATAAATAGTGAATACGCACAAGTTTACACCTCAAAGAATGCGGGCCAGCATCAATTGCCATAACTTTCTTTAAGAAATCCCGAATACGTGACTTCTTAGGACTTAAATAATATTATTAGGAATTATGCAAGCAAGTACGAGGGCTGGGACTCTCTAGCAAACAGGGACAATAATGCCTACAAGATCACAAAAAAAGGAAAGTGGTATTTAGATAACGACCACGTATGAAGGAATAGTGATGAACAGAGAAATATGGTATGTAGAAGATAGAAACAATGGAAATCAGATTCAATACCTCAAGAGACGGTGATATCAGCCCAAGGGTAGCTCCACACCGGCCTTTCTTTCACAACCCCCGAACATCAAAGGAAAGCAAATTTTAATTATTAATATTCTTGGCAAAATCCCAAAAGCAGATCCTTACATAATTCAAGAAGATGGAAGTGAGACTGCATATTTTTATAAACATGGATATTGAGAAGCAATGGATATTTGAGAAACAATGAGATTAGATGCACTGCAAAGCATGTTTAGATCAAGTTTCTCAAAAATAAAGTTCTACTTTTCAAACCAGCCAAGTGAGGACATTTGTTTCTGTTCATGTCATATAGAGCCCATAAGTCGTATTTAATTAAAGTGGGACAAATCTTGAATTTTGGGACTCGGACTGAAAATGGGACTCACACACCATAAAAGAAATTTCTGAATTGATTGCTTGAATAGAATTACACATGACACACATAGAATTGGGTTACTTGTTTTCCTCATAAATTTTACAAACCACTAGTTGAGAAAGTTTTCAAACTTCTCAATATTATGCACCCTCATACAATGATATAGCATGGAGGTTGCTCATGGCCTTGTCCATCTCCTTTCTTGGGATCTGTGTGTTGTCTTTGCAATGTGAGAACTTGGATATGACCATACCACACACCCACCAACCCTCCTTTGAGGGTCAAAGATAATTTGCCCTCCACTTCTTCTCCCAAATCAAGCTGTATTGCTCCTTCAAGTTGCCCTTCTTGTGCCTCCCAATGGGCTCCCAATATTGAATTTGGAATCCAGGACGCAACCTCTCCATCAGGCATAGTGGTGGTCACATCGAGAGTGCCACCCTAACCATGTTGGATGTCCCTCATCATCGAGGCCTTACTAGCACAAAGTATCCTTCCTTGATGTCCTCAAAGGGATCCCACTCAGAAGATCAAACCACTTAGGCTTTGAGGCCTTATTCCCACAAACCACTTGGAACCCTTGTTGGGACCCAAGTGAGCATTCTTAGACGTGCTTGCACCTTGAGAACCCTCCCATCTTGACTGCAAGAACCCGTCTCTTAGCTCCCTCCCACATGGTGCTCAGTTTTAAGCATGTCACAACTTTCTCCCAAGACTTGATTAGGGGAGTCCATTTGATTTTTCTTAAGAGTGGAGGTGTGCTTTCCATTTCAACATCATCAAAGGCGTTATGTAATCCTTGATGCCCTTCACCGGCCATAGAGTCTTTGACTGCCTTGAAGGGAGGTAGTGGTTTTGGCTGCCTTTAGGAATGAGAACTTCACCAGCAAAGACCCCTTTGCCACAACTCGATACCTTGTACAGGGCATCCACAACTTGTCACCTGGTCTCCACTTATATTGCATGATTGGTATTCCATCCCTAACCCAAAACTTGAATTGAAGTGGCTTTGTGTGAATCAACCGGTCCTTGCCATCTAGCAAGTATCCTTCTACAAATGATTTCCAATCGCGCAACCTCATCCATCAAGAAAGCCATTGGGTTGGGGTCAATGCAGCTCTCAAACACATCCATTAGTTCAGGGAGAGTGGTCCGTTTTTCTCTCTTGAGCTTGGTGGAGAAAGTTCCAAAGAATCCATCTATATCATCATGTATGCCCAACCATCATGAATCCCACTTTCACAACTTTGAATACTCCCACCGCCAAGTATGACATTGCCCCAAACATCCATCTATTCTTGTTTTCTTTCCAACAGCTTGTCCAACTCAACACATAGCTCCTCGTGCAGTGATTTCTCAAGTAAGGGGAAATCATCCCAAGTCCTCCTTGATTCACTAGACCCCTTGGATGTGAGCTTTTTTTCCGCCTTTGGTAACAAAGCGGTTGATCATCCATCAAAGCCTCAAAATGGGTGTCAAGGGGAATACCTCCCTTCTATCGATCCTTTTCTAGTGTTCTCAGGGCACTTGAAAATAGAGCTCACATGGAAGTTTGGATCATCTCTCCATAGATCAAGCACAAAATGACCATATGTTCCAAGTACCATGACCATGTGTTAATACACCCGGAGACTTACTTTCATCCGAAAAAGCGTTTTGACAACGCTTGGGTAAAGGGATCAAGCTTTGGCAAGAAAGTCTTGTGTTGGTCCATCTTATCATGAATTATACACAAGAATTTGTCCGGCCGCATCTCGAGAAAAATGTTCTCCCCGCCAATACAAAACTGTCTACATGATATTTGGTCCCTTTGGTGATCTCGCAAATTGCTCCCTAATTGCCATTCTTTCTTTTCTATTGCAAGTTGATGCAAGTGTATCCTTGAGTTGAATGCAAGTGTTGCACTTTGAGAATGGCATGTGTTGTAGGACACTCACGCCCGAGAAGTGAGTGCCAAGCATTCTCGACTTCGCAAGTCGAGAATCCTTAGCCGCCAATTCTCCCAGTGTGCGGTAGCGGTGGCCTCGACCGGTCGAGTCACTCTCCTTCGAACCATCTTCGTTTAATATGAAGGGGAGGGGGCTCGGACTGGTGGAGGCCTTACAACTAACCAGGGGAAACCCACAGAGAGGAAGCCAATGCTTGCATTCTCTACAACAAGTCTTGCACTTTTATTCTACATTTTTTGGTCCCAAGTGCCTCCAGCAGTCCTGCGAGCCACTCTCCTTCGAACCATCTTCCCTCGAATATTCGAGAGAAGAGGAGTGGTTGGGGCAGTGGAGGCCCCTCCCACTAACTACAAGAGGATGCATTTGAACCGCATCTCACGGGCCTTAGTCCTAGCCTGATCTATGTACAACATTCCAAGTAAACGGTCCATGAAAAACACACCTAAAGCGGAATGTTCTTTTACCCTCGATTCAATGTTTCCTTGTTGGGCATCTCTCAACCTAGAGAGTAAATCATCTCGAAGCTGAAAAATCTTTGGACAAGGAAACACTTAACCGTCGACTTATCGGCGGTTCCATTATTTAAACACATACGGCATGTTCTACAAGCTAAATAACATAGGCATCTCACGAAACTCACCTCTTCACGCGGTAATTCCTTGGGCAGCGTATACGGATCCCATGACCTCACGTAGAGTCTTTGCTTCTTCATCGGTCTCTTCAAGAGTGTATTAAAGATCTAATACTTGTATCATCTGCGATTCACAGTATCCCCTTTCCATGGCAGCGATGTAGGAAGTTCCAGAAATGCGGCTCCTCTCCGCTTCCTACCTTGAATTCGGTGTTCATCGATCAAATCAACTGCTTTTGCAATAGGGACGTGGTCGGGGAAAAACACATATGCTGCCCGTTAGCGGCTTCGCTGTGGCGACATTCCGGAAGTCGCTGCGTCGATGCTCCCCTCAAGTCGAGGTCCCCAATGCCCGCAGGGGAAGATAAACTTCGCCCGCTCACAAAGTCCCTTGATGTGGATTAAATTTCAGAGAAATAGTGTTTGGGCGGGCTAAAGCCCGCACGTCTTTAGTACCATAGCAGCTTCTTTTCATAAATGATTGCATGTCCTTAAGTTCAAACTAAAGAACACGCCCGTCTTTTTTACATGCAGTCCTAAAACTCAAAAAACGGAGGAACTTTATAATACCAGAGGGTGCGAAGAGGATGAGAGGGCATATAGACATGACTCCGTTTAAGAAGAGAGGCGCGGAGGGGATGCTTCTACCAGCGGCAAGAAGAAGAAGAAAAACACCGAGGTGAGCTCCTTCGAGGTTTTTCTTTTGTCGAATACCTTAGCGATCCATCCTTTTCTTCTTGCGGCATTCACCCGGGACTCGCGGTGATCAGCGGCGAACTCCATTCTTTCATCGGTGGACCGAGACAGAGCTTCTTAAAACAATGGCGAGATTCTTGGTGGTATGTCGAGGTATCGACAAGTGGGAAGGAGAAAGATCTGCTTTTACACCAAAGGGACAAGAAGAGCTTTCGGGAGACAAGACAAGAAAATCTGTTGTGCTCTCCGTCTGCGCCAGAAGCATTTAACACTACATGTCGAGGACTGCCAGAAGAGTAAGTTCTATCGCACCAAAAAAATTAGCAGTTTTCAAATTATTCTCACTCTTCCATGAGCAAGGCTAAGGGCACCGAAAAAGGCCGGCGCTTTAAATTGTCGAGAACCTTGGGTGGAAGGATCACGGAAGGGATGAAGGAGGCTAGGAACCCCAACATCCAGGGAGCTTGGCATGGAGATTTCGAGTCGAGGAAAAAACTGTTCAATACGGGGAGCTTCACTTACCTTGTGAAGACTCTACAACACTGCCGATGGGGAATGAAGTGGTTCATACACAAAAAGTCCACCAAAAACAAAGATGGGGATGATGACACCACACGGGGAGGAATCGAGATGACCGAAGGAGGCGAAGATATGGTCGACTCCCCAAACCTCGATCCAGATGATCGGATCAGGATTTCCTGAGAGAGGGACCTGAGAAAATGGAGCGTCTAGCTTCCAAGATATCGTTGGGAATATCACACAATTTCTTCTTTGGACATTAGGCATTTGAAAGGTTTGCCACCGGGAGATCTTAGTCTTGTTCAACCACAGGGGAATTTAATCCGGCACACATCTTTGGAGATTCAACCCGATGGTGCGACATCTGTTACTGGAGATCAATGCTGCGCGGATGTCATACCTTTTAGCGAATCGGCCGGGTGAGTTGTTGTTTGGAAGTCGAGGAAAATCTGAAGGGAAAAGTCCGGTTACGGGTTGTAGGCGGTCGATTGATGGCGGCTCAAGTATTGCCGGAGGCGGAGAATGCATAAAGGATCAAGGATAGATATGCCAAGCGAGTGCAGAGAGTTCTTTTCGGCGGAGACGCCAGCAACCGAACGGCCCAGCATTAGCCTTGCAAGAACACAATAACGCTTGAAGTGCCAGCTACGTAAGGTAAATAACTCTCTGAATCTTTTCCATTCTCTTCGCGAGTCGAAAGCCTACCATCCAACATTTGCCGATTATCACTGGGGTTTTCTCGACTCGCGAGTCGAAAACTTAACCTGAAAATCAAAAAGGATGTGGAACACAGAAAATCAAAGAAATTGTGGGGACTTTTCTCGACGCGAAAATACACCATCTAACATTTGCCGACATCGGGTTTCACTCACAGTCGAGAAAGCGTGGTAATGCAAAAAAATGCAGACCCGGGCGAAATCCAGAAACCCGTAGAAGTAAAAAGAAAATTAGACATTCAGGGACTTTCTCACTCACAGAGTTAGAAAACCCGGGCTACTTATTTACCGCTTATTCCGGTGTTTGTAGATACTTTCATGCTCGACATTGGCACATTTTCTCAATGCTTTTATCCCGACTCAGATCATACACGCTTAGCAAAAGCTGGAAAGCATTGGGTTGTCCCCTGCCCTAAAGGAAACAGGTTCCCCGGATAAGTGGAAGACCTTGAGAAACTATGCGATATGTTCACTGAGGGACGTGAAGATGACGAGGGAGGAGGAAGAAGAGGAGAAGAAGAAGAACACCAAGGAAAGGTAGGAGTCTCTCACCAATACACTTCTCATTCTTAGACCGAGGCGGGTCCTGGGAGAAATGGACTGACCTATGGGCTCAATGGACAAGAGGCAAGTCAAGGACAAGAATGGAGAATTTCCGCTGTGCCGGACTCAAGTTGTTTGACAAGCGGTTCATGAAGAGGATACAGGGCCTCACGGGACAAAGAAACGCTTTGACCTACAAGGCAAAATCTTGAGGAACAATCCGCTAAGGAAGACCGGGGAGTTCTAAATTGCGTGATTAAAATGATTATGCCACGCCCTAAAGCGGCGGCGTAAGGCGTTAGAAGAAGGCATCACGGAGTTCGCGAACGTTGCATCTAATGAATACCATGATTTTGATTATTACAAGGAAAAGGCTGCCCTTGATGAGGAAGACATGAAGGAATTGAACCGCCTATGTCAACCCTACATCAACACCAAGCTTTGAAAAATAACGTTAAAACCCTTCCTTTCCCCGAACGCGTTATGGCAATTCTGAAAAGGAAGCTTGGATTCGGGTGGTCCCATTTAAGGCGACGATAGCTCCCCCATTTCTGGTTACTTTGGGACACAAGGGATTTGGTGGTCCGAACGCACCGGACCCGCGGGCACTATTTGCCATCAATATGATCAAGACCCCACCCTTTTTATGACAAAGCTGACATAGAGCAAAGTGGTACAAGACGAAACCGGACATGACCGACCGATGCTTTCGGTTTCCTTGTCTTTTGCATGCCGGGCAATCAAACAATCAAATCTCCCAATGGGCAACTGATATTAACTTCACCAACAAGATCATGCACTCCATATACGAACTTGATCATGAGTGCGTAAGACTTGCTTGCCGAAGGCACCAAGCTTTGCCAACATAGTTTTGGTTTTGATTTCAAGATCGTGCGGTCGAATTGGATAAGTGTGGTGGTCTAGCGAGCATCATTATCTCGACAAGTTCATGATCTCTCAAGAGCGATGGAACCCCGGAAGGGGCAGGTTTATGGAGGATGTTCCATCGATGGACAAGGTCGCAAAAAGATGGTGCGACGGCCCCATACATAGAATTCCTATCCGCCAAGAGTTATCAAGTACTTCATAACCACTTGGTCGAGGAAGATCAAATTGTATAGTGGTACATGAATGGCTCCGTTTCTCTCGGGGGCTATGTTGTATGGAATGAAACCTATATCCGGTGGTTGGAAATAAGGACATGGTTGAAACCATTCGGGCCATACTGGATCTGCTTCATGAGCATTTCAAGGGGAGGAAGACAAATGGAAGCGAAAGACGACGAGGACGAGGGAGACAAACGACGAGACGAGGATGTCGGTTTGGACCGAATCGCCAAAAACATTATTGAAAAACCCGAGATTGAGGTGAGTTTACTTTGCTCTATCGGTATTTCTCGACTACAGTCGAAGTGAAAACTGATTTCCTTTCAATACCTTTTTTTTTTCATTCTCAGCGAAATGCGAAAACTTCGTTCCTTCGACAGATGTCATCATTTCAGTGGAATTCCAGCCAACGACTCAGGGATCATTGTCATTTGGCGCGCCGTTCACGCCGCGAGGAGAATGAGAATGAAAATCCGAGCAAAGAGACGCCACGGCCGAAAAGAACCTGAAAAAGATAATGATCCCGATTTGGATCCCGATGAACAGGAAATATGGTCGAGCCAAACTCCAATCGGGATCGGTGGTCCCACCAAGCTTGTAATATTTGACGCCAATGGAGTATTAGCTGCAGATACCACGACAAAGACGCCCCCGAGATTAACACCGCAGATCCCAATGAAACAGAGCATAAAATAGTGTATCGAGGCCTAGAGCTAAGGAAATTATTGACCGGTGCCCGCACGGGGATTCTGGTGGGCATATGGTCTTGTATGGCAAAGAAAAATATTGTCAATGTTCTTGGTGTTCTCGGCATTTCAGTTTTGAAGTTCAAGTTCGTTTGGGGAAACGAAAGGGTCGAGCATGTGAAGGACCTCGATCCAGCCATCACAAAGGGAAGCCTATAATGGTGAAAAGGTCGGGCGGGGTTTATGAGCAATTCCAGGACTATGGCAAACACAACACGCTGATCATAGACGACTCCGCCTACAAGTGCTATCATAACGCGCAAAATACAATCATTGCTAAGCCATATCGACCTGAAGAATATGAGACGGATAGGTGGTTGTCCTTCGGACTCTGTCCTGTCTTGGCGGAATCCCTCTTGCCATTCTTGTCGCCCGATGTGCTTACGAAACTATCCGAGCCTCACTCGAACCCGATCCAGAGAACGAAGTCGATCATGAAAGCTATGGACGACAAATACTTTGGTGAACAAGAAGAGTGACCCTTGCTTTCAGATAGTCAAATTGTGTGAATATTGTAATCGAACGTGAACACATGTATTGACCATTTTGTAATGAATATACTTGTATATTGAGTTTTCGATGCCTTTCTCGACTCACGAGTCGAGAAAGGCATGCTTGTCCTGTTGATGAAACCATTTGTATGTTTGATTGTGTCACTGGATGCAGCCACAATCTATTATGATAATGCTTGTACATTGGGTTTCCTGGGCCTTTCTCGACTCGCGAAGTCGAGAAAGGCATGTCAAGGTTCGTTGACGAAAGCATTTTGTATGCTTCCGTGTGTGATTGGATGCAACCATATTCTAATGAGAATGGTTGTACTTTGACTTTTCACGGGCCTTTCTCGACTCGCTGAAGTCGAAGAAAGACACTACTTCCCACGCCATTGGATGCGGTTGGTATGGAATGAATGTTCTCCGTTGTAATTTGATTTCCAACGTTCTTTTTCTTCGCTTTGACTAATGACACCGTAATTGTTAATCATACTCTCTCCTTGCTCCGGTGTGGTTCGTGCACAGATCAGAGACACCGGCACGATCCCGATTCGAGGGCATCACGGACCGCTCCAGGCGGCACGATCCCGCTCAAAGCGGAAGAAATACCGTTCTGGCACGAGATCCCGTCACGCTACACTCTTTGCCCCAGCTTTGGGACAAGGTTGCCGCGACCGTGAGAGGTTTTCGCTACACACCGGGGATAAAGAATGGCCGAAGAACAAAGAGACAATCCGTAAAGCTCAAAGCATCTTGCAAGCATTGCATAACATCCACGCGGAGGGTGGGGAAGGAGCATATTCGATGAAAGGTCAAGGGAGGCGAAAGTGGAGAAGTCGGGTGGACAGTATGGCTGGTAGGCTCCAGAGGCACCTCCACGCGAGGCATTCCACACTCTTTTGGGTTGCCCCAAGGCTTTATGAGACAAGATGAAGAAGCCACAAGTTAATCCCCTAAGGTGGACCACCTACCAAGATGATGTAATGTAGTGACAGCAAGACCGCCATGGTCTGGTCCGATGTAAAATACATTGTATCTGTTCAATTTATTAATAAAAATTTTTTTTCAACTAGATCTTGGGTTTCAAACTTTAATGAATTTCCTTTGTTTTGATTGCATTGTTTGTGCGGGTGTCAATGGCTCCCTAAAAACAAACTTAGCAAACCAATGCTCGCCCCAAGCTAACCCCAAAATTCGCTTCAGCGAAACCGGCACCGGATTCGCCCGGGCGAACCCACATCCCCGGCGTGGCGGGAGCATCAAGGCAGGAGGACTGCGTGGCATCGGCTACCGGTTCTGCTTAACCAATTAAACCAGGTTAGATGTGCGTGTGATGGCGGACACAATAAATGCCTCCCCGCCGGCCCGCGAATCCCCTGGCTGGCGAGCCCATTAGCACGTGTGGCGATTGAAGACGGTGGCGCACGCATAAATGCGCCGCCGGTTCGCCTAACCGAACCCCTGCCCGGCAGAGCCCATTGGTTGCATGCGCGTGTACCGCTTGAAGTCTTTTTGCCTTTGCACGATTACTTGTGTTCTTAATCCCCAGGCTTCGTTTTCCTCCGGCTATGCAAGCGGAGATGTTCTTTGATCCGATTGAAGAGCCCATTTTGTAGCAATTCAACCTGATTACGTGAATTTGGATGAAAAGATGTCAGGATATGATATGGCAATCTCGTCGAATCGCGTTTTAAAATTGAATTTGCATTTGAATTTGAATCGAATTTTAACTTTTTGGGCGATTCAAGTCCGACAAACCATGTGCAACAAGAATATGAATCTACACTTCAAGAAGAAGGAAGTTGGAAGACAAAATAATCTAAAGCTTATGGATGCTTCAAATCGAAGTAATGCAGAAAAGAAAAGATTACATGACACCTCGTAATCCCATTTCTTTAGGATGGTCCCTAAAATCGGAGAAATACGACCCAAAACCATGAAGTGGTGCATCTTCCTCTGTTTTGTTTTTTCCATCCCCTTTGTTTACGCGAACCAATTTAAGAGCTCAAGATACAAACTCATCTCTTGGTAACCCATGGAAAATTCTTCTTCTAAGATCGAATCGTAATAGAGTACATAAAAAGATCCGCCGTCTTCCAATTTAGTTAAACAAGAATGCCTCTGAATTAAAATGAAAATATATCTCTAGACTAAACCGCCATGTCGCATACCGGGGCCCTCGCTTTTTTATCAAAAGAACCCCATTCTTTTCCCATTTTGACCTCCTCCATTCGCGATAAATTTCGGGCAGATATTAGCCTCCCATGAATTATTGAGCTTAAAAGCTCGAGATTAAATTTCGTGGGAAGATTGTACATATAAATCCTTCTTCAAGACATGGATGGAAAAACGTGGTGCTCTGGCACCAATTTACGAGGAATCTTGGAAACATAGCCAAGAGCAACAAGCTTGGAAGAATTAGGGGCCAAAGAATTAGCCGGCCCTGCCTCTGCCGAAGATCGATTCGGATCCATAGCGGATCCACCATAGCTGAACACCACAACGCCATTTGACGAAGTCGCTTCAGATCCATAGCGATCCAAAGACGTGCCGTTCGACCGGTTAAGCCTGCCGTAACCGTAGAACCCATTTGCCACCCGCCGTACCCCCCGCCCACCTGCCAATCACGCAGCAACAAACAGGGTTCGGGTTCGCCCGAGCGAGCAGTGGGAAAAACCACGCCCGACCACCGCTCGCCAGGCTCCCCGCCACGTTTGCCCAAATTTTGGCGGGTTAAGCCAGGTAATTTTCGGGGAGCCCGCCTGGCGAACCCACTTGGTTCAGCGAACTTCGGTTTGGGGAGCCAATAAAGTGGGCATTGTTTGTGTTCTCGATTGAACCACGGGAAAAGCTGCGGCAAAGAAAGCTCGGATTGAGTTTTATTCAAAATTCGAATTTAGGGTAGTTTTCGAGTGCGGTGCTACTTTTTATGTAAATTAGGGGTAGAAAAAATGGGAATGGAATGAGTCCCACTTTAATTAAATCGACTTCCATATTTTCCCCAAAACAACGAGAATCACATCATTTTTCTTCATTCGATTTATGAAGATCCTTATAGCCATCTCAATCTATTAGATAATATGCGTTCTTGACAAGATACTCACGATTTAAGGTTGGGTTCCGAATAGCCCCTTTCATTACCGTCAAAAGCATTCTTAAGATCTCGAAGCTATGGATGCGTGCAAAGCCATTTATTCGATTGGGTCTTCTTTCAACCTTCACATTCACAACACTTAGTTAATCTATTCCCTAATCGGTGAATGGAGCAAAGGTGCATTTACATTTACAAGCATCCAAGACTAGTTTTAGGTGGAAGAAGGTACGGAGCTCGGATTTGGCGACACCCCGCCGGATTTGGCAATGTCCGTGCTTTCCAATGATGAAAACAGAGAGTAGGAACACTCGGGTTTAGATTTCGGCTGCCAAATCGCCCAAAAATCCTCTGTTTTTGTTTTACGGACCCGCGAAACGTAATGAGTGAAGGGGAAATTTTTTTTTTTTTTTTTTTTTTTAGAACCCATCGGCCCGCGGGCCTGATTAGGCACCTCGACCTAGGCTCCAAACGCCGGCTTTTAGGGCCGGCCTAGGTCGGCCCCAACCATGGGTCGGCGGGTGGAACCGATTGGAAAGGGAAGAAGAGGGAACGGAGGAACTTTCGTGGCAATCCCTAAGCAAACCCGGATGGCGAGGCAGGCTCCAAGAATAGGGGATTCGTCGAGAACTTAGCATGCCATGAGCTACAAACAATCATGGTGCATAGGGATCGAATCGTGATGGCCCCGTGCCATAGCTCGGATTTGCATGGCGGAACAAAGTCCATGAGTAGGCGAACAGATTGTAGATCCCGAGCCAATCGAAAGTGGCGGAGTGCCTTTATTTGGATCTTTGCCGGATGGCGAGATCGCATGGCGGATCGGGCCGGCCTTGGAGCTCCTGCCGGCACCAATGGCCCTGCGAACAAAGGGAATCAAACCGCCCTCCTCGGCCCACCGTAAAAGCGACCCTCGCACAAAAATCTGAGAAACACAAAGAAGAGAGACAGAGAATCGCCTTCACGCCCATGCGGCTATGAGGGATCTAAAACAACAAGAGGGGATGGGCTGCATCGAATCCTCCCCAGCCATCGTGAACCAATCCTAAATAGGGATAGTAGAGCCACCCAGCCATAGAAACCTAACCGATAGGATGAATCATGCATGACTTTAACAGGCAAATAATAAGAAAAAAAAAAAACACCGCAGATAATCGAGTCCAAATCACTGAGTCCCGACCAAATGCCCACGAAATCTCGCAGTTGATTGCTCCAAATCGCTCCAAAACATGTGAAAGCCATATCGGGCAGCTGAATGCTAGAGTCATGGATAAAAAGATTAGAAAGGAAGATGGGATCAGGGTAGAGCACGAGAAAAAGGATTGAAAAAGGAAGATTGAAAACAACGAGAATAGAAGGAGAAAGGAAGATGGGATCATGATAGAGTATGAGGAAAAGGATGGAAAGAGGAAGATTGAAAGCAACGGAAATAGAAGAAGGAGCTGCTGTGAGAAGACGCCGATAACCGAGCCGAAAGAGGAACGGTCCTGATATAGGAGCTCGTCCCTTCCCAGAATGTCGATCCGATGGCTCGGATCGATGCTATTATACTAACACTATTGGAGACTTTATTAGTTATGATGGACTCTTAAGCCACGTGGCATATTTTATTCCAGATCTCTAATTCATATGGTTTGGAAAACCTTAATCATCCATCCTTTCTTTTGACTACTTTGAGAATCGTAGAACTAACTGAAATTTAGAACTAACTATAGTCATATTTCAAAAATCGAAAATTTTACAGAGGGATGTGTTGGGCAGAATGCATCTTAAAGATAAGTCTCCCAAACAGAGCCTGAAGATTGTGCATAGCATTTTTTTATCAAAAATACTGGATAAGGTATGTATACCCAAAATAATACATAGAGTGATGATAAACTGCCTCGGGGATATTGGTGAAGCAATCATGAGTGATACTATGTTTGCCTGGAGCTACACAGAAAATATGAGAGACCTATGTTACAAACCTTACTATATTTTTGCTCAAGACAGTAAGGATATATGTCCTTGTTCTATTCCGCAACTAAGAAAGTTTATTGATCCAAGTATCGGCCACATTAGAACTACAGTCTGTATGATAGTACAAAATAAACAACGGAGAATGATGCTTATGCAAGGTCTGAATCATATCCCAGATAAAAGTCTTGTGTGGAAGGATTTCAAAAAAGACATGGATTCTACTATTGACAAGCTGTTCAAAATGCATAAATATACATATCCACATATTGATGATGATATCAGATCATATTATGTAAAGGAGCATACTATTGACATGGCCAAACAACTGATTAAAGACTCCTTTAAAAAGGATAATACCAGAAAATTCCCACTCAATGATGTCGCGGTGATTAACAACATAGATTGGTTCAATAAGTTCATGTATGTCTCTGGAGTAGACAAAGCTACGAATAACCCTGTTTTCATATGCCCAAGACACGTGAAAGAAATGGCAGATATAAGACTTAAAAGTAATGACCTTAGACAGGTTGAAATGGAACAGGTGGCGGTTATTTGGAAATGTAAGACAGAGATGATACATATTCTGCAGTATACTGAAAATAGTTGTGAAAAATCACCATATCTAATAGGGGTGTAGAAAGCCCGTAAAAAGGAATATCGATGGATAACTAATTGTGAACAGTTCTGTAATTTGTTTCCTAATAAAATATACCCTATTTGGATGGTTCAATCCATATATGATGTGGTCCTGAATATACCAGATAAAATCACAGACATTTTTGTTGATGATATCACAAGATGTTATGAATGCGTACCCCTTATGGGCGAATCTAGTATATGCCATGTGATTTCTATGATCATTAGTGATACATGGGATGATGATGAACCTTGTATGTACGCTTCCGCTATATAGGATTCCCATAGAAGGCGTGGGACGAATGACGCCTCTGTGTCTTTCACCCGGACACTTGCCCATCACAAGTGGTCCGAGTCTGACGGAGGGCCTGCCTATGGTGGTATAGTTGCCATGGAAGAGGGGATTTCCCGTAGCTGTACGATGGGAACATCGTATAGAGCGGGGGAGCGTCACAATTAGTTGATCTTAAATCCTCAATTCTCTTGAATCATGCCTTATACCATTGCATGTATTTTTGGGGATGCTGAAAGGCTAGACAGCCTATACCCTCTGGTGCTAAAGCCGGATGCCAAAAGAAATTGATATCTTTGCACCTTGCATCAAGTGTGGGTGGTCTGTATTATAGTGTAGCATTCTTCCGAACATCAAGCATTCTCCTCATAATATTAGATTTTCCTGAGCATGGAGTTACCTGAAAAAACGCAGAATCAGGCAGATCATGTTTTAAGAAAAGGCTTCCAGTTGGGTGAGAGTTTTGCAATCAAAACTTGACTAATTTAAGTGCTAGTGAAGGTTTATCCGTGTACAAAGCTCTCCATACCATTTTTGCTACAAGTGCTTGGGCTTATACAAACCAATCTTTGCGCCCAAGCCCTCCATCTTTCTTCGCCTTGATTAAGTCAGTCCAGGCCACTTTGCGAGAGCTTTGCCATATAAATTTCCTTATAGCCATTTCTATCTGTTTATAGAATGCTTTGTCTCCAACAATTACTGATGAAAAATATACATGCGTAAACTTCCGATAACAGCATTTGCAATTTCCACCCTACCAGCTAATCATTGAATAGAATAGAATAGAATAGAGTTTTTATCGTCCACGGAGACCAATAGCCTATGGGACCCAAACAGGAGGCGCAGCAAGCGTATTACTGTCCAGGTTAAAAAAAAACCCCTCCCCGCCCATAAAGGGTTGTTTGGGGGAAAAAATCGTGACAGGAATAGGTTTGCCGTCAAACTGTACAAATACAAATACAAATATAGACAGAAATATGTACATGTATCAGGTAAGTGCCCGAGTGTAAAAAATGATTACACTTTTAGCTTTGTTGAGAACTACTCCAGCAGCTGCTCCAAATTTATCAATGGCCTTCATCACCATGCTTGAGAAATACAAGTGTGTCATCTTGCATCATAGTAAAAGCATCATCAACCTGGGGCAGTTCTAGACAGTTTATCTCCTTTTTCTGTTGCAATAGATTGCCATCCTAGTTACTATCTCTATCTCTGTTATTATTACAAGAAACTTATCGCGGCGGCCAAGGCCGCCGCGAACGTTTCTCTTTCCCAGCCCATAACAAATGGCCTAACGTGCAACATCCAAGGGGGATTCACTTGTGTTATGCGTATAAACCATCTGAGTGTACGCTAAGGGGTTTTTTATTGCCTATTCTGTACTTATAATAAGGGGTTTACTTGTCTAGTTGTATTTTAAGGAGTATAAGGGTATATCAAGCCAATTTTCTGCGTATGATAAGGGGGTTTTGCCTGACCCTAGGAACGCAGATGCCATATCCAAAATATATATAGGTGAATCCCCTGGGGCAACATCCTGCTTATTCTACCAAGGTGAATAAGATTTTTTTTCTTTAAAATCGCAATGGCTTAAAAGTAATGTTTAGGTTCTCTTCATCAATGAATTTACTGAACATCTTCAATTAATCTTGGTGATTTATAGATATCACAGCAAGTCCAATCAAAAGATGGCACATACGCATTTTTTTGAGGATTGTGAAAATTTAACCAGCTTGATGGGCTAAAAATCCAGATCCATCAATATTATGAAATTGGTCGGGTATCATATCTCACAATGTCATATGCAGGGATGCAAGATACATCTTTTTACAGGCGTTACAGAAGGAAAACCACCACGAATTAATATACTCTTAGACAAATCTACTCTTTGAATAACGAAGAACAAAATCATATCGATTACCGGAATAGGTCGAATCTGTTGTGAAGCATCTTGCCGTACACTAAGCAGCCTGATTTAAAGACTATGAGCAACTGCAGAAGCTGTAATGAAGGATGACCGCAATGCAGTAGTTAAGGTAGCAATGTTGGAGGAAAGCCCTGTTTGGTGCAACAAGTCTGTCTATATTTATCCAAGACTATTTTATGAGCTAGATAATGTAAGCTACGAATGAAAAGCTTCAAATGAGAGAGCTTTTGGCGTTTGCTCCAATTTCATTTTTTGTGTATGTTCATTAATATTAGCTTTTAACTTAATGGATAGAAATCATCATGTCCCCTGCATTTATAGTGAGCTACAGGCACATATGATTACTCATCCCTTTTCTCGCACCAAAGCGTGATCATATTTCTTCCACTCGAGCTACTGTCGCCACTATATGTACATACGATTACTCATCCCCGCCTGAAGCACAGTCGCCACTATATGTACATACGATTACTCATCCCTTTTTCGCACCAACCGTGACCATATTTCTTCCGGCTCCAATTGCATATGATAACAAAAATGCATTACTCTTCAATCTTTTGTGCATCTATAAAGACATGATGTGCATCTTAAAATACTGAGAGAAAGCAATTGCATCAAAACCGGAAGATGGTGAATTGACCATACATTAGCAAACTGGGAAAACATTGAAAATATTTACAAAGATAACCAAATTCCAATCTTTTGACAATTATGAGTGTAAGATGGTAAAAAAGCTTTATGGTACATGTTGGTTAAAAAATACATGTTGATTGCTCTTGATATGTGTTTTGTTCGCGATGGTGATAAATGTTGTTACCGTATGGCAAGTGAGAGATCTGCGTGTGAGAGATCTGCGGCGCCACCGGGGTTGCTAATAGCCCTATTCATTTTTTCATTTGCTCATCAATATTTTTTGCAACGTAGTAATCGCTTTTTGGCATCCGCCATAGCCTTTGGCACTTTTATAGATGCCACCAAGATCGGAAGTTGCACTTAGGCCTAATTTGAACCATCGTTCGATTCTGAATCTGAAAATGCATAAAGCAATGCCATATAGTAAGGCGGATTTAACCTTGAGAAGAAGGGTAGTAGTGCCATTTCCGGCACAGGCCACATAGCACCTCTCGCATATATCTCTGCCCGCCTCGGGCCAAGGTTTTTGCATTACCATAGCCAATGTTCAAAGCATTCACCACCAGCTCGTTTCCACCGGTCCGGATTTGCCCAACCATCTCATCAATTTAGAGGCCCCGCCTTGTCAAATCTCTGCTCCCCATGGATCCCAAGTTTCCCGATCCCATTTTGTTTATGGAGGCCACGCTACATACTAAACCCTCTCTTCACGCCTTAATCCGGAGATTTCTTTGACAACAAATCGTGGATTACTTCATGGATTTTGTTGTGGATCTTGCAGAGCACCAAGATCCTGGGCGATTATCGCCGGATCTCGCTACTTGAAGTCGCGGTAGATTATTATCTTCCCTTTTTATCCCTCGTCGATGGTACTAATCTTAATTCGATAATTAGAAAAGAAAGTAAAAGCATTGAATCATTTTTTCATGCAGATTGGAGGTAAAGAATGAGATGCAAGTTTAGTCTTGGGACATTCGAGGCCAAGCCCTCGGCCGCAAGGATTTGTCGGAGTATCGCCCTGAGAATCCCGAGGCGGTAATTTTTGGAGAAATGCCACGTGCGTGAAGTTCTAATCTAAACATTTAAAGGTGGATTCTTGTCAATTCTTTTTCCGTAACTAGAACCCTATGCGATTCAGTAATGCAAGAAAAGCTAGGTAGCAAATACATGCCAATCGGCAAGAAGATACCTTAGATCGTGCGGTATGCCTAGATGGTTGATTCACGCTCTAAATCCTCTGTTTTCGCCTAAAATATCGAGCATAGAGCGAGGGGCGGTCACAAAAAGCCGGATGATAGAACATGAACGAGAGCAAATTTGAAGAAAAAAGTCGGATGTCATTCACGGGAGCAAATTTTCTTTATGACAATGGCTTGTCACAATTAGTTGCATATTTTCGACCGCCCCAAGGCGGGCCGGTGGCGGGGGATTTCCACATCTTTGCCTGGATTTTTCTAGTGCCACGTATTTTTGAGTAACCCGGCTTGAAAGCCCTATTGGCGCACATATCTGAGATATTTGCATTATTAAAATCATGCTACAAATCGCTAAAATCATTGGGCGCAGAACGCCCATCTCAAAACCAAAAGCTTTAGAGGCCGCCTTCTAGAGTAGTAGATCTAGCGGTGGAAATGAGTGCCCTTTAGGAATGCGAGAATGAGGACATCTACCACAAGCGCCCATACCCTTCCGAAAAGTATGCTTGCATCGTAACGAAGCGATCGCGATAGGGGGTGAACAGAGGTGCCTTGGGTTCAAACCATAGCCCGCAATAATGGGTTTCTTCGACCCTAAAGAAAAGAGGAGGTTCGTAATGGTTTCTTCGACCCGGAAGAAAAGGACACGTGGTGGCGAAGAACAATTTTTCTCCTCTTATTTTAGAAAAGGCTTAAATAAATAAGCGTGGCAAACTGTGGGTTCGTCTCGACCGTAGAATATTAGAAGTGAATTTTTATGAGAACAAATTACACCGCTTTATATAGGTAGTGAAAAAGAGGTATGGGGCTAGTGGACCCCACTTCCTGACTCCCCTTTTGCATTGAAAAGGTTTTGAAAAGGTTTTACATTAAAGCTCCAAACCTTTTTATATATGTTCTCGGGGAAACTAGATGTGCCATTGCTTTCTCCAAGCACTGCCAGTTTATTGTGTCATATCTACTTATTTAAAATGTTTCTGGGGTGGGGTGTCTCCCTTTTTCCGGCTGCCGGTAACACTCCATTTTCCGGCTGCCGGTAACACTCCATTTTCCGGCCATTAGCGTTATTTTGGAATGTCTTAAAATCTTTCCGGCGAAATTTTTGGGGTTTTATTTCGGGGTAGGGTTTAAGCCGTTTTTGAAAGACGGTCCTAGGGTTTGAGCCGTTTTGAAGGATGGTGTTGCAACGCCTGCTCCAGAATAGCTGATTTCCATCTCCATTCGAAAATGCAGAGGCGGTTATCAAGCCAAAGTGCCGGTTTTCAAGCAAGCTATACGTCTTTATTCAAGTATGTAGAGGTGGTTCTGAAGCTGGATGACGATTCTCCTCCTCCTCTGCCTTCCATATTTCATTCAGGGCCATAAGCACAAGCAAATTAAATCCTAGAGGTCTCATGGAGCTCCGACATCAGGTAGCAGATAAGAAATTACTTGCTGTTTCTTTTTAGCTTCAGTCCGTCATTTGATTTTTTCATGTTTATGTCTTCAGTAGCGAAGCCGCTATGTTCAATCCTCCAGCTTTTAAAAGATTGGCATTCCTCATATCACCTGTGCAAGTGCAGGTTGAGCTATGACTTCTCAGCATAAAAATGTTGCTCTGCTATATGCAGGGATATAAAATGTGCAAAGAAGAATCACCTACTCTTTGAGGCAAGTTGCAGTGTAAGAACAATTACCTACACTAAGGCAAATCCGCCTTCTCTAATCTGCCATTATCACAACCTACAGATGTTATTCTTTCCATTCATTATACAAAAAGCAAAGGCGGTTGGGGAGCTAGAGAGCCGATTGTTCTCTTGCTGCATGTGTTTTTTTATTGGAAGCTGTGAGCATGCGTTGTGGCCGACCATTGCATTTTTGCAAGCCATTCTTGCATGCTGCATGCAAGGTACACTTCTGGAACTATTTCATATTTTAAAGCTTTCCATGGTTATTTTAGAGCTTGAAAATAGCTGAAGCAAATATAACCCGGAGTCCTCACACAACACCATATTCATCTGGCATGTGTGTTGACATTGTGGCATTTTGCTAGCATCTTTCAGCGACACAGGCTTTTGGTGTGTCTTTTCTTTTTGTTTCTGCTATTCTGAATTAGCCCTTGCAATATGTCATGATGAACATTTTCTTGCTGCAGGACGTCTTTGCGCAGTCTTGCAAATTTGTGATAGGCAGCACGTACTACGGTTTGTTGACGCAGGAGAACTGTATACAGTCCAAGGTTGAGGTAAACTCTGCAGGGAAACTTTTACGGAAACCGTGTTCAAAGGAAGCTTGCTGCAAGTATTATAGCATCATTTTGTGTAGAGGCGGTGAGAACAAAAGACTGGCATTCTAATAATTGTCTGGCATAGAGAAGGTGGGTCTGCGCCTGACAAGCTATCTAAATCGTCATTTTCTGTGTAAGTTTCACTAATTTTCAGGCTTATCTGATGTCTTAAGTTTGTTCAATCTTTTAAATGTAGTGGAGATTTGGCCATTTCATAATCATACTCTGTATTATGTTCTTTTTTTCTTTCCATTTGCTTGAAGCGCTATGTGTTTTTATTGTCAATCCCTTTTCCAGTCGAATATGTAAACCATGTGCCAGTTTAAACGCTACCTGGTCGTGATCCAGAGCCACCATTAGACTACAAATCCGTTTCAGAACTCATTATGATATTCATCTTGAAAAGAATGGCACATGGACTGCAGATTCCCCACAGATATTATGACAGTGAGAATGACAGTGAGATTCAATCCTCTGCCATGCATATTTCATTCAGGCAAACTTTCCTTCTTCCGACCATGCATTTGTTTCTTTTTTTCTTTCGTCAATCGGCTAGAGCAGCCTTCCTTATGTGGCTAATGTGATGGTGTCCTCAAGATCGGTGAAAATGAGGTTAGATATTGTGATGCAAAACTTAAAAGGTTGATGGCATTTCTGTTAATTGGCAGTTGATGGTTTGCATGGTTTGCAGGCAATATCTTATTCTCATGGTTTGCAGGCCATATCTACTTATTTAAAATGTTTCTGGGGTGGGGTGTCTCCCTTTTTCCGGCTGCCGGTAACACTCCATTTTCCGGCCATTAGCGTTATTTTGGAATGTCTTAAAATCTTTCCGGCGAAATTTTTGGGGTTTTATTTGGGGGGGTAGGGTTTAAGCCGTTTTGAAAGACGGTCCTAGGGTTTGAGCCGTTTTGAAGGATGGTGTTGCAACGCCTGCTCCAGAATAGCTGATTTCCATCTCCATTCGAAAATGCAGAGGCGGTTATCAAGCCAAAGTGCCGGTTTTCAAGCAAGCTATACGTCTTTATTCAAGTATGTAGAGGTGGTTCTGAAGCTGGATGACGATTCTCCTCCTCCTCTGCCTTCCATATTTCATTCAGGGCCATAAAGCAAGCAAATTAAATCCTAGAGGTCTCATGGAGCTCCGACATCAGGTAGCAGATAAGAAATTACTTGCTGTTTCTTTTTAGCTTCAGTCCGTCATTTGATTTTTTCATGTTTATGTCTTCAGTAGCGAAGCCGCTATGTTCAATCCTCCAGCTTTTAAAAGATTGGCATTCCTCATATCACCTGTGCAAGTGCAGGTTGAGCTATGACTTCTCAGCATAAAAATGTTGCTCTGCTATATGCAGGGATATAAAATGTGCAAAGAAGAATCACCTACTCTTTGAGGCAAGTTGCAGTGTAAGAACAATTACCTACACTAAGGCAAATCCGCCTTCTCTAATCTGCCATTATCACAACCTACAGATGTTATTCTTTCCATTCATTATACAAAAAGCAAAGGCGGTTGGGGAGCTAGAGAGCCGATTGTTCTCTTGCTGCATGTGTTTTTTTATTGGAAGCTGTGAGCATGCGTTGTGGCCGACCATTGCATTTTTGCAAGCCATTCTTGCATGCTGCATGCAAGGTACACTTCTGGAACTATTTCATATTTTAAAGCTTTCCATGGTTATTTTAGAGCTTGAAAATAGCTGAAGCAAGTATAACCCGGAGTCCTCACACAACACCATATTCATCTGGCATGTGTGTTGACATTGTGGCATTTTGCTAGCATCTTTCAGCGACACAGGCTTTTGGTGTGTCTTTTCTTTTTGTTTCTGCTATTCTGAATTAGCCCTTGCAATATGTCATGATGAACATTTTCTTGCTGCAGGACGTCTTTGCGCAGTCTTGCAAATTTGTGATAGGCAGCACGTACTACGGTTTGTTGACGCAGGAGAACTGTATACAGTCCAAGGTTGAGGTAAACTCTGCAGGGAAACTTTTACGGAAACCGTGTTCAAAGGAAGCTTGCTGCAAGTATTATAGCATCATTTTGTGTAGAGGCGGTGAGAACAAAAGACTGGCATTCTAATAATTGTCTGGCATAGAGAAGGTGGGTCTGCGCCTGACAAGCTATCTAAATCGTCATTTTCTGTGTAAGTTTCACTAATTTTCAGGCTTATCTGATGTCTTAAGTTTGTTCAATCTTTTAAATGTAGTGGAGATTTGGCCATTTCATAATCATACTCTGTATTATGTTCTTTTTTTCTTTCCATTTGCTTGAAGCGCTATGTGTTTTTATTGTCAATCCCTTTTCCAGTCGAATATGTAAACCATGTGCCAGTTTAAACGCTACCTGGTCGTGATCCAGAGCCACCATTAGACTACAAATCCGTTTCAGAACTCATTATGATATTCATCTTGAAAAGAATGGCACATGGACTGCAGATTCCCCACAGATATTATGACAGTGAGAATGACAGTGAGATTCAATCCTCTGCCATGCATATTTCATTCAGGCAAACTTTCCTTCTTCCGACCATGCATTTGTTTCTTTTTTTCTTTCGTCAATCGGCTAGAGCAGCCTTCCTTATGTGGCTAATGTGATGGTGTCCTCAAGATCGGTGAAAATGAGGTTAGATATTGTGATGCAAAACTTAAAAGGTTGATGGCATTTCTGTTAATTGGCAGTTGATGGTTTGCATGGTTTGCAGGCAATATCTTATTCTCATGGTTTGCAGGCCATATTCTATTCTATACCATGGTTTGCGGGCAGTATTTTCTAAAGAGCTCACAGCGTAGATCTTTGACATCTCATTTTGAAGGCATGCATATGATATCTGTTATTTCTCTTCATGATTAGTCCATGTGTTGGAGTTCATTCTGAGATGTGAAAATATGCATTTTCCTCCAACCATCCAAGTCTCCACTGCAGCGAGCCGTCACTTGCCTAAAATGTAAATACTGTTTGATGAAGTTGAGACTGTTATAGCTGACGTGCTATTTGCAAACATGTTTTCACATTGGAGTCAAAGCCCCATTCGGCTCTATCAGCATTGCAGAAGTTTGTATTGTTTGGAATTGTATTTGCAGGTAGAATTTGCACATTGCTTTATTTCCTACTGATTCAGTTAGTTTCACACATTATCCAAGATGTAGCAGCATGGTTGCATGTACCTTGAAGTGCACTGTTGACATCCTACTGTTTGCTGTCACATTTGCCATAGATTGTAAGTGCATTGTTTTTGAAATGATAAGCTTTTTAGAGTCAACAGATTGTCTAAAATATGAAATTACAAGCAAGCAACTGCAACTGTAATTTGAGCAATTTTTTGCAGGCTGATCTGTTGGGCGCTACAGAAGCATCAAATCCTTTAGTGGTAAGAAACATGCGGTGAATTTGTGCACCCATTTTAAGTGGATATGTTTCTCATTAATCTGTCTCAAGTACATGGGCAAACTTGACACACTTTGCTGTTTAGATAAGCCCAGATAACAAGAAAATATATCCTTCCATTATGAGGTCCAATGGGAATGGTTTGCAATGGCTGTTCATTTCTTCGTTGATTTATTATAATGTAAGAATGAGTAAAATGCTTTGGTGGGTTTCTAATCTTAAAAATATTATCTCATGTCCTTAATAAGTTGCACTTGAACACATTGTTATTGGATCACGCTACCCTCCTCAATAGTATGTTTGACCTTCTCATAGTATGCATTGTATTATGAGGAGCCTGCTTTTGATAATGAAATAGGTAGATTTCAGACCACCTTCAGTTTACCATCATTGCATCATATGCATCATGGGAATCAAGCAACCCATGATCATAGTTTGCTTATTACTTTGTATGTAAACTTTTGTGCTATATAAGAGTGTTGTGGATGCAAGAGTTTATAAACTCTAGATTCAACACGAAGTTACATGAAAATTCGCACACATCATTATAAACAATTTGGTTATGCGGTCCAAGGTATGCCATTGTTATTCACGGGTTTACAATATGAATTTATGCCTATCCTTATTATTGATGATAACGATGATAGAATATAGATAGATAAATAAAGATAAAATTGCATCTCTTATTATTGATGATGACTATGATAGAATTGCATCTATTCAGACTGCCATAAGCAGTGCAATAATAAGGACAAACTATCCAAGCTCATCAATGTGTTGAATAATGTTTTGGTATATGTTAAAAAATATCATGGTTGTTAAACGTATCATGGTTGTTTTGGTCATAAAAAGTCTCTCGCTTCAATGCTTTTTAGGGCTTTTGTCCCACATTATTGGGGCACATTTGCTTTCATAAAAATTCCATAAATATCGTAAAGGTTATGAATAATGGACAATCTTACAGAAGATATGGGTACCCTACTTATGCCCAACAACATTGGGTACACCTTTACCATATGTTTTAGATACCTTCGAAATGTCATGTTGCAGGGTATTATGGACTTTGAAGGAGATGATACAGGTACTATTGGTCGAAAAGTTGTGTAGGTAGCATGGGAGCATCAAACAAAGTACAGCATTAGGCCCTTGGTGATGTGCGCCATGTGGAGATACATATTTAGAGTTCCATCATGATGTAAAATACGTTAATGAGCTAGGACATGATTTTGTGTTTTGGATTTATGTACCTATTTTTTGTTGGTGTACTTAACTACCTCTAAGTGTGACATTTTGAGCATAAGTTTGGATCTGTCTTTCTAAATTTTCGTCTTTAGAGGTAGATTTAACTGCCCATCCCACATTCGTTATAAAGCATTGTTTTCGCTACTGAAATCCATAAAAGCAAAGTTAATACATTGATGATATTGTCATTAGACAATTTCAATAACAAAAGCAAATAATGTCTATTCTTGCCAATATCAACATTTGCTATTGTCAAAGTTGCACATATGGATATTTCGTTGTCAAAGCCGCGACTTTATGGATGTTAAAGGCCAAGAAAAACACATCATTGAGACATTAACGCCGCAACACGTTTACTAGTCTACTTATTTAAAATGTTTCTGGGGTGGGGTGTCTCCCTTTTTCCGGCTGCCGGTAACACTCCATTTTCCGGCCATTAGCGTTATTTTGGAATGTCTTAAAATCTTTCCGCCAAATTTTTGGGGTTTTATTTGGGGTAGGGTTTAAGCCGCTTTTGAAAGATGGTCCTAGGGTTTGAGCCGTTTTGAAGGATGGTGTTGCAACGCCGCTCGAATTAGCCGATTTCCATCTCCATTCAAAATGCGTAGGCGGTTATCAAGCCAAAGTGCGGTTTTCAAGCAAGCTATCGTCTTTATTCAAGTATGTAGAGGTGGTTCGAAGCCGGATGACGATTCTCCTCCTCCCTCCGCCTTCCATATTTCATTCGGGGCCATAAGCGCCAAAGCAAATTAAATCCTAGAGGTCTCATGGATCTCGGGCATCGTAGCGGATAAGAAATTACTTGTCGCTTTTTTTTTTTTCAAATTGGTCATTTGATTTTTTTTCATGTTTATGTCTTGATGCCCAAGCCGCTATGTTCAATCCTCCGCTTTTTAAAAGATTGGCATTCCTCATATCACACCGTGCAAGTCACGGGTTGAGCTATGACTTCTCAAAGATAAAATGTTGCTCGCTATATGCGGGGATATAAAATGTGCAAAGAAGAATCACCTACTCTTTGAGGCAAGTTGCGATTAGTAAGAACAATTACCTACACTAAGGCAAACCGCCTTCTCTAATGCGCCATTATCACAACCTACGGATGTTATTCTTTCCATTCATTATACAAAAAGCAAAGGCGGTTGGGGAGCTAGAGAGCCGATTGTTCTCTTTTCGCATGTGTTTTTTATTGGAATTTTGTGAGCATGCGTTGTGGCCGACCATTGCATTTTTGCAAGCCATTCTTGCATCTTTGCATGCAAGGTACACGGAACTATTTCATATTTTAAAGCTTTCCATGGTTATTTTAGAGCTTGAAAATATTTGAAGCAAATATAACCCGGGAGTCCTCACACAACACCATATTCATCCGGCATGTGTGTTGACATTGTGGCATTTTGCTAGCATCTTTCAAATGGACCACAGGCTTTTGGTGTGTCTTTTCTTTTTTGTTTTACGCTATTCAATTAGCCCTTGCAATATGTCATGATGAACATTTTCTTCTGCAGCGGGGCGTTTTGCGCAGATCTTGCAAATTTGTGATAAAAGACGCATTACTACGGTTTGTTGACGCCAGAGAATCGTGATCTGATCCAAGGTTGAGGTAAACTCTGGAAACTTTACTTAAAACCGTGTTCAAAGGAAGCTTTGCTGCAAGTATTATAGCATCATTTTGTGTAGAGGCGGTGAGAACAAAAGACCGGCATTCTAATAATTGTCCGGCATAGAGAAGGTGGGTCTCAAGGCTACCGACAAGCTATCTAAATCGTCATTTTCTCGCGGTAAGTTTCACTAATTTTCGGGCTTATCCGATGTCTTAAGTTTGTTCAATCTTTTAAATGTAGTGGAGATTTGGCCATTTCATAATCATACTCGTATTATGTCTTTTTTTCTTTCCATTTGCTTGAAGCGCTATGTGTTTTTATTGTCAATCCCTTTTCGGTCGAATATGTAAACCATGTGCGTTTAAACGCTTACCCGGTCGTGATCCGAGCCACCATTAGACTACAAACCGTTTCGTAACTCATTATGATATTCATCTTGAAAAGAATGGCACATGGACCGCAGATTCCCCACGAGATATTATGACAAAGTGAGAATGACGGTGAGATTCAATCCTACGCCATGCATATTTCATTCAGCAAACTTTCCTTCTTCCCGACCATGCATTTTGTTTTTTTTTTCTTTCAATCGGCTAAAGCGGCCTTCCTTATGTGGCTAATGTGATGGTGTCCTCAAGATCGGTGAAAAATGAGGTTAGATATTGTGATGCAAAACTTAAAAGGTTGATGGCATTTCGTTAATTGGCGTTGATGGTTTTGCATGGTTTGCGTGCAATATCTTATTCTCATGGTTTGCGTGCCATATTCTATTCTATACCATGGTTTGGCAAGATTTTCTAAAGAGCTCACAGTAGATCTTTGACATCTCATTTTGAAGGCATGCATATGATATCCTTATTTCTCTTCATGATTAGTCCATGTGTTGGAGTTCATTCCGAGATGTGAAAATATGCATTTTCCTCCAACCATCCAAGTCTCCACCGGCCGAGCCGTCACTTGCCTAAAATGTAAATACTTGTTTGATGAAGTTGAGATCGTTATAGCCGACGTGCTATTTGCAAACATGTTTTCACATTGGAGTCAAAGCCCCATTCGGCTCTATCAAAGATTGCGTAAGTTTGTATTGTTTGGAATTGTATTTGCGGTGTAGAATTTGCACATTGCTTTATTTCCTATCGATTCGTTAGTTTCACACATTATCCAAGATGTAGCAAGCATGGTTGCATGTACCTTGAAGTGCAATCGTTGACATCCTACTGCTTGTTGTCACATTTGCCATAGATTGTAAGTGCATTGTTTTTTGAAATGATAAGCTTTTTAGAGTCATGCATTGTCTAAAATATGAAATTACAAGCAAGCAACGTGAACCGTAATTTGAGCAATTTTTGCAGTGCTCGACTGTTGGGCTCTGTACATCAAATCCTTTTAGTGGTAAGAAACATGCGGTGAATTTGTGCACCCATTTTAAGTGGATATGTTTCTCATTAATCAGTCTCTCAAGTACATGGGCAAACTTGACACACTTTCTTCGTTTTAGATAAGCCCGGATAACAAGAAAATATATCCTTCCATTATGAGGTCCAATGGGAATGGTTTGCAATGGTCATTCATTTCTTCGTTGATTTATTATAATGTAAGAATGAGTAAAATGCTTTGGTGGGTTTCTAATCTTAAAATATTATCTCATGTCCTTAATAAGTTGCACTTTGAACACATTGTTATTGGATCACGCTACCCTCCTCAATAGTATGTTTGACCTTCTCATAGTATGCATTGTATTATGAGGAGCCTGCTTTTGATAATGAAATAGGTAGATTTCAGACCACCTTCAGTTTACCATCATTGCATCATATGCATCATGGGAATCAAAGCAACCCATGATCATAGTTTGCTTATTACTTTGTATGTAAACTTTTGTGCTATATAAGAGTGTTGTGGATGCAAGAGTTTATAAACTCTAGATTCAACACGAAGTTACATGAAAATTCGCACACATCATTATAAACAATTTGGTTATGCGGTCCAAGGTATGCCATTGTTATTCACGGGTTTACAATATGAATTTATGCCTATCCTTATTATTGATGATAACGATGATAGAATATAGATAGATAAATAAAGATAAAATTGCATCTCTTATTATTGATGATGACTATGATAGAATTGCATCTATTCAGACTGCCATAAGCAGTGCAATAATAAGGACAAACTATCCAAGCTCATCAATGTGTTGAATAATGTTTTGGTATATGTTAAAAAATATCATGGTTGTTAAACGTATCATGGTTGTTTTGGTCATAAAAAGTCTCTCGCTTCAATGCTTTTTAGGGCTTTTGTCCCACATTATTGGGGCACATTTGCTTTCATAAAAATTCCATAAATATCGTAAAGGTTATGAATAATGGACAATCTTTACAGAAGATATGGGTACCCTACTTATGCCCAACAACATTGGGTACACCTTTTACCATATGTTTTAGATACCTTGAAATGTCATGTTGCGGTGGTATTATGGACTTTGAAGGAGATGATACAGTACTATTGGTCGAAAAAAGTTGTGTAGGTAGCATGGGAGCATCAAACAAAGTACAAAGATTAGGCCCTTGGTGATGTGCGCCATGTGGAGATACATATTTAGAGTTCCATCATGATGTAAAAAATCGTTAATGAGCTAGGACATGATTTTGTGTTTTGGATTTATGTACCTATTTTTTGTTGGTGTACTTAACTACCTCTAAGTGTGACATTTTGAGCATAAGTTTGGATCTGTCTTTCTAAATTTTCGTCTTTAGAGGTAGATTTAACTGCCCATCCCACATTCGTTATAAAGCATTGTTTTCAAGCATCTTGAAATCCATAAAAGCAAAGTTAATACATTGATGATATTGTCATTAGACAATTTCAATAACAAAAGCAAATAATGTCTATTCTTGCCAATATCAACATTTGCTATTGTCAAAGTTGCACATATGGATATTTGCTGTTGTCAAAGCTGCACGTATGGATGTTAAAGGCCAAGAAAAAACACATGCCGAGACATTAGCCCGGCAACGCCGGGCACACGTTTACTAGTGCTCTTTGAAATGCTCTTTGAAAGTCTAGCTTTAAGAGCATGCATTGCTATCCTGTCTGTTTATTCCAATGTAAGCCTTCAACAGCTCCAATGTAGTTGTCAAGAATATTTCTTTGGGGTAAAAAGGCAGACTGGCAGGGCTGATGATCTTATGCAGGGTAACTTTCAATCTGTTTGCTAGGATCTTGGCCAAGACTTTATAGCTAGTGTTGGTCAGAGTTATTGGTCTACAATCACCAGTGTTTTCTGGGCTCTCTACCTTTGGGATCAGTGTAATGTGCCCTGCATTAATTGCTGGATGTAGTCTTGAAGCTCTCCAGGCCCCTTGGAAGAAGGTTACCAAATCATCCTTCATTATATCCCATATTTCCATGTAGAATTCTGGCTATTTGCCATCTGGCCTGGACTTTTGCCTTTAACCATTGATTTTAAAGTTTCCAAAATCTCCTTCTCCTGTGGGATTGCCAGAATGTCCTCTTCTTCAATTGACTCTGTATCCTGGGATATGTCTTGAAAGAACTCCTGTAAGATCTGTTCCTCCACCTGATGGTTCTCAAAAAGTTTAGAGTATTCAACCTGAAATTTTTTTTCAATCTCCTTTTGATCCTCCCGAATTCTATTCTGTCCATCTTTAACTTTAACAATGCCATTATTTAGAATCCTATTTTTAGCTGCTCTGCTTTAACAATGCCATTATTTAGAATCCTATTTTTAGCTGCTCTGAAGAAAAAGACTGAGCTGCAATTATCCATTCCATTAAGATATTTATATCTCATGACAGCCCTAGCTTCTTTTTCCTCAACTAATTTAATCTTTTCTTCCAACTCTTCCTCTTTATCTTATACTACTCTATTATCCTTATCTCCAAAGAGCTGTCCTCTAACAATCTTCATGGCTTCATAAATATCTTGCTTCTCCTTTTTCTTCTTCTGAAAAACAGTCCCTAACTAACTACATTATCCCTAACTATAACTAAAATATTTTCAACCATCATTTGTAGTTCTAAAATAGGGTCTCCTAACAATGTGCTCCATTCTTGACTTTTAGTAGTGCATAGTAGTGCCTTGGTTTACGCTGCCTGAGTTAACGGCGTCAGTTAATGTTGAATTTGTTGCCTCCATTCCTCCACCCAGATCTGCATTTTCCACGCCTGTCTTCTCTTCAGATCCTTTCTGTTTTGCTTTGCAAAGAATGCTTGTTCAAGACTTAACAAAAATTTGCAATTGATCAATTCTAAGCTGAATACATCCTGAGCCGAAGATTGTGCCTTCTGGGTTGGAAAAACGTTGAAGATCTGGTTTCTTGGATCTTCTGAATTGTGAGTTTTATTTTTTGCTAGAAACAATTATGGCAACCAAGGTCGAGATTCCTAAGTTTTTTGCTGCTACTGGGCCGCTTGTAGTTGGGTATGCACTTTGTTCCAGTCTTCTGGCTGTTATTAACAAATATGCAGTAACATATTTTCCTTACCCTAGTCTTCTTACTGCTCTGCAATACATAACTAGTGCTGGAGGTGTTTGGATCTTAGGCAAGCTTGGAATCCTCTATCATGATCCTTTAACCAAGGACATGGTTAAGAAATTTCTTCCTGCTGCTTTTGTTTTTTATCTAGCCATTTTTACCAATACTAACCTACTCAAGCATGCAAATGTCGATACTTTTATTGTATTCAGATCTTCCACACCCTTGCTTGTTGCTATGGCAGACACAGTCTTTAGGAAACAGCAATTTCCATCAAAGTATACATTTTGTTCTCTATTGGTCATATTAGGGGGTGCTGTGGGTTATGTTATAACAGATTCTCAATTCACTCTTACTGCCTATTCATGGGCATTAGCATATCTGATCACCATATGCACTGAAATGGTTTATATCAAGCACATGGTGACCAATTTGGGGCTGAATACATGGGGATTTGTTTACTACAATAATCTACTGTCTCTTATGATGGCACCTGTATTCTGGATCTTGACAGGGGAGTATGTTGATGTACTACAAGCATCTTTGGCAAGCTTGCTTAGCTTTCAGACCCTTTTCCCTGTGGCCCTTTCTTGTGTATTTGGACTGGCTATCAGTTTCTTTGGTTTTGCTGCCAGAAAGGCTATATCAGCTACTGCATTTACAGTGACTGGGGTTGTAAATAAGCTGTTGACAGTCATTATCAATGTGCTGATATGGGACAAACATGCAAGTAACATTGGCATCGTTTGTCTTCTTTTTACAATTATAGGGGGTGTGCTTTACCAGCAGTCTACCACATTGAAGCCTTCAACTCCACAAGTCACTGAGGAGGAATCTAAAGAAGAGCTGCCAAATTCATATGAGGAAAAGGAAAAAGAAGAGGAAGATGAAGAGAGTGCTTTTCTTACAAAGACATCAAAGTAAAATTGTATCCATGCTTCCAAAGGGTTACCTTCATTTTTTAGTGAAACACAGTAAACTGGAAAGGATTACAGTCTCTTTTTAGAGATGTTATATCTATTAATCAAATTCTTAATTTGTCAAAGAATTTGTAAAAGCTGAACATAGTAAACTGGATCCTTGCAAATAAAAGGATTTCAGTCTGTTTTTGAAGATCTTTTATCTATTAATTAAATTTCTATACCTTTGGTAACAGCATATACATGTTCATTTGATAAATGTGCTTGAAAACTTACCTTGATGCATTCCATATTGTTTAGATTGAAGCCTTAACATTAATACTGTGGGCCATATTTTTACTGCAATCTTTGTATTCAACCTGTATTTTATCTTTTAACGCACTCTGACCTGTGGGGTGGCCATAGACACAGGTTTTACATACCATTTCGATGTCTTTTTGTTTTGAGCAAATTTGACGATTTTATATTAAAGAAGCTGCAGGCTTTAAGAATGATAACAAAATTTATGCTGTGCTTTGACCTGATTCAAACCAGAGAAAAAAAAGAAAGCATTTTGGTTTGGAAGATTGACTGGGTTTACAATTTTTGTACATATGTAATGCTTCAAACTGCATACAACATGAAGGTCAAGCATTAAGCTCTCAGAGGAGTTCAAAATCAAAACGACTTTGATTGAAACTATTCCAATGCCAAAAATGAGGGAACAAGAGAATGAAAAGCTGTGCAGATGGTATGTTTTTAAGGTGATAAAATATGGTTTTTGGCTGGTAAAACGGTACCCTATTTTTATTAATTTTAGCAGGGAAAAGATTAGGGCAGACGGGTTTGGACGGTGGGGATTTGGTCTCGATATGTCTAAACCGCGGCGAAAGGGTTGTGCTGTAGAATAGAATGGGAGGGGAGAAGGTCCGTGCATCCCATCTGCTTGTGAAGCACCAGGGGTCAAGGCGCCCTGCCTCATGGCGCGATCCAGAGGGCGATTCAATTCGCCGGACTACCAGAGATGCCGCTGTTGCAAAGTTGAATAGCCTTAAGGATGACATTGTTTCTGGTAAGGCCAAGTTTGCCGATCTTGCTATCCAATATTCCGATTGTAGCTCTGCCAAACGTGGTGGTGATCTTGGTACGTAAGCTCTTGTATTTGCATATTTTTGCACCTGTTTTGTTTTTGTTTTTTCATGCAGAATAGTAACTTAGGGTTCTGTTTTGATTAGGGTTAACTGTGAACTGGTTTTTTCTTTACTTGAAACAGTCCTAGGGTTCTTCCAATATGATGTTTTTATTGCTTTTTTAGGGAACTTTGATCCCCCTGCCAGCTGCTCTGATTGCTGGAGGGTCTACAATGGTTCCTATATTATTGCAGTTCATCTTGTATGCTTTATCAGGAATTTTGTTTTCCTTATTCTTGATCAGTACGGGATGTTACACTAGTTATCCAGTTTTTAGCATTGACAATAATGTACTGTCATGTTTATATGCTTTCATTCTCAGTACTTTCTCTAACTTGATATCACAATTTTGTACTCAGGTTGGTTCGGGCGTGGACAAATGCAAAAGCCATTTGAGGAAACCACATATTCTCTTAAGGTTGGAGAATTAAGTGAAATTATTGATACTGACAGTGGTGTACATATAATATTGAGGACAGGATGAGCGTTATTCAGAAGGATGGGTTTTATGTGGATCTAAAGTCTGAACAAATATTGTATATTGTTATTTGTGGTTAATAAATCAAGCACTGCTCACTAAAGTTCGTATTGAGACTTTTATATTGTCATTCCGTTTATTTGGAAACCCCATCTTTTATGAATATGGCGTTTTGAGTGTAGTGCTTTGTTTCAAGGAGCAGGTTTAGATTGTCACGGCTTTGAAAATCCCGGTTATGGTTGAAGAATTCTCTTCTTTATTTTCCTGTCGAGCTTTGGATTATGTATTGTTTTAAAGGTTGTATTGTTCTAAACTGGTCTCTGGAAAAATTAAATCACAAAAATCACATTAATTTTGGTCTCGTCTGCGTAAGTTTGCAACAGTGTGAATTGGGGGCTTTGTGTTTTGGTGCCAGAATGGCATTCTAAGGGTCCATTCCGACTGGCTGTTAAGTTAGGTTAAGTTAGCATTTTTAACCACAACACTCTTTACACCACAAGTTTGTTAGCATAATATTAGTTAGTGGTGGTTAATTTTTTTTTAACGGAAAACTTTAACCGAACCTTCCTTCACACTCAACATCGCAGTTAATATGCTGTTAACACAAAGTTAACTAGACCATTAAAATATACTACGAAATGTGAAAAATTAAAGTGACTCGACGAGGTCACTTTAACTCCAGTTAATTTACGGCAGGCAAGTATGGCTAGTCTCATTTAGTGTTGCCGGAGTTCTCCTTTTCGCCGCGACAATCATACTCTCACGGGCCATCACGGGACGCCATAGCATGCCGGGTTTTCCACTTACGATCTTTGGGCCATCGCGAGCCATAGCCAATGCCTAGGGTTTTCCACTTATAGGCTTCTTAAGCGATGTATTAATCGGGAGCTGCCACATCTTGGGTTTTCCACTTATAGGCTTCTTAAAGCGATGTATTAATCGAGGCGGCCACTTCACCGTACGGGATTAAGATTGATCCAGGTATGCCTTCTTCGCGATGCTTTCGGTCTTTGGGGCTTTTGGGAACATATGCAGTTTTAGGGTTTCTGTCCTGGGAAAGCTTAGGATTTTGGTGTTTTATATTGGCCATAGCAGTATGTTGTGTTGCAGTTTATATGGCTTGGTTAAGAATAAGAGATGGCTCAGAATAATCTGGCCCAGGTTGGTGTAGGAGTGGTATTGGATCCATTCTTTGCATTTTTGTGGCCTTCGGATCCGGATTACTTATTTTTCAATGCTTTGCTAATCCATTGGTGGGCTTTTCCTACATTAATTGTGGCTTTTTGAGTTTCGTCATTAGTGTTTGGTGTGCATGTTATCACAAAATGGAGACTTGGAGAGTCGTGGACTTGGGGAGTTATTTTTTTTTTTTAAAGAATATCATGATGGTTTATATTCACAGGCAGCTTGGTTCGGGAAACTTTTTGGCCTAAAGCATCAAGTTTCCTGCACTTTTGAACCTGCCCGACAAGCTACAAAGCTATTCTTCAAAATTACCGGAAAAACCAAGAAAAACTCTTAATTGTAGTGTGAAATTTTCCGCTAATATTTTGCCTACATGTTAATTTTAGAAAGTAATCTGGACACATGGGCTTAAACCTCGGTATTTCCCGAACCAAGACAAAGCAAAGTGAGTCCGTGGCAATAGATCCATACTAAAGGCCGGATTGCCGAGAGAATGTCACCGCAATTCATGGACTTGAACGAAGTTTCATCGAATTTTTTCAATATTACGATTATGATTTTTTTCATAACAAAACATTTTCAATCGGGAAGAATAGCGAAGTCCTTCATCCATAAGAGCTTGCATAACATGTAATTTATCTTTGCGTGGTTCAAGTTCAATAGTCGCCAAAGGAAAGGATTGTTCCAATAATTGCAGCCAATTTTTTAGATTGCTTCCTCGCAAATGATGCGTACACTACTAAAGGATCATAAGTAAGTTTCGGCATTCTTTTTCTTTTAAAACAAAACTTAAACATCGTGAGACATCCCCTATTTAATGACGATATTTACAACTTTTATGTCAAATATGCGGATATTCAACACTACATATGCCTCCCTTCTATGGAAGAGAAGCTTCAACATGGAAACTTTGGGCGGGGTTTATAATCGTCCATAATCCTAGAAGTTTCAAAAGTCTAACAACCGAAGTTTTGTGAAAAGTATTACGGGTTCAAGCTATGCCCATCGCATTTCCAACAAGAGCTTTGCGCCGATCTTGCCACCAACTAACACTCGGGGAATCCAAAGCTTTGGGCTCGAGAAACCCACAAGACTTATTGACAAGGGTACGATTCCGGTCAGAATGTAGGAAAAAGGAAAATCTGAGAATCAAAGCTCAAGAATCGAAGCTCAAAAATCATACGGATGAGAAAAAGTCCCGGTTGAAAGGAAGAAAATCTAAAATTTTCGATCCAAAACGGACATGCCTCTCAAAGGAAAAAGGGCAATCAATCTGCTGAAATAAGATAAAAGGCAATGCGGAATGGGGGAGAAATTATAAAGGCAAAAAGGCAAAAGGCAAATAGATACAAGTTGAAAATAAAGAAGGTCCATTTTTTTGATAATGGGTGAAAAGTATCTTCGGTGGGTAGCAAAAGCATCGTCCGGTGCGATGCTTATAGAGGGTTTAGCCTTTAAAGCACCCCCTTTTGCTTAATTTGGGTGCTTTAATGAATCGCCATTTTTTTTACGCCCTTCATGTACTAACACGTCCACCTCACGAATGAACCGTTAGGATAATGATTGTGGGTTTTAGGCGGATTTTCGCACAGTGTGGTGGTAGTACGTTGCAAATTGATTACTTCGTCATGGGCGCGAAAATTCTCCCTCCAATTCAATTATCCTCCCTCTCGGGAATTTCATGGCGCTCCTCGATACCGGCCTCGAGGCAATCACAGCGTTTAGCATTGGATTTTCGCCCGATGAATCCCAATACAAGTGTTCCCAAATTTGTTGGATGTCAATCCAACACGGGGAAATATCACGTGAAGATCCGGTTTCCGCAATTTACAAGAAATTGGATGCGAGAGAGAAAGAGAGAATCTGATTAAGGAATAAGATGAAAAGAGGCGGTTGAGCGGGAGGATCGAGCATGAGGCAGAAAAGAAATAGCCAAGCAAGTAGTTGATTACTTCAATAAGCTCACCAAAAAGCATTCACGTAACTCAAGGCTGATGTGATGAAGAGGGTGGTTCATCACCATGAAATGGAAATCTCGAACCTGGACTTTTGCCAAATCCAAAGGAGTGCAAGGCGGGCCGAGTCTTTGCTCAACAACTTGAAATGACAATGGCAGCCACAAAGAGGCTAAGGAACCATGATATTTGGAGAGCGGAACCTCAACACTTGTGATGGCTTCTTCCACAAATTCGAGATGCAATTCCACTATGGCGGGGCTGTTAGGTACATCTATTTCTTGTCTTCATGCACGGTGCTTCTTCATGCTTTCAAGTGCTTTGTATCGGTTGAAAGTGATCTTTGGGTGGGATATGTTCATTGATACATGTGCAATATTTCTTATGATAGGTTGCATGAGGTCAACAATTGCAGCTTCTTTGATTAAGGAAATCGGAAGCCTTCCTTGGAAATGGTCCGTGGTCCGCTTTCCAAAAGAGGTTGAGGTGCGATTCTCTCACCCCCGCTTGCAAGCAAAGCATAACGTATTCCTGGAAAAAAACAGCCAGAGTCTCTCCTTGCAAGAAAGATGTTGTGTTTCTTGTTGGAGAGTCGGGGCTTGAATTTCTTATCCCTGCACCTTCGGAGGTCACACGGTATAAGTTTCCATACAAAACTTTTTTTTTTCCGCTATTTCTAACCAAAGGCCACCATTCAATTGCTTGACTATATCAACAATACACAAAAGGGACATCCCGAACACCACTGTTTGCTTAAAGGCTTTCGAAGTTGAAGCCTATTTATGTGAAGAAAGCATCGAAAGGAAACCGTTGTTGCATATACCATATGAAGTTGAGTATGCCGCGGTAGCAATCAATGCATTAAGGTCAACAAAACCGGATTCCATGGTGAAGAGTGCAAGTGCACTGCGAGGTCCGTGGACCTGGTGAGAAGTGTCCGCCACCAACATAACGATGACTCAACCAAATGAAGCCTCGAGGGTCGCGGGTTTGCAACAAGAGCTTGCAGGGTGAAGAATGGTATAAACATGACCGCTGATGCGCATATGTCGAAGTGTGGCACGAAAAGTCTTCCTTATATGTCCAAGAGAAAGAGAGAATCACGAAGTTCTTGCTTGAATGGAAGACGCTTGAAAAGGTAATATCTCTTTATTGTTTTCCGAAGCTTGCCGATATGTGCCGGCCATCTACCGACTATCGCTTTGTGCTTTTCAACTTGGTGATCTTCTTTTATGCTACTGATCTTGTTACGATTCAGGTGGAGACGTAAGAAGCCGGGATGGAGTTGCGGCCTGCGTTACCAAGGAAGTGCGGTGGCAGCCGAAAAGAAAAGATCTAATGCCACCAAGAAGGGAAACCAAAGTAAGAAGTCCAAGGTAGCCGGTGGGATTACTACCTGAAGCACAAAGGCTGCCGAGAAGAAGGGAAACAAAAGTAAGAAATCCAAGGTACCGGTGGGACCGCGACTGAAATTTCGCGGCCTGACAAGATGAGACCTCAAATGGCAAGGGGAAAAAAAAAGGACCAAAGCGGTTCTTAGATTGTCTTACAAGAGAACGGCAGTGAAGAAGGCTTTCATTTCATATCCGTGTTCCACGTTGAAGATATTAGGTGTCACACAATTGGGGTGGGTGGCGTGCCATGCAATTCAAGAGGTGCTTGGACAATATCCAAGATGGCACCATTGTTTACGTAATTGATTTTGGCCGAGAATTACAAACATCAAAATACAAAGGGAGGTTCAAAGCCAGCATTGGCACAATGACCAAATAACAATTTCGGCCCACATCACGTGATAGGATGGACAGCACTCTACGGGATCGTAAAGCTATTGAAGGAAACCCATTTTTACTTGGAGGATGACAAGATTCATGACACTCTTTTTGTGCAACAATTGTCTTAGAAAGCACAATTCATGGCTAGTATCAAATGGTGTAGAATTCTCCAGGCATATAGTTTGGTCGGATGGTTGTTTTAGCCAATTCAAATCTGCGGAATCACCATTCTATTTCCTACCAAGATATCACCACGAGCTAGGGAAGGAAATAATATGGAATTTCTTTGGGACAGCCCATGGTAAGGGGAAAGCACGATGGGCAGGGGCAGTCCCCTCAAGGGGCATTCACTAGAGAGGCGGCTCAAGTATGATGGAGTGAGATAGGGGTCTTCGCCTTTTGTGAATGGTCGCTATGAGTTGGAATGAAGGTGCCAAACCGGGGACATCAAGAGGTAATATGCTTTCATCCGCATTCATCCGCTTTTAACGTGCTTTCATCGCTTCACAAAGTGCTTTTATCTGCTTTTATCTGGCCGTGTATCTTTGTAATGTGCCTCATCTTGTATGTGAACAATAGTTGTTCTGGCTTTTTGCGAGCACTTTTGGTTCATTGAAAAGGATGATGTTGATAGGAGTACCATTTGGGCTGGAGGCGCTGCAGTAGAAGGGACGAAGAAATACACAAGATCAGGACATACTTGGCCAAATCAAGCACAAAGGGTGGCTCATAGAGGTTTAAGTTGTTTTCGTGGTAGCTTGTTTGAAAGGAAACCGGTCATCTTGTGTGAACAAGCCGAGGTTAAAGGGTGGAAATATGTTACTCTAAAGTTTAAAAAGTCCTTTGGTGAAGGTCTTGAAAGGCTAAATCGATGAGGCATTTTTTGAAGGTGATGGAGAATGGCTTAGTGGAAACATAGAGGAAGGTGATAACTTTGTCATTTGTAGTGAGGAGGGAAATCGAGGAGAATGCAGATTTCTATGTGGTCAAATGTGTTAAGCGAGGCATATCCTGAGAATTGTCAAGGATACGGGTCAGACCTTCAATGTCGATGAACATGTGTTGGCTGGTTTGTACTATCTTTGCCGCACCGAATGGTACCAGGAGCTACTTGAAGACAAAGGTCGACCTTCGATCACGAGTCATCACATTATCAGCCATCAAGTTTGAGATGAATCGATTCGGCACTATGATTTTCCTTGATCGGGCTACTCACCGGATGATCCTTGACGATACCGCCATATGAAGGTTGAATATGCTTTGACCTAGTTGTTTTATCATTTTAACAGGTCTGTAGTTACTTGTGTACTTGTCTCAAATTTTGATCATTATATTGGAGACAATGCTTGTGAGTATTAGAGTCTTTTAGTATTGGAAACAATGCTTGTAGTAGTCTTTGTATTGGAGTATTTTAGTCTTTGGAAACAATGCTTGTAGTATTGCAGAGTAAACTTGATATATATTACAGAAAATTGTACACTCAACATTTGAGACATCTTACAAGATCACTCAATACTCAAGATATAACACAAAGTAATGCGATATATTACAAAAAGTAGTGTACAATGGTTACTTCATAAGTCATCGAAGTCCTCAAATCTATGCTCGCCGCCAGGAAGGGTGCCTAGTTTGCCTTTTGTACTTCAATAGGAGCATTGAGGATATAGTAGGCTGAGACAAGGTAGTTGTTGAGGCAAGAATCCAAACCTTTGCAAGCGTCTCGGGGCCAACCATGCATCGGTGAAATCAATTTGTGAGATCGCTTCCCGTGATCAGTGAGAGGCCAAGTATTCCAAAGGACACACAAAAACTTCGCAAAAAATTGTCCTCTTCTTGCCCCTTGAAAGGCATAACAGAACGGTTGTGTGTGGTGGTTTAGAAACCCTTGTGCAGCTGCCATCAACCAAGAAAATCATACCATGATATTGAGGAAAATCCTCAAGAACAACCTTCAACTCCTTGAAAAAATAGCTTTTTCACGTTGGTTGGATGCTCAAGATGCATAGCAAATGCTCTTGACCATATATCTTCAAGAATCTGGTCCCTAGATCAGGGAACAATGCATCCACCATATCCCTTTGTATTCGAGAAGCACTCCAAATCACAACATCAAACCTGCGAAGGGCCCACTCCACAAACTCATGATACCCGGGTTCCAAATGAGGTACTTACTTGCGCTTTTACAACATGGTTCGCTTGTGGTGGATGCAATTTTTTGATTCATTCTCCTCTCTTGTGTTCACCGTAAGCAAGACACCATTTATGTCAAGCACCATGCACTTCCGTTCGGGTGTCCATCCTCGACATCGTTTGCAAACCACCGCCGATGGTCGGGCCGCGATCGCGTTTTTATCTGCGGCCGGATTTGTCGGCCGAAGTGCTATCCGACGCGCCGAAGTTGCCGCGACTATTTGGACTCGTTTATCTTTGCTACCCGTGATGGAGAGTGCCGATAGCCATAGCTAGATACATCCTACTAGTATCTCCCCTCGCCCCCAATGTATGGGTGTTTCCCCGCTATCGCGAACTGCGTACTAAGCGGTGGCTTAGGGTCCTTGGTCTCCCCGAAAAATCAAAAGTGGTGCTACAATTACTAACCCAAACCGGCAGACATTATGCCAAGTGAAATAAGACAAGTAAAATAACCGCTTGAACTTAAATATTGGATTGCACCTTTTATATGTAAGAGTTTGTTTTGCACTTTGGTTTCTTCATTATCCGTCGGGTTCTCTCACTATCTTCAGCCTCAGATTCAAGCAGAAGCACCACTTGTGGCTGCCTTCTCCTTCCGCATGCAAATGCATATTGATCCCTAGGTTGAAACTCAAACAAATTTTACAAGGACACAATGGGGAAAAAAAAACATATATTATGGTATTACACAAAAACCTTTTAATCGATCGCTTTTGCCAAGTCTTGTGCAAACAAAATTGGCCCCAAACGAAAGTACATATAAATTACATTAGACAAATGCTTTTTTCCTAGTGCCACGCCTATAGGCACATCCTCATCAACCCAATCATCGACTCACCCTCACTCACTTGCCCAGGACCTTTTGGTCCCGACCAGAGCCTTGGGATTCTGGCCACAACCTTGTTCACCGCTTATCCACTATATTCGGTCTTCAACATCCTTTGTCCGCCTCGCATCAACAAAGTGTTAGAGGAGGCCTTTGTAGAGGTTACCGCAGAATTTGGAACTATATTGTATTTTCAAAGATCGCCGAATCCACCGAATCGCTTTGGACCGTGTTGGTGTCTTTTGCACAGCTGCTTTCAGGTGCTGTGAATGTGTCACCGACCCGCTTGCCTCAGGTCGCTAATCGCCTCGCGCGCTTCTAATGTACCCACTTCAGAAAACAAACGCGGTACCTTTTTGGTCGTTTTGCTTTGTGGAGTTCGAGTCCTTGTAGACTTGGCAAAATGGGTCCTTTTACTAAGAGGTGTTTTTGACATGCTTCCTTTTCCGCTGATATCCGGAGTTGTAGCAACAAAAGGGCTTTTCAACAGTGGCTTTGAGCATGTACCGCCATTTCTTTCTCCAAGCTCGTAAGAGAGGCTCGTACAATAGGCACCAAAGACGTGGGTGGATCCGCTTGAAGACGGAGATGTTGTCTTTAATTTTCTCGCAATTTCTCTTCCTCGGGCCAAGAAGAAAGCTCCCTTAGCCTGGACCGGACAACTAGCTCCTTCTTGGAGACTAAATCGGCTTCTTAGTTCTAGGGTTTCCCGCAAATCTTTGCATAGGACTTCGCAGCGTGATATGTTCTCCCCATAAGTGGTAAGTCGTTGTTGAGCAAAGGCAAAGCTCCTAATGGAACGGCCTCCCTTCTAATTTAATACCCGATTGCCTCCAAACGGCCTTTTACGCTATGCTTTTGCCGTGGGTTTGGTTGAGATTTGCTGGCGGCCTCACCGCTTTGTCGGATAACCGCTTTGCCGGTTCACTTTTAACCTTTTTCGGGCCAGTAGGCTCTACTCTTTTTGCAATCGCCGCCCAATTAACCTTTGAACTTGTGGATCCCGCTTTACTCTGAGGCAGTTATTGAATGCAAATAGGTATGATAATCGCTTTTCTAACTCTGTTCTTCAACCCGTCAGGATACATATTTTGCTCGGCTCTATTAGAGCTTCTTCGTGTTCCGCCTCACCTTTGTCAATGGAAGTTTTGCTGGGAATGACCCTTCTGGTATCCCAAACTTCATTGTACCTGCGCGGAAATGAGGTCCGCTCGAAATTGAGAGGGATGAACGCCTTCGCTTTGGTGCAGACATACGCATGGAAGTCTTCTTCTCGGTTGCAATCAGCCTAGGTCCTGGGTCTTAAGGGAACGCTTTCTTCCGGCCTCGAAGAATGCAAGAAAAATGAATTAACAGGGTTGAACCCTAAACCCATTGAAATTTTGTTTTGTTGCTTTTTGCTTTTTGGGATAATGGGTTCCGTTGGAATTACCGCTTGAGCCAGGCCGGATCAATCACCTTCTTTACCATGGTTGATCTGTTTTGTATAAAGTGGAAACCGAAAGCCGCAAATTGTGGGTTTTGGCGAGTAGAGAAAGTTGGGAAGAGAGATTTGGAAAAACACAAATTGGAAAGTTCGCTCAGTTTGTCTAGTGGTTCCGATTGCGGGGTCGCTTTCACATGGGGCGCAAACAGTAATGATTGTATAAACCGGCACCGCTAGAGCGAATAACGCGGGCGTAATATAGGTGGTACTATATAGGTGAAGGGTGGGAAAAAAATGTATGACGGTGGAAAAATGTATTTTGGGTGTTGGTGCTGGTGTCTTTGGGGTATTTTTTTGCTACCCACCAGCATACTTTCACCCTAATGGCTGTAAGTAGATCTACACGATCACAAAATGCAGGAGGAAGTCGTTTTGCTCTACTTGTTGAAATAGGACATGGAGCTTACGGCAAGGTTATCAAAGCATTGGATCAAAAAACAAATCAGCTTGTCCCAATCAAGATTTCAAAGAACATCAAGATTTCAAGATTCCATTTGGTGCCGGACTTTTGATCTGCAAACAGTTATGTGGGTTGGAAGAACGGGGAACTCAAACCCTGATCGCTTGTATTGCCGGACAAAAATCTGAAAAGTGTATTACTTCAAAAAGTAGCTTGCAGACAACATTGTTAAGCTCTGTATGCTCAATTTTCTGTAAAATTTGAGTGCATTTGATTGTTATTCCCCACAAAGGTAGCAAAATTACATTTGTACCTTGAAGCCTTGCTATATGTTGGCTTTCAACAAGATGGGAAAGAAATTATGTTACGTACTAGCACTACTGTCAGTTCAGTTTAGAGACTCCATCACTTGTCAAAAGCAAAAGGGTGAATCATTAATGGGCACTGATCTTTTATATGTCCCAAGGGCATATACAACTGTAAATAAGAAATGTTTGGAAATGTTTGTAAATGTCTGTCATTAACAACATTAAACTTAACTAGATTGGTATGAATGTGTTTTGGTGAAGTAAATTGTACTTTAACTTAACTTGGTGTGAACCCTATTTGGTTAAGTTAAAATTATAACTTAACTAAAGCATGTCTGAAGGAATTTGGTTAACTACTAACTTAACAAGACCATGTCTGAACAAGGAGTATAAAAATTTCTAACTTAACTATGTTTGGCGTGAAGATATTTGACTTGTCTCGGTTAGGTTAAGTTTTTAACCGAAAGTTAACTATTTTTAGTGTGAATGTAGTTGTTATAGTTAAGTTTAATTACGTAGTTAATTTTTTTTAACTTAACCTAACTTAACGGTAGGTGCGAATTAACCCTAATAGGTCTTTCCAACAAAGAATGACAGTTTTGTGTACAGAAATGCCCCTCTGCCTTGAATTCCGACGAGGAGAAGGCTGGCCGATGCACGGCAGCTGGCTCACCGGAATTGAAGGCAGAGGGGCATTTGTGCTCGTTGGGATTGAAGGTAGATGGGCAGAGGGGCATTTGTGCTCGCTGGGATTGAAGGCAGATGGGCATTTGTCATTCGTTTTTTGTCATCTTTATGGGTTTTATTGTTGGATTCTTTTAGAACCATTGATCTGCCGGATATTCCTGGAATTGTGCCAGATCAACGGCCACTATATTTTTGAGAGAAAAAATACAAGCCAGTGTCAATGGTGCAAAACGAACCTATGGTTCAAGCAAAAATAAAGAAGTAAAATAAAAAAAACCAGTGATGACCATGACTTTGCGGCAGAATAAACGGGTAGAGCCTTCTGCCTTCTTCACAACCGTCCGAATCCCTGCATTCATCCACGACACAACCTAAAGAAACCAGAGAATATTTTGTGCAGAATGGCCCTTCCTGCATTTGCATATTCGCTCCCTGTTTCTTCGGTTAGAGTTTGATTCCGGTAGCCCTCACTTATCTTTCAAACAAAAACGCTGCTGCACAACAAATTCTTGGGCCTATTGTCATGACTTTTGCAATAAAAGACAACAAACTACTGATTCGTGTCAATTCTAGCGGTAGGCAACTTATTTGGGTCGATTCTTAGGATGCCAGGTTACGGAAACAAGATTTCAGTCGAGATCTACCCTAGGAAGATCAGAATCTGCTTGGTTACCCTGTTACAGAAATCGAAAGGCTGCTTCAAGCCTCCAAGTTCTTCACAGAGAGGACGAAATCTGCAAAAGAGAGCTCCGTGGTGGGAAACGATCATAGCAACTGGATGCACCTGTACAATGCACAGACATGGCTGGAGGATTCGAACCTCCGGGCCATGTCGGCCTCACCAGAACCCTTCTAATGCCATCTTACAAGCAACCAAAGCAGCAAGCAAGCAAAGCTACAGGCAAGCAGCAGCAAAGCAAGGCCGCATCATTAAGCCGCCATCTCAAGCCATCTCATCCGCCATCTCAAGCCGCATATCTACCTCTGCTGCATCAAGCCGCCCATTTGTGCCAGAAGCCCATTTGCTGTATGAAGCCGCCCTCTCCGCCTAAATGCCCTTGCCTCTGCTCCGCTGCCCTTGCCAAAAAAAGAAAGGAGCATCCCTTCTTATCCACGCCCTAAAAAAATGCGCTCCTTATAACTGCGAATCGAGCCTTTGCAAAAACATCCATGGAAAAGGAGTTGCAAAGCACCCAAAATAGCAAAAACACTCAAGCTCCTCCCACATGGCAAATTATACCATTTTTTATACAATACCATACTTAAAATCATAGTCCTAATAACCCCGCACCGAAAACCCTCCCCAACCCAAAACGAAATTAACCCACTATATCACGGGTGTCGAATGAATTCAGTGCCATGTGGTGGGCATCCAATGGCTGCAGTGAAGAATAGCAGGTGAAAGTTCAGAAAGTGCCATGTGGCGGGCATCCAATGGCTGCAGTGAAGAATAGCAGTGTGAAAGTTCGTAATGTTATGCGAAATGTCGTCCAGAATTTAGGGCAACATTCAGAAAAAGAAAGGCTGCCACATGGCATGGCGCCATTGGATGCGCGGGCTAAATCTATGGCACCCTCACTTTAGGGGAATTGGCAAGGTTCATTTATTGGAAGGCCAATGCACTACATGGATCTTTAAAATCATGTTTTGCTTGGGCAATCAATTTCCAGTGGTTACATATATGAAGTGACATTTTGATCTACTTATTTAAAATTTTTTGGGAGTTTGTCTTTATGCCGGTGTTAATGCTTTTTTTGGCAGCACTAACGTCGAGTTTTGGGTTCCGAGGCGCCTTTTTTTTTCACTTTTGAGTATACAGAGTTTCAGGTTTTTCGGCAGGGAGGCATTTTTGAGGGGCCATTATGGCTAATGGGCCAAGAAGTTATGGCTAAAGATTCTTCCTTCCCCTCCCATCATTTGTTTTTAGCTAAAATCGCAGGAGAGAGAGTCTTCAAAAAGCGTTGATCATTTGCCGGATTCATCCAGAGGAATCGGTTGAGCAGGTAGAACCCTACTTAAACCATGTTCTATTTTCCATGCTTCTTTTGTATGTCATGCAGGGACAATCGATAGACTCTTTAGGTTGTAGAACGTTTTTCTTTCTCTATGCAAATAACCCAGCTCTTGCAGTGCTTGAATCGATTCAAGCACTTTAGCTTAGGATTTCGGGCCAAAAGATTTGGAGCTTCAGGTAAAATGCATTTGCAAACCACATTCTAATTTTCATAGCTCCATTTTCTCACAGCGACAAAAGAAGTCTAGATTCGTGCTTTTGCACAACTAGCTGTGTTTTAGCTTCACTTTTGGATTAGAGCTAGATTTTTGTTTATAAAGCATGTTGGAAAATGGTATTGCTGTCTACAAAGCATGTTGAAAAAATGGGTGTTCATCTTCTAATATTTTGGCTGCCATTGGCCAGGCAGTTTCAGATGGTGAGGATATTATTTCCATTTCATTGGGTGGTCCTGCTTTCGCTTATTATTTAAATCGACTTTTTCAATTCTTAGATCGGCTTATTATTTGCATTCAAATTTCTTTTCCGAAAGAATTGGAAGAAATGCTTCTCAAGCCGAAAGAAATGCTTTTCAAGCAACCTAATATTTCTAGGCTTGCCTCATGAGCAGGGGCATGCAAGATGGCTCCTGGTGCTTTGTTCGTGCAAGATACTGCTCACAACTAGTAATTTATTTTGAACAACTTCTATTGTGCTCCAATTTAGGAACTGGATGCTTTTCACAATAAGAGAATGATCATTTAGTGACGCGGGGTTGCGACGTCTGGGTCACGTGACCTCACATTTGACGTGACCAGGTCACATACGTCCGGCGACACGCCCAAGCGGCGTGGACGGACCGCCCGCGGCTCGCGGCCGAATTTGTTACGCCCGGTAGAGTTTGTCACGCTCCAGGTTGGATACACACAAAGCTCAATTGCAAAAGGGCCAAACTCCGTTTTGATGACTCCCTTGCAAATGTGTGGGTGGCAATTGGTGATTGGGACATGGCCCTCCATTGTTTTTTGCAAGGAACGAATGTCCAAGTTGAAGAGCTGTTATACACTACAAGACAGAACGTTGCGATATCCTTGATGGGAGAAGAGAGCTTTTACAACATCATCGGATGACCAAGTATCATAAGGGCATGAGATATCTGACATATACTCCCTAGGCTACATTACAAGATGTTCCTTGATTTTGTCCAGACAATGTGGCTTATGGGGTTGTGTGTTGAGATAAACCCAACTGACCGATACTCTAGCACATTGAACATCATCCAATATGTGAAGGTCCAAATGATGGTGGATAGAGAACTAGTGCACATGAATCGGTCATCTATTGTTAGCGTCATCGATGTCTTTAAAACAACGGACCTTTCTTTTGATATAGTTGTGAGAGAAAGACGACATATGAAGTGTGGGGATCCACTTGAGATGGCTAAGCTACTATTAAATGCTTGCAAAAAGTGATTAATATAATTTTCTCTTCCCATGTGAGGCTTATTCCAACAAATAAATGGGTTTTAATGAAAAGTATTAATGGAAAAGTAAATTATTAATGGAAAAGATATTTGTTCAAAGCCAAAAATACGGTAATAGTTAAGACCACTTTAATACTTTAACTTAAAGGTCAAAATTAACTTAACTTAAAGGACATACATACATCATAACTTCATCTAAAGTGCCAGTCGACATCAAACCCTAGATTGTGTGTGCCATATCATCAAACCCTAGATTGTAAATGCCCTATGGCACAATCTAGGGTTTGATGATGTGGCACTGCACACAATCTAGGGTTTGATGACATGACACTTTAAATTATATCATCAAACCCTAGATTGTAAATGCCATGTGGCACAATCTAGGGTTTGATGATGTGGTACATACAAGCTAGGGTTTGATGACATGGCACTTAAAATGATGAGGGCAATACGACATCGCCACGTGGCAATCTAGGGTTTGATGATGTGGCACGCACAATATAGGGTTTCATGATGTGGCACTAAAAATGCCACGTGGCATAATTTAGGGTTCCATGCATGATATACAGGGTTTGATAATATGGCAACCTAGAGTTTGATGCACCACATACATATATACGAAGGGACCACCCCCTTTTGAAAACGAATAGAAAAAGAAGGGTGCCCTATCATGCCTAAGTCTTGCAAGTATAAGAAGGAAGGAAGGAAGGAAGAAATTTTTAACGTCCGCGGAACCCAATCGGGTTATGGGACCCAAGTACAAAGCGGGACCGAAGTCCCTAACCAGAACATGGACCGAAGCCCTTACAAACAAAATAAAGTATAATCACCATGGCCCAAATTAAAAACCACATGGGAAAAAACTGTTGCCAGGATGACTACGTATCCAAAAACCCATGCTATTGCAAGAAGCAACAAGCATACCTCCAACAAACAGAACTTCACCAAACGCCCAACCGCAGTAACCTCTTCACGGGTGGGCCGAGGATTGGTGCAAGCTTACGACGCAGCTTAAATCTCCCTCTTCTCGCTAAAACCGAGCAAATAGATCTTTGGTGCAAAGATCCTAGTGCTGACCCAATCAAGGAGCTCGATCAAACCACTAGACCATAAGAGCCGCCACGGGGAACGGGTCAAGTCCCTAAACCCACAGAGCAGCTACCTGCAAAAAGGCGGTGGCCCTGAGGGCACCGCTGAAGTCGGAAACAGACGCATCCAATAGGCCCGAACGCCAATCACCCAGCGTAGCAGGAAGGCGGCTGTCAGAAAACGCCTGTGGAAGTCGCTAGAGGAGGTGCATCCTCACTAGATCAAGCGCTCCTTCTCAGCGCCACCCATCATCGCACCTCCCTGTGCGCCACCCTTCACGCACGCAGACGACCAAACAGCGCCCAAAGCGCCAAAGCGCCCGGCGATGCGCCAGTCGTAGCGCGGGAACAAATAATATTAAGACGATGGGTGCACGTGCACCCATTATTTAGGTATTTGTTCAAAGATATTTGTTCAAAGGGAAAAATACGATAATATATTTAAGATTATTTTAATATTTTAACTTAAAGGTCAAAAGTAACTGACCTAAACATGGTGGGTGCAAATGCACCCTAATTTTCTCTTCCTTTCTCATGCTAATTTTCGTTATGTTGAAATTAATATAGTCATGAGGGAGGCTCAACTCTTAGCGGACTTGGTCATTGTGGGTATCTTTCTCCTGATCCGATATTCGGGGCATTATGCATCTGCCCCTCCGGCCTTGCCTGCGGTAGCGACGCCAAGGCTCATTGACAGTACATTTCGAGCCATCAAAGTATTGTTTAGGATCAGTATAGTTTGTAAGTACTTGAACACGTAACCTGCAATTCATCCTATTATTGCAACATTATTTATACTCATCAAATGTTTCTCCCATAATTTCTTTTGACCTAGATGTGCTAGTTTTCTACATGGTTAATCATAATCGCACTCATAAAGAGGATGACAAAGGCGAATGTGAAGGTAAGCATTTTTTTTTTATGCTTTACCCTCTAATTAGGTATGTAGATTTATGCATGGAGTTTAGTCGTGTAGAGGAAAGGGAAGAGTTTGGAGAAAATAGGAGGAGGACTCCACGAGATAGGGGCAATGTTGCCAATGCTTCGAGTAGCCATCCTCCACCTGTCACTACAGCAACAAGTTTGGGTATTAAGATAGGTTTTTTTAAAGATAAGTGGTTTGTTTTTTGCATGATATTTGTGGTTTTTGCAGCTCCTCTGCAGCTCCCTGCCTTCCTCGCAAATATGTCTCCTGCTGAGAGAGAACAAGTGCAAGCATACTTTACCTCTTTTACACCAGCACCGGTTAGAAGACAGCCTCCCCAAAATTTTCAATTCCTATACCCCATCGACATAGTGTTGACTACGGCTTTGATTATCGACCTCCACGTGCTCGCGAGAATATTGAGGTCGGTAGACGTAGTATGGACTCCCGTCTTAGGCATGCGACAGGGATAGACTTTTCTGGTGCAAGGAACTTCGAGGGAGATTTCAACAGGTAAATATTCCACTAGGTACCAAACATTTCTTTGGTTGCAGCATGTTAAAAATACTTATGTTCATTACTTCCGAGGTCAACAGATAGGTGGAGCAACAGACTCACAAGGTTCAAGAGGGCGACGTCGTATGAATCACCAAACTTAGAAGGTTCGGGATCCCAACGACAACATGAGTCACCTGACTTAGAGAAGTCCAGATCCCGACAACGTCACGTCACTGAAGGAGAACTTCTGTTTCGCTTTCTTTTGGACATGTAACTCGGCAAAAATTTTAGGCCGACCCCTCCGACGGGCAATTTGGCCCAGAATATTCTCGAATTTATCATAATAATAATGATTTTTGGTGAAAATTTTATGTGAACATATTATTTAAGATGTTAACCTCAAATTATTAGTACTTTGCTATCTAAATTTGTTGTTTTGTCCATTCTCTTCACTTAAACTGAATTGTAAAGTGCTTAAAAGTTTCTTCACGGGACGGGCCATGTATGTTGATGGTAGACATAAATACGCTTTTTTTGTTTTATTCGTGTTTGGATGTAGCATGAGTATGGTGAAAAAGCATGAGCATGGCGAAAAAGCATTCATTCCTCATTCATTCTTGATTCTATTTTACAGTGTCAGAGGTTCACAAGACTACGAGGAAAATACTAGATATTCATTTCTCATTCTGTTTAACACTCTACAAGATTCATGCAAGGTATTTGACATCAATATCTACCATCAGATCCTTTTCTAGCACGAGATCTTTTTCTTCTTCATCAGTATGCTAGATATTCTTCTTCAAACCCAAAAATCATGCAAGCCTCTCACTCCATTCATCCCACAGACTTCTCGGTTGCAGCAAACATTCTCATAAGAATATATATTTCCATTGCGTCCTGAACATGTTTTTGGATAATTACCCTAGATCCCCTGTGTGTAGCCATGCTAGAAAGCTCTAAATCCGGCTTAGAGCTCTGCCACTGCAAGCTTGACTACTGTAAGAAAAGGCTTATTGTCTTTCCCTATTTTTTGTGTTGTTTGATGGCGAATGTTCATCTTATTGGTATGAAATCGCATTGGTAGATTTCAGATTTGTTGTTGCTGACCTTTATCTCCGGAAGCCATACTTCATCTTTGCCAAAGTGCTGAATCTATTAGCTTCACCTTTTTGATAACAAAAGGGACCGTGTTTTGCAAATTCTGGGACCTTTTGGCAATTTCGCAACCTGCTTGCACTGTAATCTACTATGCTTGCTGAGATGATTTGTTTTGAATATATATTTCTGGGTCTCAAGCAAAACCCGAGTTGGATTCGCCTCTGCGTTTGCCCTGTCAGGCGATGACTTTATCTCGTTAAGTGCCAGAATCTGCCTTGCCTAATTAATTCTAAGCCCTAGCCACAGAAATTGGCCGCCATAGCAAGATCTTCCAGTTGTTTTCTAAGTTTATTCTAGACGCAGTCTGAGATCTGATGTTTGCAATTACTTTCATCCTCTTCACCAGTCAGATTGCCTTTGCATGTTCCCTTCTACTCCATACTATATGCTGGGAAGCAGCTGCCATGTTCGCTTCTTCAAACCCTAATGCTGCCCTAATATGTGGCTCGTTGAAAATCTGTTGCTTTTTTACCTTTGTTGTAATAACTATTCCTCTTTCAAATTTGACATTTCGACCTTCCTTTGAGTGTGGCCATTTTTAGGGTTTGTCTGGAAAAATCTTATGCTACAATATCTAGCATTATAACATCTAGCATATTAAACACACTTGTATTACTTCTTATGGTAGACATTATTACTAGTATTACTTGTATTACTCGTATTATTACTAGTATTACTAGTTATTGACAATTGTGTTGTTTTTTTAATGCATAGATCTAGATATTACAATGAGAAGAATGGCACGAAACATGCAGAAGGCATTATGTATGAGATAAATCACCATGCACAAGAAAATGTTGTAGAAGCTGAAGAGGCCCAAATCAACGAACGTGTCGAGGTATTTTGCAATGCATTACATCTTAATAAGTCTCCGCCACGTCAAGACCCCGGACCATCTAGCCCTATTAGAGAACCCAGTCCTGTCAAGTAGACAAGAAAAGGAAAGCAACCTCTTATTGAAGATGATGATACAGATTTGATTAACATTCATATATCTAGCCCAAGTGACATAGATTATTTCAAAAATAACCAAAGAAAAGAAAGAAGAAAAAGAACAAAGAAGTAAGAGAAGAACAAGCAACAATGCAAAACTAAAGGCCCAGTTGGTGGAGATGTATCCATAACAATAGGCATTGGGGGCACAAATGTTCTTTATTGAACATTGTTGTCGGGATTAGTTGCAACAGAAGCGTGGATCGAATCTAGATCATTTGCACTTCAAGCCACATCCGGACTCAAAATAGTAGGAGTCTAGGGTCTTTTGCAACATTACTCAAAGTAGCTATGAGATGGAACACCACAAAGCCAGCTGGAGCTAAAATAATGTGCAGGACGCTGAGGACACAAAGTTACATTGCTTTGAAGGTATGCTAGGTTATTGCACAAAGGACTTTAGAAAGCCTCATTTCAGTTTGCGCATGCATAATATCTCATCAGATGAATTGATGAGAGTGAAAGAAAAATATGTGCTATATGGAACAGGAGAAATCAAAGATGAGGTTTGTCTAGATCCTAAAAACTTACTGATCAAAGTCTGTCATTTTGCCAATTATTGCATGTTCAATCGTCGTAAGCCACCATTGACATACACAATCACAGAGATGATTAGAACAGGAAAGTTACTATCTCAGAACACAATGGGCTATACCTACTAACGGCCAAAACGTAGACCAAAGAAAAGTTGAAGCAGCATATGATCTAATGATGAACCCATTCTCGTGAGAAATTATCATTAATTCTTTCTGGGCCACCGACCAATGATCTAGCACGCCCATCAAGAGCCCGTAACAGTAATCCATTTGCTAATTCCGCAAGGTACTTTGACGAGCACCAGCCCTGTGAACGGAGACTTAGACGAAATCATTGAAGCACATGTTGTAGACAGACTCAAAAATACAATTGTAGTTGGAGATTTGGGTGATAACGAAATTATCCTCACCAACTGTAACTCATCTTTTGCAGCAGAGTGACACTTACAGGTATTCAATAGAACACTATAAGAACGCATATTTTAACGTCATATTTTATTTTTCTTGTATAATAACATATTATTTCATTGCATTTATATTTGCTCAATTTTATCAATTTGTTTTATTTACAGGTTATAGAAGTCCCCAATGCATCACCTCCACGTGACGTTCCCGTCATCCCTGAAGTAAACAATGATGTGGAGCCGGAAATTATCATAGTACCAGAAAGCCCAACGGTTGAAGTTCAAGTTCAGTTAGTTCATCTGGCCATCACGCAACCACCACTCCCACATGGCGAGCACCTTGTTGATGTTATGTCATTATGGTTAGTTGGATATATTAATGACATGCGCGCATCTATGCAACAAATTTGTAATGCATTGAACTCAATTGAGAACTTCATTCTTGATGCGCACATTCGTTTGGACATAGACCAGGGGAGGCAATTACATGCGCAAATAAATAGGCTAAGCGCCTCTGCAGTTGTTTGATAGGCAAATCAACGAAGATGTGTATCGTGATCTTAAGTCGCTATCCATATTGAGTGTTTGTAAATTGACATACTACTTTTACTCATTTCCAATGACTAAATAAATTCATAAATAATATGTTTTTAAAGCATATATAATAAAATTACATTATGGTATAACATTATAGTTTGTTAGTTATGCTTTATGTTAGTATTAGTTTGTATTTATTATTATGCTACATGTTTTACATCCTACATATTATTAATTATATAACATCAACTCATTCAAGTGTAATGTAATGTTTTTGTTTTTGGCCCCGAAGAGGCAAAATTGTTTTTAGGTATAACACAAACCATTACATTACACACTTTGAAATTAAATTCCCCCTTAAACACTCTTTGGTTTAGGTGCATATTCACATGGGGCTAACGTAGGGCAGCAAGAGCCCCTAAAATTATGTTTTACATGTAAAAAATCAATGCCATATAGTACATTACCTCAAATCTTATAGTATTTTGCAAACCTGCTATAGCAAATTTTGTACATGCATACCCCACAAACGAGGAACTTTATATACGGTTAAGGAATAAAGAGTGAATATGCCTATCCAATAGCTCTCGATACCCGGAGTCATCTCCGTGTGAATATGCACCCAAACCAAAGGGGGTTTAAGGGGGAATTTAATTTCAAAGTGTATAATATAATGGTTTGTATAAGAGGTACGAATCATTACCTAAGTCTTGTGAGTTATACGCTTGAAGTCTTCCGAGTGTATGTAAATCGAGATTCGGGATTGCTAATAACAGGAATTGGTAAGCTTTTCTACAAAAGCTTTTACCTGTTTATCAAAGCACATATTATTCATGGCTTGCACTATATTTTATCTTTACAGGCAACTCAGAACATCATATCCGAATCAGTGCACTTGCTTTAGATGGAGTATTTCAGGTAAAGAAACATTTTGCTTGACGATTTTGTGTGAATCTTTTATGAATCCATTCTGTTACTCTATTACCTGAACTAGAATCTCCATGGATATCATCAAATCTTTGCTATAAATGTGTTCAATTCCTTGCACTTGTCATTCTAGTTTCTGCCAGAAGTTATAAAGCCAGAAGTAGTTTTTGAGGGTAGTTATCGCAGAAGTTCTAAAGCTTGAGAGCGCACTAGTGGAAATCTTTCCTTTCTATGCAGCTTGCATTATCAGGCATCTATGCCTATAGTCCTTAAAGAATAACTTTTGGAAACCAAGATACTCAGATGTCTGCTACGTTCATGTTACCTTATTGTTGAATATCAAATTTTTTTATGACTTGGACTTGGTATGGCATCCCGAACGATGTGGTCGATTTGTGAAGATTTGTTAGGGATTTGTTGGAGTAACTTTGATCCAAAAACTCTTTGTATTTGAGTGTTTTTTTGCAGCAATAACCTTCTTGCTTCTCATACCGGCTTTATTTCTGTGTGTAGGACCGTATGAATTCAGCAAGCAGAAATGTCACGACAAAGAAGTATAACTGTCTATTCTAACGTGTCAAAGGATGCAGATCCCAAATGCATTAACATAACACCTTTAAGCAATGATAAAGATGGTTGCTTGGACAGTTCAAATGATGCGCCACTCCTTTCTTCTAGGAGCTTATGTAAGAAAAGGAAAAATACATATGCTATTGGTCGTTCTTTTAGACCAGGGATAGGTTCAATGCTGTATACGTTTTATACTCAATACGTATTTTTCGAATGATATGGCACAAATTTGAAGTATAATACATCAAAAATATGGCAAAAAAAATTCCACGCGTCGGGAATTTTTTGCGAAAGCGATGCAATTCATTTAACGTGTATGCACATCATATGCTAAGCGCCTACGTGGGTATCAATCTTGCTTTAGTTTGTGCTTTCTATGTTCTATATGGAGCTAATTAGATGCTTGTAGATCTTGCAGATTTTTTTTTCTTTGTTGATCATGAAGGGATTAGCTCGTGGCATGGACAAATCGGCTCTGCATCTTCTCTACATTCCCATATTACTGCTGTAAATTTGAGGATAAATCAAATCCAAGCCTCTTCTCTACATTACTATTTCCGAGGTTAGTGCTGTAAATTTTGATTGGTACTGATGTGCAAATTTTAAATGGATAGATACATATCAATGGTAATAGAATGCCATAAATTTTAACAGACATTTATAGTGTACAATAAATTGATGCCGGCTTGAATGTAATAAATAGATAAAAATCCTGCCCTATTTGAGTCAAAATGTAATGCAAAAATGGAGATGACATATGGTCTCATCGGCTCCATTTAATCTAATATAGATCCATGAAGCCATTTAAATGGTGACATTGCTTCATTTAGCTGGAAATGGAGCTACCATTATGTGGCACCATTTTTTGTATGTGGACATTCCATTTACTGCATTTTGAGTCAGATGAGGCATCACACCATTTAAATGGCGCAATGGCCCCATTTCACTCAAATGGAGCCTATGACTCTGTAAGTGGAACCCATTTCACTCCGTAAATACTTAGATTTGGCATGTAGATTGATTTTCCTCTCTCTTTTTAACCATGCAGGATGTCTTCCACCATCACCTACTTTTTTGCTAAAACAAAGTGGGTGATGTACGCAAGCAGTCAATGATACCACATCCTTGCAAGAAGCATTGACAATACACTAAAAATAAGTATGTGTTTTCCTGCTCCTCTTGACACGGATGATGGTATTGATGAAATCCAAGTTGGCTTCAGGATAGTTGTTTTTATGCATAATGATATTGATGCAGTATCTGAAAATGTTGCAATCTTAATGAGCTCATTGGGTCAAAGGATGTGCAATGCAGATAATGTGATTCCATATTTGGCGAATGAAGGTTCTAGGTAGACGTGTGGAAAGACACAACATCAACCAAAGGTTCTCCTAGATTATAAGTTCATATTTATGTATCGTATGTCTCTTATCTTAAATTAGTTGTATGTATCAAATGTATTCTTATATTAGTTGTGTATAATAAAATGCATTACATATCATGTTAGAGTAGGTATGATACATGTCTAATGTGTTCATGTATATATGTGTGTGTTTAATATAAGATATACATAACCCTACAACACGTGTACATAACCCTACAACATGCATAACCCTACAACATGTATATATAACCCTCTGTAATACGCATAACCCTACTATAAGTATAGAGGTATACATAACCCTCTGAGGTAGACTATATTAAAATTATTCCAACTTACCTTGTATATTCCATATTTAATGAAACTCGCTTTTGATCTTATTTGCAATGTACACGGCTTTCGAGCTTTAAGGAAGATCGCATCTTGTCTAACCGCATGTGGGCGTAAAGTGGTTCCGCGGACTTGGCGGAGCCAGCGTTTGTGTTCCTTGCACTCTGCATCAAACCATTGATTATGTGGGAAGGTTGTGTTCTTGGAGGTCCGTAGGTATTGGCTTATCCCAAAGCACCTCTACGCCATGATCCTAAGCACACATCGGTCGGCCGGCACATCTGTTGCTCTAGTATAGGATATTGTAAAAATTTCGCGGGTCATCTATAAGCATCACGGGCATAAGCCCTGCATGTTCATAATCCAATACGAGGTGAGGCATGTGAGGAGTTGTTGCACAGGGGGTTCGCACAACCCGCCAAGCCAACTTCAAGTAAAGTGGTAAGTGGTGCGAAGTCGATCTCTTCATCCCGATTAGTTGTTCCCCACGAAAAGTGCTTGATGATATGCATATCCTTTCGGGGCACCAACACATAGTCCACCACACTAGATCCGCCCCACGGTTTTCACGCCTACAAGTGCTCTTGCGGGTGGAAGGCACGTGCCGATCCATTCGCGGATTACCCGGTCAAAGATACTGCGAGCAAAAGCAACCCGGTCGACCATAGCGCGTGACTCGATTGTCATCGATGTCCGGTGGCCAAGCTCCTTACGCGGGGCCGAACCGCAATATATCATCGATCAAGGGATCAAATCTCATGGGTTGTTCTACCCGGCGCTGCGCATTGAAGTCTCCCAAGGAGTATGACTTCGCCCTAACCGCTTATGTTCTTTGTATGTCATCATATAGATCGACATAGGGGTCCAGCCTATCCACATCCGAAAGTGGGTGTGATAGAAGTTGCTTTACGCGATGTGGAAAGTAGCGGTACGCCACAAAGAGGGTGCGCATCGCAGCTTTTTAATGCGCACCCACAAGTCTTGGTTGTACTTGTGCGTCTTTGAACAAGGAGATTGATTGCCAAAGGTTGTTCGGTAGTAGCAGGTAACCCCCATGCCCCCGCTTTCACGTGCAATCATTGAAGATTGAGTAGTGCTGGTATCTGGCAAGTCGGGGTATCCTGCGGTCCCCATGCTCCCATGTTTCCATGAGGAAGATGAGATCCATGTCTGCATGCGGCAACCGAAGTTGAGACTATCTCCCTCCCTCGCCAGAGACAATTCCGTGGAGACCATGCGGAGGCACAATTCCTATATTTGTTGGAAGGGCGTAGGTGGGAGATTCAGCATGACAAAGATAGGGGGTGGCGAAGTGGAAGCGGCGATGTCGCGAAAAATGAAGGTGAGGCAACTTGAGCAGCCCGCGAGATGTCGCGAGCAAAGCGAAGGTGAGGCAACTTGAGGAGAGGGCATGCAACGGTAGGGTAAGGGCGGCAGCTGGCGAAGAGGCTGGCGGAGGGTTAGCAAGATTCAGAGCGGATTGCCGCCCTCGAAAATTTGCATCTTGCCCGAACAAATCCGCAGGCTCCTCCCCACCGCGAATGCTTTTAACTTTGGCCAACTTCGGCCTTTTGCGGTCTTCTTGTTGGGCCGGGTCGTCTCTCGGTCAACATACGTGGCAGTTCCCTTTTAGCTGCCTACCCGCCCGAGATGGCCGCTTTCACTTTGGCGATCTGTGATTCGGAATGTGACCATGTGCGGGCTGGCTGGTGCCGGGCGCCATGGCGTCTCGCCCTAATAATTTTACCGGGCATGGGGAATGAAATTCAGCAGAATCAACATTTGGAGCGGTTAATGAGGTCCTCCCCCTGCCTCTTAAATGGGGGGCCGCGTTACCACTACATTGTGGCTTCTCCGTCTCAGCTCTTGGAGCTCTCTGACTGTTGGGTCAATCCTGCCCGACACAACAGGAGTTGTTTGCTGTCGACGGGGCATAGGCTGTGGCCTACGTTGGGGCGGGGGTGCATGGAGCGACTTGGGGGTGCAGTACTAGACGGCCCTGGCTGATGCCTTGCAGACTCTTGGGCAGGTGGGACTGCCGTGGTAGGTATAGTCTCTCCTTCCTGAAGCCGGGAGCTTAGCTCCTGCTGAAATTATTGCTGCCTTGTCAATTCACGCATGCACCGTTGCAATTGCTCATGAGCATCTGCATTGAGGCCCTTGCCTTGTTCAGCAATGGCTGCCCTCAGCTCCTGCATCTTCCGATCTTGGGCTGCGGAGCTATGCTCCAGTTTTTGCAAGCGAGTCCAGCATAGGGTTCATTGCAGATGAGGCCACTTCTTGTATCTCGACCCTACTTTTGTCAGAAAGAAAGGTGATAGAGGAGGTCATTATCGAAAATGCGACTTTAAGAATTCTGATATGCCTATGTGTGTGGAAAAGGTTAAGCTTCATAGGAGACAAGTAAGTATTTCAATCATCTCGTAGACATAGTTTGGAAAAAAGGGAGGAAATCCTTTCTAATTTTGAAATTGTATGTTTTGTGAATTGTATGTACATCACAAATGCCTTGGTCACTGAGCTGCGCTCACGTTTTCCACTTGAAAATATACTTATTGCATCTGGTATTGTTTTTCTCCAATTTTGGATTAATGCACATGGCCAGTCAACAATATCAAAGAACTTTGTAGAAAAATCAAAAACCATCTGAAGCCATTGATGGAATTTTGGATTGGGAACAACTTAAGATGCAATCTAAGCTCTTCGGCACTACAATGTATGATTAGGTCAAAGAACTTGAGAAGCCTTCTGAATTTGGTAGTGCAAGTCGTCTTTGGCAGCTGTTAGGATCCAATAGCATGTTATGCATTGCTCTTTATGAGTATTTCAGATTGGCAGAACTATGTTTGTGTATGATTTTTGGAAGCGTGGTAGATGAAAGATGCTTTGGTATGACCTTCATAAAAAAATAAGGTGCGGAACAGATTAGATGGAAGCTTAGATGCAACATTAAGAATATACAGTTGTGATTATGAATTAGATAATTTTCTCTATAAAATGGTTTATGAGCTTTCTAAAATACATGCCGAAGGTGTTAGCGTGAATACAACGATAATGGATGACGAGATCGGCAATGATCCCATGACGGAAATTTATGGGAACTTCGCAGTCTCAACTAGACTTGAGACATTGTATTACTATATGGGAAAATTACATGATCATACAAAAAACCCAGAGTAGGGACCCCTACCCCTGGGAAAAGGTTGATAGCTAATCGCCATGAAAAGCCCTTCATGGGAGGGCACTAGATAAAGCACAAAACAAAGACCACTTTAAACTAAAAGTTCAGAAGACAGAACAAAACAAAGGCTACTATTTCATGGTCTGTTCACAGTATATCAGGGACTCCATCCAGCGAGATAATTGCATAGGCCTCATCGGTATAGACGAACATCATGTCATCAAGCTCGTTAGGCCCATAACCAGTGGAATCCAACAGGTGCATGATCCAGGAATCACGGGCATCTTCATGAATTTTCTTTTTGGCCAGAAAGTATGGTTTAATTTCCTGATTATACCTCCAGATGTCCTCATCTGCCAGCAGCCGATCAAAGGTAATGCAGCTAATAACTTCGGTCTTGACCCAAAGCAGAGCATCAATGACTTCTTGGTTGGATAGTTGGATTGTGGCGGGGATCCATTTTCACATATTTTAGTGTTTGCATTTCCTTTTGAGTTTTTTTTGTGAAACCTATTTTATATAAAAGCTCAGTTATGATCTTAAAAGAAGTGCATTGTGTCTGCCACATGCTCTGTGATGGATCCTTGTGCATGTCAATTTTAGGTCAAATAGATGAAGCAGATGTCGCTTCATATACATGTACAATTCGTTATTGTAAAGCAAGTGTTGGGTTCTACGAGGGATGAAATTGTTGGAGGAGTTCAAACTCTAGAGGAGAAAAATGTCTAGGGGTCATACCATTAGTTATTATATGTGCTTAAAAACTGGTCGGTTGTAGACCATGTTAGATAATGGATAATCGCTGGAATGCAACAGTGTCAGATTGAATATTATTCATAGAAACAATGGCTGTTGTTCTTTGAACCAAAATGATCTGTTAGAAGATAAGTTTGGATCTAGCATTGAAGTCGTGATGACTCTTGCCCGGTAAATCGATTCCCATGGGAAAATCCCATGAGGTTGTTTGTAAGATTTGCATATTGGAATTGAAGTTCGAGCCGCAACAGCGTTTTCCATTGCTCTGATAACCCGACCTCGATATATGATATATAATATTTTTATTTGAGTTGCACTACCATTGCAATCGTTCACATTAGTTTTATACTTCACATATCACATTTGAAATCATCTCCAATGTCAAAAATTTACAACAAAGAATATGCCACCATTTCTAATATATCTAACTCATAGATCTGCACTATACAAACGTGAAACAAGATCGAAATAGGAGTTCGAGATGGATGCAAGAATCAAATTGTCAGAAAATCGAGTGAACAGTGTTTGCATGACTCAAGGCGGGTGAAGAATTGGGTAAGGGTGAGGATAACATGAGTTAAAAGTAGGTCCACTATTAGATGCACATAGATATTGTAGGGTTGAAGATATCTCAACTTCGTCGGCACAGATATTATAAGGTTAAAATTTATTAGAAAATAGGCCAATTGAGGATAAAATGGGCAATTGAGGATAATGGGCAATTGAGGATAAAATGGTAGACGTAGTGCAGAAGACGTTAAGCACTACTACAAAATAGAGTTATAGCTTGGAAATGGATAATTGAGGATAAAGTGCTAGACTTAGGTACTTTACAATATTTTAAGGCATATTGCACTTATCGTTTCATACAAAACCATGAAATGCACTTCGTTCAATAGGAAACCAATGAAACACACTTAAAAAATGAAGTTAAGAACATGTATCTTTAACTACCACCAAAAAATCGCCAACACAAGAATACATAGAGGATATAATCTTTGAACTTTAGCCAAGTTGAAAAATAATTCAAGAGCTCTATTTCATCAAAATTTGCCAAACACAAATTATTGAGTTCTTGTATTTTCCACATTTTAGCCAACCCTTAATGGAATCATAAAACATTTAAGGGCCTTAAAATTTACCCTGAATTTTACTCGACAGTCTAGGGGAATGGCCTGGTGCTTATGACCACCGCGAAATAGAGAGCGTCAAAATAAAAATGAAAGAGTGTTTTTTAGAGATAGAAAAAGCGAAGACCTTTAACTGGAAGAAGCTCATTTCGATGATGGCTCATTTCGATGAAGCTTCAACGAAAAAGAAGGTACATGATCTAGCCATAATCTTATTTTCTTATTTTTTTTAATATTGTGTTGATCTATCGATTTCTATCAAAGGCAAAGAGTGATTGATAAATTGAAGTCGGATGCCAAAAAATTTGGAGGCGATTGGTCAAAGGTCCCTAAACCACTTAATCTCCATAAGGAAGATATCAAGGTATTTAGTATTTTTATTTGCTATTTGTTCAATTTAATATGTGATCATGTTGTGTACCATGCAATCAGATCGCTTTCGAATGTGCAAAGGATCCTCAGAAGAAACATCTGAAACGGTGTGGAAAGCAAGCGCAAGTAAACGAATTGTCTCACTTGGGCTCCGTGATCGGAAAGGGTTTCACCATAGATTCGTAAGTGCTAAAAACTCTTAGTTCGCATTAATTGTATTGAGAACTTCAAATGTTATTAGCTAATACTAGTTATATTGTCATAGTACAGGCTATATGGGTTTCCCCTAACAAGGAGCACGTATATATCCACTACCGTGGTGGGCTGCTTACCTATATCTCGACGGTTATAACGAAGAGGGTATCCCACATCTCATGGGAGTGCCAATGTACGTGGGATATATAATTGTAATTCTACTGAACTACATTAATGCCTTGTTGATGTTGTATTCTTTTTTTTATAGGAAGTAGTGGAGTACATGAATCAAGCCTTAGCCGAGGGGCGTGGAAGGGTCAGGCAGGGAGCCTCGAACTTTGGGGAATCGTCTGAACCTCAGCATGATGGATCCCAAGCTAATCATGAGAGGCGTCTTCAAACCACTTACTCGGATGACTACTCTATCGAGTCTGAGAGAAATTGGCTCTAGGCTAAAAGGGTGGATACTCCCCTTAACGAGTCTTTTTGTTAGCGTCTTTCAAGAATCGTGATTATAAGCCTATTTTAAATACTCTAGGCTAAAAGGGTGGATACTCCCCTATACGAGTCTTTTTATGATCATTTAAACATATAAATACAATACACCATTTTCAATTTAAAAAAGGAAAAGTGACATGTCTTTTGCCTCTTATACATGATATTGTAATTAACTATACAATTCTTTCAATTTTTATTTTTATTTTTTTATTTTGTGCGAGGACATCACATCGATGCCGGTGTTTTTATTTTAATTTTATTTAATTTATTAAATTTAATTAATATTAAAATATCTACCTTATATATATTCTTATAGAGGGCTGCCTGGCTTGAATCGTGGCCGTTGAAGGATCGTCTTCCCATTGGTTTATGCTGACGTGGCATATCAGACGGCTGAGGTGCATCGTGGAGCATGGGATAGGCATGGCGCGGTGACGAACTGGGTTGGGGTGGCTTTGCCTCCGGCTATATTTTCTCCACTTTACAAGCCTGACGGTCTTTGATCTGTTGCATCGATTCCTTTCTTCAAATACGCATGCCTCTGCCTGCGGCCATGGATATCCTTCACCAAGAGTCGCTTTTGAGAGGCAATCAAGCCCATGACTATGCCATGCAGCTCCGGTTATAAGTTATTCTCCAGTTTAGAAGTGCGATGGCAGCTTCGGTTATGAGTTATTCTCCACATGTGCTTAGTGCATTTAAATTCTTGTTATCTTTTGCAAGCTGTGCTTGCCGGCCCGGCCCGGATGTTGGGACTTACGGTTCTTTGCATGATACAAGCGAAGGCAAAGCATGCTCAGAGTGAGACATCTGCGAGAAATGCATGTGTGTTGAGGAGAATCTGAGGTCATAATAGGTTGAGTACCTATTTCAAGCTCAAGATTTGAAATAGAGTGTTTATTTATGAGTTTTACTACGGGAAAGTGTATTCGACATGATGTGAGCCGTACTGCAAACAAGCTTGAGGCGGATGTTCTTTATAAACTTCGAGTTGCTATTTTTACGTTTTGAATGGGATTCGTATGGTTCATTACTTTCAAAATTTGTTGGAGTGATATTTTGACTTCTATAGTGAAAGGCGGCCTATAGGCCTATTCATATCCTGTTGGTTTTGTCGAAAAATGCCGTATATCTCAAAGCGGGATATGGTTAATGTGGCGCTGTATCGACCATGAAGAACGGTAGCGGTTTGAAGCCCAAAAACCAAGCTGTTTTGGCATTTTTAGCATTTTTGGTCGATCAGCTCCATTTTGCTTCAAATCTCTTCCTCTCTTTCGATCTAGCGTAAAGAGGTAGATGAAGCGATTGGCATGGTTTTTAGATCGAATCAAACGCCCATAGAAGCGAGAAAGAACCGGTCGATTGAAATTTTTGCCCCCCGTAGCGGTTTGAAAACTGGTTTTGGCCACATTAACCACTTTTGGCCACATTAACCACTGGCTGATATCGGATGGCCACATTAACCGATGGATAATGTGGCCTGGCCACATTAACCCAAAAAATTTTTGGCCACATTAACGGATCCGCTTGAGATATATGGAGTTCAGTTTTTGTCCATGTTGTGTCTGTATTTTCTCTGTCCATCATTTTATTTTGTGTGCTTGATGTGCTATTATGTCTGTTATCTAGGGCGAAAATTTCTTTCTGAAAGACTCGTTGTGTTTGCACAGATGGTTGGTTGATATGGCTGGAGCAGTGGAGTTTCACGGCTTCTTCCTACCCATCCCGCGTTGGGTGGACCAAGCAGGTATGTCTTTTCCTTTCCCTGTTGAATGTCGATTCTATAGTTGAAGCACTCTTGCATGAGGTCGGACTAGGCTGCCAGCTGGTTGTTCGGCCTTCTAGAATAGTGTTTTGGAGTTAAGATTTTATCCAGATGCATCGTTGCCAAGATGAAGAGTTGCAGCCTGCAAGGGGACAAAATCTTTGAGCGTGTATATAGACTACTTGGAAAAGATCTGCGGTCGATACTTGGCTTTATAGTGCGGGGATGGTGGCTATTGGGAAGTTATGTTGCTAGAGCACTAATTTGGATACCGAATGTAGAACCATGTATCACCATCATGTATGTGCCATACGGCTAAATTGAGAATCCATATACCCTTTGCAATTTTGTTTCTTTGGAATCTTTGGTCTTTGTGGCATGGAAATAATGTAGTAGGATACATTAAACAATTGGTACTAGAGGAAATATTGTCCGATATGATCCCATTTGGTAACATCCTTTCATGTCTATGACTATCAGGGATAGGTTCAATACTGTATACGTTTTATACGTAATACGTATTTTTCGTTTGATACGGCACAAATTTGACGTTTAATACGTCAAAAATACGTCCAAAACAATTTCCGGCGTCTTTCGCTTACGCGAAATTTTTTTTTTCCGCCCGGCGAGTATTAAATACGAAAAATACGTATTTTTCCCAAAAATACGTATTTTGGGACTTTATCGTCACGAAAAATAATTTCATGCGTCTGAGAACCTATCCACGATGACTATTTTGTTGCTTTCGATTAGGTTGGCTTTCTTGGCTAAGGAGGAGGTGACATCTGGCAGAATCTTATATAAGGAAGTATTTTATTCTGATTCAATCCTATTTTTGATAAATAATATGTATGTTTATCCTGATTCAACCTATGTAAAATACATGAAGCTGTGCAAGGATTTTCTTTTGCTGCGCCATAAGGCAAGGTTACAATTGTTAATACATGGGTTAACTAGCATTGCTGACCACAGAAAGTAAGCTCTTCCTCTGCTTGCTTTGATTGTGGATCTTGATGTATCTTGCTACTCAAGGGAACGCGGAAAGTGTGGCATAAGCGGGTCAAACTAGCCTAAAGCGTGAATCACGGTACGAAATTTTGCCTTAACACCCATTATTATTTTGCTAATTTAGATTGCCCTCAGAGCCATTCATGCATAAGTTCTTTAATGTGTTTGCTTTCTCTTCCTATTTTAGATGGTTGCTTGAAGCATGAATTAGAGCATTGGTTAAATGGCACCCAGGACAGATACTATCAGAATATTGCCCACTTGATCGAATGTAGTGATCGAGGAAGGAGCACAAAGGGCCCGACCATGTATACGTGCTTGGAGCCACGTGTGTCCCTTTTCACATTTCTTCTTGCGTAAGATATGAAACTATCTGTAAACTATATCACTCATAATGTCGCATTTCAATGCTCCTTACACATATCTCTGATCTTATATTACACTTAAAGGCCATGTGTTAATGGCAGCAGGCACCATGCATTGTGGGTAAGCGTAACTTGACATCGATGCTTTAGAAAGATGGCGATACAAAAAACGACATCCGATGCTTTAGAAAGATGGCGTTACAAAAACGACATCCGATGCTTTAGAAAGATGGCGATTACAAGCGGTAAAATCGAGGAGATCATGTTAGGCAAAAATCAAAGGAGATCATGTTATTTACAATGAAAAGTAGTTCAATTTATAGCTTATATGTTGCGAATCATTTATAATGGTTCACATAGATAAGATAAGCCTCATAATTAAAATGTATGGTAAATGTATATCCTTCCACCAATCAATTCAAAAAAAATAAATGCAGACAAATCCATGAAGCAATTTATTTAACATTATAATCTTTGCATTAGCCAATCTGCACTCAATTGAGACACACACTTCAATCACAAGTTATAACCTTAGGATTTTTTTTGTATTGGCAATCTAAGTCCAATTCAGAATTGTTGATATATATGAACACAATACAATGATATCCTTCAAATTAATCTATTCAACAAGAACGATATAGGTGCAAACATTGAAATCGCATCTTAGCACGCAAAATACTTATTATTGGTCTTTATATACACTGTGAAAAAAATGCAGGCTAGACGCTCATGAAATAATAATCTAAAAACAGTTATAATATTCCACTGTTATCTTCAAGAACATATAAACCTTAACGAACCTACATTAAATAATTACAAACTAGAAACGTGTGCCCGGCGATGCCGGGCATTAGTCGTGGACATGTGGAATGGGTGAGTAATATAGTTTATAGGTGGAATAAGAATGTGTAATCGATTTTGTAGATGCATTGGAGTGCCAAGTATAGAGGTTTAGGGTTTAGGCATTAGCCATGGGTAGAATAGCAAAAAACATAGTGTAATGGTAGATGTATTGGAGTGCATGTAGTTTAAGGTATTGGTTTAGAGCTTTTTATGCTTTAGGCTTTTTTGGATGTATTTTTTGCATTAAATTTCTAATATTTCATGCACATAGAGTGTTTTGGGTATATGCATTCTTTTGGGCTACATTGAAAGTTTTAAGCTTAAGATCTTGTTCCAATAATAAGTTGCGCATAAATAGTTGTGTGCTAACTCGAATCGCGCATGAACTTGAGTTGTTTAAATCAATCTCAGAGTGTTCAAAATGGTTGGAGTTGCTTGTGAATAATAGTAAAAGCGTGCCTAACGTTGCCGCGCTTCTTTTAGAGCATGTATTTATGGGCATTTAATGCTCACAATCATAATTCCATATTGTATTCTTATGGTTATAAACGCTCCCAAAAAGACATCCAAGCATCTTTGCATGCAGTATTGAACGATTGCACTCCTTTATGATACCTCATTCATTTATATTGTTTGTTTAGTTGTGACTACTGCATTCTTGCATGTAATTTATTGTGTCGCTTTAAAGACCAAACTACATTAAATTTGAATGCAAGGTCATTCATTAGCCCCTCATTAGCAAGTATTATATAGTATATCACTATATTTGCGACTAAGTGATGTATAGCAACCAAGCCTTCCAAAATAGGGATGTCAAAGTGAAGAATGGTTTGGTCATAAACACACTATCATCCCAAATAGAAAACTAAATAAACCTTTCGAAGCTTAAAAAGCTAGGGTAAAAGGCCAAGGTTGAGTCTCTTGTGCCAAGGTCAAGGCCAAGTTCGAGTTTCGCTACTGAATGGTTTCAAAATATTGTTGTGACGCTCCCTGCTAAACATACGGCGCCCGGCCGTACGCTCGGCAGGAAATCCCCCATCCGGCTCGACAACCGCATGGGCCCTTCATCTATCCCGCACTCTGAGGTGACCCCGGTGCGGGAAGGGAACACGAAGGTGTCTTGCGTGCCCGTCCCCTATGGGCTCCTATAACAGCGGAAGCGATAACACGTCAGAACTAGCATCAACATATACAACTACTACCTCGAAGGGTAGTGTATCACATATAAACCAAGGCAAAGATGATAATCACGAACCATAAAACAGGAGAGCTCCTACCCCGGCTCGGACTTCGTGGGAGGGTGACCGACCGGCTAGGCCTCAAGATAGAAGCCGAGGAAGTCATGGCGATGGCGGAGGGCTGGCATAGAGGCAATGGCTAGGGTTGACCACTCCATCCGCCCCTCTGTGCATACTTTTGCGGATGGGCTAGATCGGGCTCGACCGGGACTCTAGCCTTTGGGATCGCAATCGTGGCATCACCCATCGACCGCTGCTCCGGTTACATCTCCCTGGTCGATGAGGGAAGGGTTGCATCTCCCCTTCCGGGGGTCTAGAGGTGCCGTGGCGACTAGAGAATCGTGACGGCCTTGCGATTCGTGCCGTGAACCCCCAAAGCGAGCCAAGCCTTCCCTTGCAGCTCGAGAGGCAGTGGCAACACCATTGCCCGAGGAGGTGTCGGACCCATGCTCGGCCCCCGCGAAGTGACCGACCATAGGCCTAGCCCACTATGGGATCCCCGAAGCCCCCCACTTTCGGCGGGGATCCTCCCTCCACTTTCCCTCTAGCCCTGTTATCGGTGCTGGAGTCATATCATAGCCTCAATAGCACGGTGGGCTCCTATGCACGAGCCGCAACTAATAGGAACTAAAGGGATCTACTCTAGGAACATACTACATATGGCCCTAGGTCTCTACCTGCTTTGCGGGGCTCTGCACCGCACCCGGCCTATGCCTAGCGAGCGATGTTGAAAGCGGGGTTCGAACAAGTAGGTGAGTCTCGGGGTGCTAGGGCTGGAAAGAGGTCTAGGGTTAGGGTTTATGCCTATATAAGTTAGGTCCACCTAGGATGCCACGTGGGCCAATAACGGTGAGTCCCGTGTGGCGGTGCCCCAATAGGTTAAGGTCCGTGGATAATGGCTTAACCTATGGTTGGCTAAGTTATGAGAATAACTTAGCCATGCCCCTAGTGCCACAATCTATGGTATACAAGGCTATAAGGATAGACTTGTATGGTGGTGGATCCGAGGAATATCGTATTTATGGCGTATATTCCCTGGACAAATCACATTCTCCCTTAGGACAATCGTCCTCGACATTGCGCTTAAGGTGACGAACCTACCTTATGCCCGCAAAACAACAACATGTCATAACCTTTAGTTTAGCTTAGCAATCAAGTTTTTATTAGTTCAAGTCAAAATTTTAGGCTATATTTGTACTTATACAAAATTATATAGCCTTAACACCATTATTTCTTATAATAATTCAAACTACTATTATAAGAGTTATTAGGGGTTCATAATCTAATTATGGCTCCCTATATCTTCGTAACTTGGCGCTCCTCGTTGAAGTCCTCCTTCTACTTGCACGCAAAAGGAGCACATTACGTTAGTTTAGTTAATAATTTGTGGTTTTAGGGGACCACCCCTTACCTCCTTGAGCCGAACTCTTGGCTCAAGGTTGTCCTACCACGCCCAAGATCATGGCCCTTTCGGATTTGAGCTTAGGGATCATTTAAGATGCTCCCATCATTGCCCATGATCGAGTGCTACCTTGTACGATCCCGGATCAGTACACCCCGATGCATCATGCCCCAGGGTTTCAGCTGGGGAGCGTCTCGCGATCCCATCATCGCGCATGATCACTTAAGCTTCACCATGACCCTCCCACGGCGGTGTGCGTACCCGCATCGTGGCATAGAGATCATCCGTCGATGTCCCATCATCGCCCACCATGCCTCATTCCTCACTCACATGACCCTAATGGTCATGCGCACCTCTTTAGTGCGTGTGGCCTAGAGAATGCCTTAGGCGTATCCCATCATAAGCCCACACGATCCAAGGTTACGGCACATGCACCCTCCTACTAGAATGCATGCGCCGGGCTCAAAGCTAACTAACAACATACTAGCTAACCACCGGCAAAGTCGGAATTCGACCAAGTGGGAGGCGACTTCGCCCATCAAACTCCTTCATGACTCACGGGTATTGCTTCTCCAAATCTTGCTTCCAATACCCATGTCGCATCTTCCGCGGGTAAAGTGCTTCCCACTTAACCAAATATTGGAGGAACTGAGACCTCCTAGTCTTCTTGAATGACTTATCAAGAAGTAACTCGGGGCACTATTTCTACTTGCTCCTCCATCATTTCCAACAAGGTTGGAGTATCCAAAACCTCCTCAGGGTTAGGATTGTGCCTTTTAATAAACTTCGTGGAAGACCTTGTGGACCTTAAGATGGGCTGGAAGATCCAACTTGTAGGCTTGAGAGCCCACTCTCTCTAAAATCTTGAACGGCCCAGCCCACCTAGGGGCAAGCTTCTTGCAGCTCCCAATCCATGCTTGGCTTGCTTCACCTTGATCTTCAACCAAGCGGTATCTCCCACCTTAAACTCCCTTACGGTCCTGGTTGCTTGCGGCTACACTCTTTCCGGCCGACTTCTTGCTTTGCCAATAAATAACCCCTTACTTCCTCTACTAGCTGCTTTGATATCCCCTAACATCTGCTGGGACACTTCTACCTTGGACCACAGGATTGTGCCGTGTATCCGGGGGTTAAATCGGTAGCCATAGTTCACCATGAAAGGACATCATCCGAGATGACTCACCTTGGCTTGCTAATTGTAGGCTTAATTCCACCAAGTGAATGTACTCATCCCACTTGGTTTGCTTGTTCCACACATAGCTTGAAGCATGTCTTCAATGATCCGATTCGTCCTTTCCGTCTCGGCCATCTGTTTGGGGATGATATGCCGTACTCATGGAGAGCTTAAATGCGGATGGTGCTAAAGAGATCCTGCCAAAAGGCACTCATGAACTTAGAATCTCTATCAGATATTATCTCCCGAGGCATGCCATGGAGTCTAAAAATCTCCCTTACAAATAACTTGGCAGTGTCTAATGCGGTGTCCGTCGTCTTGCAAGGCCGCTAAATGTGCCATCTTAGATAACTTATCTACGACAACCATCAATGCATCCTGCCTCCTCGAAGAGTTCTAGGGAGTCCTGTGATGAAATCCATGCTTATGACCTCCCACTTTGCATTTGGCACCCCCAATGGCTCCAAAGCACCCGGAATCCGAAGTTGCTCCGCCTTGGTCTGCTGACATAACTGGCAATCCCGAATATATGCAGCTATCTGCCTCTTCATTCCTGGCCAGAAGTAGCTACTTCGAATCTTGAAATATGTCTTCATGAAGCCAGCATGCCCCGCTATTGGGCTGTTATGTGTGTCATGAAGAATTAACTTCCTTACCCCTGAAGATTCGGGCACACACAACTTATGCTTGTGGTACAACAGGTTGCCTTCCTTCTTATAATGCTTGAAGGCTTCCCGCTCCTTATCTGTTCTGGCTTCCTTGGAAAGGCTTTCCCATACCTCCTTGAAGTCCACATCGGTTGGCAAGGACTCCTCAATCTTCTTGCCAAACTCACTCGAAAGAGTGGAAATCGCATTACAATGCGTCCTTATGCGAAATGGTCTTACGGAGAGGGCATCGCTACAACATTAAGCTTACGGGCTTATATATAATATCAAAATCGTACTCCTCAAGGAATTCCATCCACCTCCTTTGCCTTAAGTTGAGGGGTGGCTGGGTGAAAAGATCTTGAAGGCTCACGGTGATCGATTATCCAACTGAAACTTCCTTCCCAGCCAGATAATGCCTCCATATCCTCAATGCCCGACAATGGCTAGCAGCTCGATCATGGGTTGGGTAGCGTTGTTCGGCGTCGTTCATCTTCTTCGAGTCGTAGGCGACTACCCTTCCTTCTTGCATCAAGACTGCCCCTGTTGCTATCTTGCTTGCATCCGTTGCTACCAGCTTATCCTTACTCGGATCCGGGAGGACAAGCACTGGTGCTGTTGTTAAGGCCTCTTTAAGCTTCTCAAAGAAGCTTGGACTTTCTCTAACCAATGGCTAGCCCGGTCCTTAATCTTGTTGGCCTTAGTGAGGTCGCGGAGGGGGGCGCCCACTTAGCAAAGTCCTTCACGAACTTTTCGTAGTATCCCGCCAACCCAAGAAAGCTTCTTACTTCTGCCACATTCCTTGGAGCTGGCCAATCAACTATTGCCTCAATCTTAGATGGATCTGTGGAGATTCCCTCGGATGTTACTACATGCCCCAAGTACTCCACCCGGCCTGTTTGAAAGTGGCACTTAGAGAGCTTCCCATACCCGATGACGTCTCAACTTCTCTAACACTTTCCCTGAGATGCTGACAATGCTCTTCAAGGGACTTCTTTGTAGATTAGGATGTCGTCGAAGAAGACAATAACAAACTCATCCAAGAAGTCTCGAAGATATCGTTCATGAGTAGCATAAGCGTTAGTGGAGGCGTTCGACAATCCAAAGGGCATTATGTAAACTCAAAATGACCATACAGCGCGTGAAAAGCGGTCTTATGGATGTCCTCTTCCTTTATTCTTATCCGGTGGTATCGATCTTAAATCAATCTTAGAGAATACCTTTGCTCCTTGTAGCTGATCCATTAGGTCATGCCCTCGGCAATGCATACTTATTCTTTATAAATGCGCTTATTGAGCTGGCGATAGTCTATGCACATTCTTAAGCTCCCATCTTTCTTCTTGACAAAGAGTATAGGTGCTCAAAGGAGACACACTTGCTCTTATAAATCCAAGCTCGAGCAATTCCTGTACTTTTGTTTCTTGAGCTCAGTCATTCCGGGATGCTCATTCTATGGCGCCTTCTGAGGTCGGCGCGATCAGGAGCCAATGTGATCTCACATTCCACACCCCTATAAGGTGGCACTGGATTTCATCGAAATACATCCCCGAATTCGAAATAAGCCTTGCTATCTGCTGGGTACCTGATTTCCCCTTTGTGTCCCTTCCATCCCTTGCACGGCTCCACTGATTCCATCCTCAAGATGTAATCCACCTTATTCCTTTCTATACTCTTCCTTATTTTGCTTCAAAGAAATACACCGCATAGGGGAGTCTAGCTTCTTACCTTTCACTATCAACTTCTTGCCGTGATGGTGCCGTCATGGTGACTTCATTCGGGCCGCAATCAATCATGGCTTTGGCTGGCTTCAAAAATTCCATCCCCACTATAAGATCATACCTTCCAATATCCATGACTTCTCCCCCCCATCGGCCACTTAGCCCCACTAAGGTCTATGTCAAAGGTGATCCTCCTCCCTTAGTGTGCGAATGGCGCCCGTTTGCCATAGCTCCCGGCCTTGGCTTAGACTTCAATACCTTGTTCTTCATTAAAGCGACCAATCTAGGAGATGCAAAATTATGAGAGCTACGTATCTATGAGGACTACATAAGGGTTACTATCTATGATCCCATCGCGATGACAGTTGAGTGATTCTCTATCTCATCGACTCAATGTTTGCACATATGCGACACTCACCATCTATGAAGTCGTGGCCCTCATTTGGTCATCGCCCCGCCCGCTTACGTTGGGGAGTCCCAATCCAAGAGTTACGCCAAAGCCGACCGCATGACGAATGGACAATCATGTGTCCGGTGCCCCAGGCAGGAAGCACACAAGCATAACTTCTTCTCAATGCATTCTGTCTCTTTTCGGCCGGTATCTAGGAAACGCTTAAAGATTTTGCCCCGATGGATAAACTACGGGTTTACGGTCCCCAAAAGCTTTGCTCGACCCTTACCTTTTGCTGACTCCACGATGGTGTAGCTGCTGATTGCTTACCCCGATATTGTCCACGATCGCACACGAACTCTTACCCACGAAGGTTAATTTGCTTCTCTGCTGAGTTATTTGGTGCCTCCTCCAAACTTATAGCTTTATCTTGCAAGCGCGTGACTTGGGTTGATTGCTCGACAAGCCTCTTGATATTGCTGTTCAACCCCTCAATGTAAGTATCCACGGCTTGCCTCTCCGAGACTCCGGGAACATTCAGCCTGAGCCTCATAAATTCTTCTTGGTATACTTAGCCAGCGATAAGCTACCCCGATTCAACCGTAAAGCCTTTGGATCGTCTACTAGTATGAGACCTTGGCACATAGTGCTTGCGGAAAGCCTTCTTTGAAGGTCCTAAACCTGCGGTTGTTCCTCTTGACTTGTTGGATTTAGCATATCCCTTCCACCAGATCCTGCTTAGGTCCAATAAGGTTAGCTGTAGCAACTTTCCCTATGTCCTTGTCTTTCATACCGTATGAGTTGCCAAACTCTTCCATTTCATCAAGCCATGCTTCAGCCTCCATGCCTGATCTGTCCTTCCCTGAGAACTGGCCGAGCTTCCTTGTTTTCCATACATTGCTCATAGCACTATCCACCTTTTTCTGATAATCACCTGTCTTTCTTGCTCTTTTCCCTGCTTTAGGTGTGTCAGACTGACTGTCGGAGCTAGAGCTGTCCTCACTGGAAGAACTGTCTGATGAGCTGGAGCTGGATGATGATGGGCTCCTGGCTCTCCTCTTATCTGCTGATAGGCTGCTATATCCGACATTGTCTCCCCGGCATAAGAGTGTCTCTCCGCCAGCTCCCTTGGGATCTCCTGGTATGAGTAGTCGATGATGTCTGTGCTCTTCCCGTGTGCTATCATACCCAAGAGCTCGTCGATTCGAAGACCCTGTTCCTGACAGTAGGAGAGATTGAGGATGTCATTTGCAAAAATGTACTCCTCCCCGTCGATGACTATTGGCGACAAGGCTGTGATGCCGACTGGTGGATCAGTAGCCGTTCTCACGTCGTCGTCATGCCTCGACGCATATCTCCGCATTCTTGTTGCCTCCCCGCTCTCCCCATTCGGGTTCCGCTCCCCTAGCCGCCGTAGTCTTCATGGATTCAGAGATGGTGCCGTGACGCCGCGCGTCGTAATATTCGAGGGCCGGAGGACTCTATATTCGGGATTTGATCCGGGCCCTCACGTATCAAGTGGCGCCTAAGTCTAAGGGCTGAACAGAGGGTTCCCCTACTTTGTTGATTGACTTATAATGCATGAAGAGGGCAAGGGCCGCCTCGAGAAATTGAAAGGTACCTATGCCTATTATGTCTACAGGTCATGTAATCGGGCATGGTCCTAGTCCTATCCCATAGCTGCTTCTTGCCTCTGGATCCTGCCAGCTCTCGACCTAAGGCTTGGGTAAGTGTCTCAAGGGAAACCCAATTCCCTCCCCTAGGAGGCAGCCTAACTTCCCAAGGCGGGGACTGCTTTGGTCATCTTGGCATATAATGTCTGTGTAGTAGGGTGTTCTAGTCAAGGTTGCGTGAAGATCAAACAAGTGATCAAACACAGAGAAAGCTTGATCTACTGGAAGCACATGGATATGGCTGGCAGCATTATACCATCTCTCAAAGTTCTTTGGGCCATTGAGCGGGGAAAGGGTGTAGAAAATGGCTTGCAAAGATCAGTGGAGGGTCAGAAAATCGCCTAAGGGGCTGGGAGCAGTTCTGTAGGAAGAAAAATGGCAATTGAGACCTATTTTTATAGACTATGGGTGACCTCGGGATTTGTGCAGAAAGGTGTTAGCTAAGACGACCTTGGTTCTATGGCTCTGGGTGTCCAAATGAACTACCATGAAGTGCAAACTTAAGCAAAACGAAGCAAGAAACACTACATGGCAATTTGTTGGATCAAATTTGGCTAATTTGGGCCAAAGATGGCCCGACCCGGGTGAATCCGCGCGGATGGCCTCCGCGTCGCGAACGCAGACGCGTTTGGCGCGGTCTCACCCGGTTGGCCTGTTTTGGGCCAATTTTTGGTCATTTTAGGAAATTTGAAGATGCTAATATGGCTAATTGGGCCAATTCTAACCTAACTAGCAACTTATTTTGTGCAAAACTGACATCTAAAAGCAAGATTTTGGGGGTAGGCGGGTGAATCCGCGCGAAACGCGCCCGCGTCGGGGACGCAGAGGCCATTGGCGCGGTCTCACCCGACTGGCCCCAATTTTTGCATTTTTGATGATTTTTTTGCCAAAATTTTGTTGTAGTCATGATTTCTGGGGTATTTCTAGACATGCTATGAAGAATTCTACCATAATTGGGTTCTATTTTCTACATTTCAAGAACAATTTTACAGAGGGAAAAGAACTTTTATATTAGTGAGGAACATGATTACATGAAAATTTTAGTTCTTCTACAAAATTTACAAAATTTGAGGCCTAGGGCCTCTCCCTGCCAAGTGGATATCCTTAGGCATAAGGGTTACCCGCTTAGCATGGATGGCGCAGAGGTTTCCCTCCTCGAAGAGCTGCACCAGCTCTGCCTCGAGGAGGGCCCTCTTGCAGAGCCCCGAGTCATTAGAGGGGGTTACCACAGAGTGCAGTCCGGAAGCTATTCCAAAACCTCCCTAAGGAGGCGCTTTCGAAGGCGCCTTCCTTATCAGGAGATTCGTGCACATCTGGAAGTGCCGAATCTCCCTAAACACCCGGGCGTATGTGCTGTTTGGCCCGTGGTGAACCCTCTCGGGTTTTTCTGGCCTTGGTGGGGGTGGCTTGGGCTGGTTCTTCTTTGGCCTGCCCCCCTACTACGGCCATTGGACCTCTAGCTGGCAATACCACTCATTGTACCTGGCCTCGTCGGTGACGCGAATTTACTCCTTATCCCACCATCTTTCTCTTGAACTCCGGTCCCTCTTTGTGCGAATGCCGCTCCCCGGCCACCGTGTCTTCACCACCTTAGGTGGTTCCGGCCACCTGGGGTAGGGTGGCCTGCCACCGAGAGTCTGCTGCCCTCCTCCTCCTCCTCACTGCCTCCCTGCGGCTCCTCTTCCCGGCCCGTGGCTCTTGAATAAGCGGTCGGCGAGGCCCGTCGTTCCTTCTCTTCGTTCTCCTCTCCTCCTCCCTCAGCTCCCTCTCGCTCCTTTTCTTCTGGCGGCCCTCTCCTCCCGGCCACTCATGACCTTCTCCTTACCTTTCTTCCCTTGGGACCAGAAGGCCAGCTTCCCCCCCTGGCTGCTGCTGCTTTGCTCCTCCCCTTCTTCCACCTCGGTGTCAGGGGCCGAAATGGCGAGTCTCGCCCGGTCCTCTCAGAGTGCTACTGCCGATGGAGAACTGGTGCTGGGACTCTCCTGGCGTCATGGTATGAGGCTTGGCCCTTTCTGCTTGCTTTGCTTCTCGGGCACGGGGAAGCTCCTCTTCCCCTTTCTTCTGGCCGGAGGTGTTAGGGATCTTCTTTACATGTCGGGCCTATTTTTGCGCCATGGAGAGGGTCGGTCTTGGTCCGATCTTCCTGTAAGTTTGTTTGGTGCGGGCCATATCTTATGGTTGAAAAACGGGTGTGAAGATTTTGGGCAAGAGAAGGTTTGAGGTGAAGGGTTGGAGAGAGAAAATGAGGTGTCAGATATTTAAAAAGGAGGGTCCCTAGGAATATTCTCCTACCATAATTACCCCTATTTATTAGCCCCCCCTTATTAATTACAAGATATTTAATTAATTATTTAACTATTAATGTATATATTAACCTATATTAATTGATATTATCTTTAATTTTTCGAATTTTCCTAATGGTTCGAAGTGCAATTTATGAATTTGCGCCATTTTTCACCTGGGCCTCTGATTGGCATGATTCTTCGACCCATTTTAGGTGAAATTTGATGCAGATGCATAATTTTCACTCCAAATTTACTAGAAAATTCGTTTGCCTCTCTCAAATCTTCGTCTAACACTTAGCCTAATTCCTGACCCACTACCTAGGAGAAAAATTTTTTTCCCCATTTTCGCGGTTCGATGGTGGAATGTTTATTCCACACCCCTATAGGCCTGTTAGACTACTTCATGGTTATGGTCAGTGCTAGTTCTTGGTCAACCAAGAACATCGCTCTGATACCATTGTGACGCTCCCTGCTAAACATACGGCGCCCGGCCGTACGCTCGGCAGGAAATCCCCCATCCGGCTCGACAACCGCATGGGCCCTTCATCTATCCCGCACTCTGAGGTGACCCCGGTGCGGGAAGGGAACACGAAGGTGTCTTGCGTGCCCGTCCCCTATGGGCTCCTATAACAGCGGAAGCGATAACACGTCAGAACTAGCATCAACATATACAACTACTACCTCGAAGGGTAGTGCATCACATATAAACCAAGGCAAAGATGATAATCACGAACCATAAAACAGGAGAGCTCCTACCCCGCCCGGACTTCGTGGGAGGGTGTGGACCGGGCTAGGCCTCAAGATAGAGCAGACCGAGTCATGGCGATGGCGAGCAGGGCTGCATAGAACAATGGCTAGGGTTGACCACTCCATCCGCCCCTCCTGTGCATACTTTGCAGATGGGCTAGATCAGGCTCTGACAGGACTCTAGCCTTCCGGATACGCAGTCCCGTGGCATCACCCATCGAGACTGCTCCAGGTTACATCTCCCTGGTCCGATGAGGCGGGGAAGGGTTGCATCTCCCCTTCCTGGGGTCTAGAGGTGCCGGCTAGAGAATCGCGGCCCGGCCTTGCGATTCGGTACCAGCGAACCCCAAAAGCGAGCCAAGCCTTCCCTTGCAGCTCTCGAGAGGCGGCAACACCATTGCCCGGGAGGTGTCGGACCCATGCTCGGCCCACGAAAGTGACCAGGCCATAGGCCTAGCCCACTATGGGATCCCCGGAAGCCCCCACTCGGCGGGGGATCCTCCCTCCACTTCCCTCTATTTATATGGGTCTTGGAGTCATATCATAGCCTCAATAGCACGGTGGGCTCCTATGCAGGCGCATAACTAATAGGAACTAAGGGATCTACTCTAGGAACATACACATATGGCCCTAGGTCTCTACCTATTTGGGGGCTCTTTGCACGGCCTATGCCTAGCGAGCGATGTTGAAGCGGGGTTCGAACAAGTAGGTGAGTCTCGGGGTGCTAGGGCTGGAAAAGGTCTAGGGTTAGGGTTTATGCCTATATAAGTTAGGTCCACCCTAGGATGCCGCGTGGGCTGTCCGGTGTGAGTCCGTGTGGGCGGTGCCCCAATAGGTTAAGGCCGTGGATAATGGCTTAACCTATGGTTGGCTAAGTTATGAGAATAACTTAGCCATGCCCCCTAGTGCCACAATCTATGGTATACAAGGCTATAAGGATAGACTTGTATGGTGACGGATCCAGGAATATACGTATTTATGGCGTATATTCCCCTGGACCGTCCACAATTGTCTTATTGCAAACATGGATTGTGTGAAATAATATTTCGTATAGAAAAAAAATAAAGACCAAAATGCCTTTAAAGTGATTTGTCCTTGTACAGAAACATTTTCCTCCATCAAAAAAAATAAAATCATGCCCTTCTTAGGTGAAGAAAATGATATAAATCCAGGATTGCCAAATTTTCCTTCTCAACCGTATAATAAGATTATTAGATGTTGAACATCAAATGCGCCTTTTGCACACTATACTATACATTATCTACCAGATTTTCATATAGTTACATAATCATACATGATCCTAACTAACATGTGCCCTTTGTTCAGGATGAGACATTGCACATCCAAATCTTGACTCAAATGCAAGGCCACACTGTTGAATGTAAATATCAGTAATTCTTGTACCATAAATATCCTTCAAAGAAAGGTATGTTTTAGCTGCAGTGATCAACAGTTTCAACATTTGAGGATTAATTTCTCCATAGAACTTTGTAGAGAAATTGCTGAGGTAACTTTCCACATAGATGAGCTGTCCGTTTCCCATATGGACGTCCACCTGCAAATGACCCCATAATAATTCATCATCCAATTATTTTAGGAATGCCTGATAGAACACGTGAGAAATTAAATAATTGCAACAATACTTCAACCTTAGAGATGTATGCCATGGTACAAATAAGCTTGAAAAGTATGCGTTTGAAAGAATCAAATAGTCTACGCTATCCTGATTTGAAGAATCATCAAGAACTATTCACTTCTTTATCTAGTCTAGGAGAATACGTGTATGGATAAGAAAAGCGGTTTGGGCTAACCATTTCTTACACCTATAGAGAGAACATGCCAGTAATTTACACATCAAAACACTGCAACTAATAATGGTTGTGTTGCTATTAACATCTTGTTATACAGCAAATCCGATTATGTAGCTCACAAATGTGCAAGGCCCTTGATAAAATTAGAAGGCATCAGAATGCTTTTAAACAAAAATAGCCTTGTGTAAAACTCATGACTGTAACGGCAATCCAGATTAGAAACATGTGAAAGAAAAGCATACAATACCTAGAAAGATGAATATTGAAATTTTTTACTTACTTGTTAATGCAGGCTAGATTATTTGCTTAATGCCATATTCCAGATTTGCTAGACACATATTCAAACCTTCAAGCGCCTATACACAGTGTTTGCTGCCTAAAATAAACCAAAGAAGCAGAAATCGCTAAAGATATTTACAATAAAGATGAACTTCCAAAATCACGACATGGTTTATATGCTCACTTACGTTTAATTCTGATGAAATGAAGCAAGATGGTACGCCATAATAGAGAGCCATAATAGAGAACCCTGCTCCGTTAGGAGATCCAGTAACTATGCAATAGCGGTCCTGCTCCAATGGATCTTGTTCCCTATTCGGGAAAAAAAAAGGATCTTTGGCAGCGCACACAAAACCTGATGCATATGAAACTTCAAAACCTTCAAAGTTGCAAGCAAATTTAACAAACCTGATACACATGGAACCTGATGAAACCAAAGCTTAAAACCAAAGCTTCTGAGGTTCAATGCGCTCATCGGAGCAGAGTTGAATGCCATGCAAAAGAAAAAATGTTTGCACAAGGCTTTGTGGCAGAGATGAAACCGCACTTGCTTGCTTGAAATAACTAAAAGTGGGTTTTATGAAATGATGCAAGAAGGGGAAATGATATTGGAAAAAAAAAGGAAAGCAAAGAACTTGGGAAGATCAAAGAGGAATCGGTTCGGCAAAAAAATTGAAGTAGAGCAGAGGCCAATTGTTTTTGCTCACACATTCCCATGATCAGAAAGTTTAGCAATAACAAATTGAAACGGGAAGAAAGGCTCCAGACAGAGAAAGAAACATCATAAGAACTGTCAAACTGTTAAAGGATTCTAGACAAAAAAAATAAAGATCATGAGAAGCCAGGCACGTCTTCCTTGATCGAAGCATCATCGCTAAACAAAAATGCATGCACGAAATTAGAAAAGAAAGATATACCTGCTAAAGAGCATGGAGGCTGGTTGAAGCTCTTGGTCTGGAATCCTGAAGCTAAGAACGGCTCCTGTAAGATGGCTTCAAGAACTGCTTCTCTTCCAAAGCAGTAAGAACGGCTCCAGAAGCTCCTAAGAAGGGCTCCAAGTGCGCCTTCTCTTCCAAACCCCAAGATAAGAATGGCTCCAAATGCAAACGTGAAAGGATTGTTTCCTGGCCAATACCGGCTTCTGTTTCTGAAAAAATCCATCCCTGTAAGAGGTCTGCGCCTTTGCTTGCAAAGAAAAGAATAGTTAAAGAATGGACCGAAATACTTTTTACCTCAAGCAACTTAGTTGAGCGCCAGCCTCCAAGCAAATGCCCAGCTCCTTCCTCAGCTACAAAGGTAAGATACAGCTGAGAAAGATCATGAACTGAGTTCTTATGCACATTCCGATCCACCTGCAGCTCCACTCACCTTAAAAATCCGATTGTCCTGGCTTGTGTAACCGCTGAGAAACCTGAGAAAAAGATCATGAACTGAGTTTTTATGCACATTCCGATCCACCTGCACCCGCCTTAGAAATCCGATTGTCCTGACTTGTGTGCTCTTGAGCTGAGAAAAAAGATCATGAACTGAGTTTTTATGCACATTCCGATCCACCTGCAGCTCCACTCACCTTAGAAATCCGATTATGCGCCTTTGTGTGCTCTTGAGCGGTCGAGATTTCCTTGAGGCCAACGCCGAAAATGAGGTGAGCATAGTTTCGTAGAAAACCAACCCACCGAAATGCCCTTTCACTAAATTTCGTCATTGAATGCTGGCGGGGCTGTCCAAAAAACCAAGATTTAATTTCGTCAAACTGGCGGGGGAGTTGATGCCGGAGGGGGGGCTGCAAGTTGAAGGGAACTCCGCATGCGGCGTTACATGCGGCGTTCTCTCTGGCACAAATACCAAGACTCTCCAAAAATAAGAAAGAAGATACCACCCACTATCATTACCCAACCATAGTACTTAATACGTAAAGTTTCCACATCCCAACTCATTGACGTTACCCTTAAATAAACTTAAATATAACAATTATAAAAAAAAACCTCAATATTATTACTCTAGAATCTCTTCAACAAAGTATTCACAAATGTCAAATCTTCGCCACCCACGTTGACTCATTACTAAGTTACCCAAGTACTATGAAAAAATCCTCGCTACTCAAGAGCCTAGTGCTCTACCCACTGAGCCATACACCCGAACGAAATAACCGCCTATCGCTATGTATTGTATCTCAATGCATGCGAAGTGAAACTGATAAGTCAATTAGGGAAGCCAGTCAAAGGCTGTCAAAACACCAAAGACAGGGACTACCCATGACAATGAGAGAGGCAAGAAGACTTTCCAGCCAAGTCTCATTAATTGATCATAACGATATCATCACGAACCCATATATATACAAACAAAAACAAAAGGGACCTTAGAGTGAGAATCTAGGGGAATCTTAATGGTAGCTTGGACAACCTAGGGAAATCCTCATATAATCTAAGAGAATCTCATCAAATCTGAGGAATCTAAGGAAATCTAATTGAATTCAAGTGAATTTAGGGGAATCTTCCTATAATTTTAGAGAACCTAGGGGAATCTTAATAGGATTTAAAGAAGTTCTAACATTAAAACCCTTGCCACTTACGTACCCCCTCCCCCCTCCCCCCCAACCTACATTATAGGAACATGCTAAAATCAGAATGTGCACCGTGGGATCAACGCGTAACTTGTATTTATATATATAATTATGCACATGCGACGTCTAGTCAACGTCGCATGTGACTTCTACTAGATGTCACATGGTTACATCAGTGTCACGTCTGAGTCACATAGGTCACGTCTATGCAGATTTCTAGGTCACATCTGTGTCATGTCTATGTCACGGCTGTCTGCGTCACATGAGACGTCTGGACCGTGTCCCATGTGACGTGTCTCTAGCAACGTCTAGGTCATGTCTGTGTCACGTGGCCAGACATCGTATAGATGTGATCCAGAAGTCGCTACATGCATCGCTAATTGACCTTTTTGTTGTGTTTGTTGTTCAGGTTTAAAAAGGTAAATTTTTATACAACCATTAATGCTTTGCACATGCATCAGACTGTGATTGTAGTGCACTTCAATTTTGGGATATTTTGCTTTTCTTTATTTATTTATCATGGATATTTTTCCTGCTGATGTAGTGCTTGGAAATGGATAGAATTATTCTGGTCAGTCTGTTTACACTGGAGAAGGATTACTACGTCAGATCAGTAGTTAAAGTAGTTGAAATGCTGGTAGCTTTATCTTTGTTAGAGCAAGAATTATGTTCTACCTTTGGGTCATTCAAATATATGGTCTTTGGGTTAAATGGTCTTTATATTTTGGAATAGGGACATGGATTTAACATATTTGCTTAGATCGTAGACTTTTTTGTTATTATACCTTTAAATGCATATCTGATATTTGTACATGATTGGCCTTAACAAGGATGTGGGTTCATATTATTCTTCAGGTGTGTCATATTATTCTTCAGACATTGTGGTATACATGGTACATTTCAGGGTGTCATATGCATGTATACCATAAAACTTTTATTTTGTATTTGTAATGTCATTTTGCATATTATCCATGTCTATCGACAGTCCATCAAAAGTAATGATCTTATGGAAGATGGAAATTTCCTGAGTCTAGAAAGTAGTTGTGATATGAATCATCTATAATTCCTGCAAATTCAGCAAAGTAAGGAAGGATCTGTTTTTGCTTGATATATGCTAAAAAGCATGTGGACAATACATGTGCTGAAAAACTGCTTTCAGCCCGTCACATTACCCCTGCACCGCTCTCCAAGCACGTCAGACCTTTCACCTATCGTCATTTTAGAACGTTAGGCCCTTCATCCAACATCATTTTAGTACGTCAGGCTCTTCAGTCAGCGTCATATCAGCATGTCAGGTCCCTCATCTATCGTCCATAGAACTCACTCATTCGGGTGCCATAATGTGTTTGTTGATCCAATGGACAAAGATTATGCCGCCGCATGGATCCAGGTATGAGGTGCTGAAAAAGTAGTTCTTGGCTGCATAGAAATTAATATTTGTTGTACCCGTTAGAGAACGTCAGTATGTTGATCCAATGCATAAGAATAGGTCACCTCTTGGAGCCAGATGCAAGATGCTAAAATGTGGATGGAATTTGAACGACATAAAAGTACTACCTATGAATATCCCTAATAGCCCATCATGTATCATTATAAGGACCCGTCAGAGTCCTGCCTGTCATGAAAAAAAGCAAAACAAAAAGTGCTCTGAAACGGCTGACCGGTCCAAAAATGGCATACCTCAAGCAAAAACACACTCGAAACAAACAACTTCAAGAACTCTCTTTCACGGCCAATCCTTGTCACAAAACAGAAGCTTCTGGCACAAATTCACCACCCAACTGGGCTCATGCTTATGAACATTGCAAACAGGATCTTTAGTTCTTCCCAATTTTGAGAGTCTATTAGTCCAACTGATTAACCTCTGTGGGATATATTTGGGATATTGGATTAGGAATTGGCTATTATATATACTACTTAAACCTTTTGGAAAAGGAACAGCCTTTAGCTAAATTAGGATCATTTACAACTTTAAATCTATAATTGCATCTGTGTTTCTTCTACAAGTCCTCTGAGCCATACGCTCGAGCTTTTGCCGTAACATTTTCTTCCCATGTCAAGACTGATCGTCCTCGATCATCTACCTTGCAGAATCAAATTCTTTCCTTCCTGTCTCAAGATTGATCATGCTCAATCATCTGCCTTGAAAGAACAACCACCTTTTCCCAAAGTAGTCACCTGACTATCTGCATTGCTAGAATATCCACCTTTTCTTTAAGCTAGTCACCTAACTATCTGCTTTGAAAGTATTTTCGTAGGGTGGTAACCTTACCATCTGCTTATAAGACAAAGATTTGGCTTCGGTGCTGCAGTCACAGTTACCTTCTTACTTCTTTAATCTAGAACAACATTTGATTAAAAAGGAATGCTTTCATTAACCCAATCAAATGAAAATAATGCTTAGTCATTCCAGCACTCACATGCACCCACAAATCCATTTTTTTATTTTTATTTTTAAATAGCCCTTTACCTTTTAAATCGCAAACACCTAAAACCTTAGGTTGCTCCATGTGTTTATAAAATAAGAACGTTTTCCTAAAACAATATCCTGCATGACAATCTCCATGTCCCGCGATGCTCAACTGATAATGTTAAAACTAATAAGTACATCCAAATGTAATCGCTCAGAATGCTGGTTAACCTGTGCCATTATCTGCACCCAAGCTAATTAGTTTATTCATTTAGAATAGTTCAAACCAATGACTATTTACCTCATCGTATCTATCATAGATCCATCTCAATGACAAAGTTATGAAGGATTTCAGGCTTAAGGTTCAAGGTATAAGGATTATCTCGTTCATTATTACTGTAGTTGTTTACCATGGCAAAGGAATTGAAGGTAGGGCATCAGTTTAGGGCAGCGAGGAATGAGCGCCTGAACTGCTAGAGCTATTCCGACCAGCTATGACATCTAAGCTCTCTTGATTCAACTAGAAGCAGAAATGATGACTGCAGGAGTGTTTGGGTTGATCTTCAGCCTCTAATCTTTTCACAGGGCCTGCCCTGAGCCATTTGTTCTTGCTCAGATACTTATGTGTTTTTGCCACTACAAAATCCCCAATATTTAGGGTACAATTTTTTATTTGCATCTTCAAATCCGGAATGCTATCTTTGTGATTATTCAAGCCTTACCAGTTTATGGAATTTATCTCCTGCTTGATTAACATGGTTTATCCTGGTGTTGGACCTAACTTTAGCTAGGTCTTACACTTTGGGGCAGAGCTAAGAAAACTAAATTAGTTTTTTTCCAATCAGAGTATATCCCTATTTCCCACCAAGTTTTCCTTAGTCTCTACCTAATTTCCCTATTCAGCACAAACCCTTGCTCATACACATAGAAGACATAAAACTATCAAAATCCTGTCTAGTCAAACAAGACACAAATTTCACATCTCTTCCTCTAGTGTAAATCTTTAATCACCCACAAGCTCCAACGAAAGAAACGCAACACAGCTTTGATACCAATTGATATGCATCATTTGTAATTCATGTGGATTCAGCAAAGTAAGGAACAAGCAACTTCAAGAAGTCTCTCTTACATCAATCCTTGTCACAAAGCAGAAGCTTCTGGCACAAGTTCACCACCCAACCGGGCTGGGGGCGAGGAACACCGCCAAAGCGGTATCTCTAGTTCTTCCCAAAGTCTGTTAGTCCAACTGATTAACCTCTCTGGGATATATTCAGGATTCTGGATTAGGAATCAACAATGTCCCCTTTGAATTGGCTAATGAATTATCATGACTATGATTAATAAAATGGGATAGTGCACCCTCAGAGAAGGGTTTGTAAAATATATTAAATTAAAATCTAAAAAAATAAACTGACTTGAAGATTGCAAACCATCTTTATCCTAGGAATACGAGGTGTTGACGCTCATTTTGCACTTATCATGTTGCCTTGTAACTTATGGCAATTGGTTGTATAATCTAAGAAGCAATACTTGTGTGTGTCATTTAGGCCAGTCGAATTTCAATGCGCTCTTTCTTGTTTCTTGCATATGATCAATTTATCAGGCACATGTAACCATCTCATACATATAATTTTTTGTCTCAGTTGGTTTCCTATCGATATTTTTATTTTTATTTATTTATTTATGTCTAATACTCTCTAAGGGCCAAGAGAGGCTATGGAGCACAATATCAAATCAATTACAAATTCAGCAATAGTGATCAATGAGTATCTACTGCTTGCAGATATAGTCTTAATTCTATAGGAGCCATATATAACAATGAATAGTAATCTGTTTTATGTATATCAAACTTCTCTCTGATGTGTGTATACCCTGGGCATTGTATGAACATAATGTGCTCGTCTTCTACGTTGCCAGCCAGAGTCACAAATTTTGCACAGCCTTGCTTCCCTAGATGTTTTTGCCCATCTGCCAACCTCTATTTCCAGCCGGTGCGAGCTGGTACGGTATTTGGCTATGACCTGTTTACAGAACTTAGGGATATCCGAATTCAAATAGTTCTGGCTTTTATGCTCTTCCATGTGATTGATATTTGCCATGTACTGCAACATCCGGCTCCCTGGATCTGCCCATAAATGGTCAACTGCACATTTCTCAAGCAATATCCTTGCACCTGACTTGTTGGCTGGCCAGTTAGGATCTGTTATGCCCCATTTCTTGCCCATGCATGAAGATTTTTCAGCCACCCCTGATCCGAACTAACCATAGCCTGGTAGGACGGGCGATCGGAACATTGCTCCTTGAGCCTGTTAAGAAAATTGATAGACTGGAAAAGAGCTTCTATCTCTAAAGGAAACATACCAGACTCCGCAAGTATTATGGCATATGGGATTTGAGCTCTGACTCCAAGCTCCTCACGCAGGAACGTCTTTTGTTCAATCTGATTCCATAGTCTGGCAGGAATTTCTGGTCCCCAAATGGGTGCCCCGTAGAGCAATACTGTTTGCACCAATGTTTTGAACAGAACTTTCTTAAGTCCCCAATTTGTCAGTGAGGCTGTGCTGCATTTTGTAAGCATGCTGTACAATGTTGTCTTCCCTCCCGTGACTCGGCGTTTAATGCATTCCTTCCAGCTGTAGTTAGAGGATATGTCTACTCCAAGGTATTTGTAGCAGTCTACTGTCTCCAATATATGTCCCTGGTAGGTAAAATTCGACCTTTCCCTGGTGCCAAAGACCATGGTCTTTGTTTTTGCTACATTTACCATCATTTTCTTTTCATCACAAAAGTTTTCTAGGCTGTACAAGTGATCTTGCAAGATTTGTTTTTTACTGGCTACTAGTACCACATCATCGGCATACAACAATAAGCCGGATTATGTGCGCTCCTTAACTTGGTGCACGCTAGAGATCGAGCTTTATCCAGTCTTCCGGTTCATCTACGAAAATCCCAAACAAAGTTGGAGCGGTGGGCGACCTTTGTGCATTACCCCAACCCATGCAACTTTTATGAGTACCTCTGAATACAACTGAGAAACAGCCGCTCTGATCTCCTGTGGAACCCTATTTGTGTCATCCTCTCGCTCAATTCCATCCGGAATCGTGGCCAATGCTTTAGCAAAGTCCGTAAAGCTACCACAACAAGAAAAGGGTCATTTAGCGACGTCTATAGCGGCGTGCGGCGACGTCTATGGGGCGTCGCCCGACGTCGCCGCAGACGTCGCACACACGTCGTTTGAACCGCGTCGATGCGGCGTCGGCGCGTCGCGACGTCGGCAGCGCGCAGCGACGTCAGCGCGAGACGCGATTACGAGCGTAATAATTGCCGTCGCATGCGACGTGACATGTGGAATATACACGTGGAATATACACGTGGAACATCAACCAAATCCACGCGTGTCGTAAAAGCCACGTGTATACGTCGCATGCGACGTGACACGTGGAACAGACAAGTGGAATACACACGTGGAATATACACGTGCGTAAAAGCCACGTGTATACGTCGCATGCGACGTGACACGTGGAATATACACGTGGAAAATTCGAAAATCCGCGTATAGAAAAGCCACGTGGCAAAAAAAAAAAGCCACGTGGATATGTCGCATGCGACGTGTAGGGGAAAAAAATAAAAAAAAAATAAAAAATATATTTATATAAAAAATATAAATATAAAAATATTTTTAAATAATCACAAAAGTGTTTTTATATTTATATTTTTAAATAGTCACAAAATTATTTTTATATTTATACAAGAATTTGCCGGCGCCCTGTGCACTCCCGAAGAGCAAGCCCAAGTGTGCGGCATGTAGAAGCTGCTTATTTATGGAGTGCTAGAGTATTGGTGAATTTGGAACACTTGCTGAAAGCCCTTGAAAGAATATGAATTACTAAATGAATTTGTTCTTTGAAGATTAGTTTGTTGTTGGACGAAAGAATATGAATTACTAAATGAATTTGTTCTTTCAAGATTAGTTTGTTGTTGGACATCACGTAGGTTGAGTTTAAAGTAGAAAGATAAAGGCAATATTTGAGAAAGATTGAAAGTGTGATAATCATACAACAATACAGTTTCTCCCATTTTTCCTTTGAAATTGAGAATGTTGAATGGTGACATGAAAGATTGGGTAGCTAGATTGACAACTCTAATCCATAGTTTCAACATGATAACATGCAAATAGAATATTAACAAAGGTGATTCTATCTAACAATATCTCTTCACCTTGATGTTGGTGCAAAACTTTGAATTGCTTCTCATTCATATTCATATTCAAAAAAAGTGATAATAATGAAGTTCATACTTATTTCAGACGTATTATTTAGAGCTTATGCACTGTATACGTTCAAAAAGTCGAAGTGTTTATTCCAAGTTTCCAAGTTGTGCATAGAATGCAATAGTGCAGTGTGTGTAAATCACATTAGATCTGCAATGTGGTCACACAGTAGTTTATGAGTGCAATGGTGCACTTAGTATTTCTTAGGCTAGGGGATGCCAGTGGATGACATATTTATGCCTAAGGGCATTGATAAATAAGGTTAAGGCATTAGTCGCTATAATATATTTTTATCTAAAACAAACTCATGGGCAAAAACATTTAAGCCTAAGCACAAATTAGCTCTATTGTTTTAGTCCATATGGCATCATGAAAACAAAGATGCAAGGATGATTTCTTTTGTTTTTGCGCCACTCACTTCACTCATTCTCAAATGCCCCAGGAGCAATTAAGCCAAACGCATTTCTTGATGCCTTAATGATGGCATTCCCCATAGGCATGAAAAGCCTTCAATTTCGTCATTTGCAGTTGTTGAGTTTAAGCTTTTTGATATTTTTGCAATATTTTGCTACCAATAGCATGGTTTCATTATCCATATCTGGAGTCCTTTGTTGCATTTAAGAACCAAGTTGGTTTAAGAACCAAGTTGGTTACATGACCAAACGTAAGAGCAGAGAAAACCATGGCATTGTTGTTTTACAGACTGTGCATCTTGTAAGCCTATCGCAACCAACTACTCATACCAAGCCATCAATTATCCTTAGGAATTTTGATGCAACCAACTACTCATACCAAGCCATCAATTATCCTTAGGAATTTTGATGCAGAACTCTCAATTGACACTATTTTTTTGCAATTTTCCATTATCCCAAAATTTCTCTTCCCAATTTCGGATTGGCAGAGCTGCACGACCTTGCTAATACTCAGAAAGTCAGATTCAATTCAACTTTGTGCTATAGATCCTCTATGTTGTTTAATAAGCATGTATTTCTATATTTTCTTGCCCATTTTCGAAGCCAAGCATCATAATTCTATTGCTTTGCCATATCTAATATGTGGCTGCTGCAATCCTAATTTCGATGGGTATTCTATCAGTATTGTGGATTGATGGGTATTCTATCAATATTGTATTGTGGATTGATGGGTATTCTATCAGTATTGTGGATTGATGCTACAGGATGGTTCTCGCCTATGTTTGAGGTGGTCCATATCAATACACTTAATTGGCCGACTTTTAATGGTTCTAATAACCATTAAGATTTAAAAAGGTGAGCACCTGGAAATAGGGTGGCTCACCATCAATTTGAAAAAAGCAACTTCGCAAAGCTGCTGGAGCGGATCGGCTGCCGCTCGATTGTACTGCCGAGATGGTTTCCGGCACAATCATCTGCTATAAGCTGGAGACCACGTGTTTTTGCCACGTTGGCAGGGGATTCCTCCAGCAAGCCGGTGGCAGTAAAGGAGAGGCCAGAAGCCGGACCCAAGGAGAAGCTCTGTGGTCATCAGCTCCTGCACCCGGATTTTTTCAAGTGAAAGAAGCCAAAAGCTTCAGGTTTCAGGATGTCTGAAATCATAGATTATGGAAAAAACAATTTGACGAACTAAGTTAAAGCTACATGAATCTGATCTTTTCACTGCATCGATCTCACCCAGAATCGCCTTAACCAACCGATTTGGATCAGGGAATGCAGTATCCATCTCCTTGATAACTTGCATCCTCGATTTTTGCCATAAGTTTTGCCCATCCCCTTCTTCTAACGCCTCTATAATACCTTGGAAGCTCTTCCCTGCAAGCTCTACCCTGCAAATGGGTTTTTCGATTTTGCTCAACAGCTGCTGGATTTACAGATTGACGTGGAGTTGTGGAGTTGCGCCTTCATATTGAAGCAGGGCAAAAGTTGCAAACTCAAAATCAGCGCCAGAACATGCACCAGCAAATCAAACCCCTTTCTCATATCCCACAGTAAAAAGCCGGCCATGTTTTAGTTCTCACCTTGTATTTCCAATGCTCTGTGCTGTGTAACAGGGTGTGTCAAATTCATTTGCCTATTCTCATAACCTATTATCAGAGACAATACATCCAATTTCTAGGGGGGAAATTGACCGGAGGCAGGTCTGGGCAAAAAAAATCAAGCAATTTAACAATTCAATAATCTGACCGCTCATGCCTTTTAAGACAGAGGCTTTGAGGATGGAGGGCCGACCACAGCTTTAAATTCATAGCTTAGAAACTTAAAATTAAACTCAGCATAACTCGTAACTCAGATAGAGTCTGTTACCCTGCTTAGGCAGCGATTGGGAGGCTTTGGGCGGCTTTAAAACAGAGGGCTTCCAGTTGTGTGCATCATCGTATCCTTGCTCCCGGGAGGGGGAGAGCCGCGGGCTTGGGAGGGAGCTCTTGCCGGAAACAAATCGGTCTGCAGTCTGGAACAAAAAGCGGCAAATTAAATTCTAATTTCGGGCCATTTTTTGCCGGAAAGTTGGATATTTATAATTCCAAAAAGGGAGCTAGTAATTTTATATATAGGAAGATTTTTAAATAATCACAAAAGTGAATTGTATTTATATTTTTAAATAATCACAAAAGACTCGTTAAGAGGAGTATCCACCCTTTTAGCCTAGAGCTAATCAACTGTCGGTCCGATTGGAGTAGTCATCCGAGTACGTGGTTTGATGACGCCCTCGGCTGTCGAAGACGGGTATGCGATTGGATGGCTCTCCAGCAATGTTTGCAGATCCCTCGCCGACCCCGCGCCCCATGTCATGCTCTAGACCTTCATTCATATCCGCCACTGCTTCCTATAAAAACCAAAAGAATATGGCGTTAATGTAGTTCATAAAATTATAATAATTTTCAACGCACCCCCGCATTCCGCGAAGTGGGGCAGGTTCCTCGTCGTATAGCTGTTGATCTGAGATAAACGGCTCCACATTAAAGTGGCTACTTTATGCGTCTTTGCTTGTTAGGGGAAACCCGTATAGATGTTCCTATGACAATATAGCGAGTATTAGCTAGTGACATTTAAAGTTCTTATTAAAATTAATGTGAACTAATATAGCTCTTCACGAATCTATAGAGAAACCCTTTTAAACCACGGAGTCCAAATGAGGCGGCTTTTCGCTCACTTTAAGTTGCTTTGTCAGGTCCGAGCTCTATGTTTGTTTTTCGGATCCTTTTGCGTTGAATGCAACGATTGCAAGGCACACAACATTATCACAAGTTAAAGTGAGCGAATGACAAAAAAAATAAGAAATACCTTGATATCTTCCTTGTGGAGATTAAGTGGTTTAGGGACTTTTGACCAATCGCCTCCTTCTTTTTCGCAAGTCCGCCCGGTTCCTTGACCACATGGTGCCTTTGACATAAATCGATAGATCAACGCAATATCAAAATAATAAAACAAGACTATGACTAGGTCATGTACCTCCTTTTTTCGTGTATAAGCTCGCCCATCATCGAAGTGAGCTTCTTCAGTTAAAACGCCTTTGCTTTTTCTATCTACGGGAAACTCTGTTTCATTTTATTTTTGACGCTCTCTATTTCGCGTTGGTCATAAGCGCGGGAGGCCACTCCCTATACGGGAGGCCATAAACGAGATATTATTTGTGACCGCGTCCCTCGGTGTAGTATATAAAGACACTTCCCTCATCATCCTTCTTAGGAAGAGTCCCCGAAGCATAAATGGTGGGTATATAAAAGCGTGTTTATGTCTACCGTCAATATACATATCCGTCCCGATTAAGAACCTTTTGAGCACTTTTTACAATGTATTCTAAGTGAAGAGAATGAACAAAACAACAAATTTAGATGACAAAGTACTAATATTTAAGGTTGATATTGCCTCCATTCGCACGAGTGCCCACCATCTTAGATCGAGGCGAGGCGGGTGGATTGGGGAGCCCCGCCAGACAGGAGCTCTGTCGGTCTACGTCAAGCGGGTGCCGTTGAGGATGAGTCTCACACTTTCCAGAGTTGCCCGTGCTGATCGATCGGGCGACACGCTCCCTTAATACCTACCGACGCGTGCCCTTGCATTGCCGATGAACACACCGCCAGATCGCGTGCCACGGGTCATACATCCGAGGTTTGGACCTCGCGAGTCACCTTTTGCCCCCGGGTTGGTGTCACACGACTAGGCACTACGGGGGTGGTGCATGATTGTATATATTGGGATGTTTTACGCATTTTTATATGATTAGCACGGTTTGTCAAGAGGTGATTGCTGCCGCGGTTTTCCCTCGAAAACCCTTTGGCGGGGGTTTTTAATCCGGCAAGAATCCGCTGCTGCGTTTTTGTATTGGGTCCCATAGACCGATTGGTCTCCGTGGACGATAAAAGTAACTTCCTTCCTTCCTTCCTTCCTTAAATAATATGTTCACATAACTTACATCAAAAATTATTATTAATATGATAGTCGGGTACATTGGGGCCAAATCACTTGCAGACTTACGTGTCTAAAACAAAGCAAAATGGACGCTCTTCTTTGACACGTGGACGTCGTCGGGATCCTTCCCTCTCCAAGTCGGCGGCGACCATGTTCTTGGATCCCGAACCATGTGATGATCGTCGCGATCTTGAACGTTAGAGTCTGTTGCTCCACTACTTCTTGACACAGGAAGTAATGAGAGAATGAGCATCTTTAACATGCCGCAACCAAAGAAATGTTTGGTACGTAGTGGATATATATTTACCTGTTGAAATACGCCTCCAAGTTCCGCATTAGAAAAACTGCTCCTCGCCTCTTGCCTAGAACGGGAGTCCATACTACGTCTAGCGATCTCGATATTCTCGCGAGAACGTGGAGGCCGATAATCAACACTATGTCGTTGGGGAATAGGAGCGGGAGGCTGGCTAACTGGCGTTGGTGTCAAAGAGGCAAAATATGTTGCAATTTGGTCTCTCTCGGCGGGAGACATGTTTGCGAGGAAGGCGGGGAGCGGCGGAGGAGCTGCAGAAGCACAAATATCATGCAAAAAACAATTCATTTATTTATTATTTTTGTAAAAGCTATCTTAATCATAGATACCCGGATCGGGAACGTTTTCATCACGTGGACCTTCTCCGGAAACCGGAATCTGAGCAAGGAACGGGAAGGCTACGGAACGTGAATCTGAACCTTAATCTTAAAAATGGAGTTCCCAACTATTATACTTGTACTTTTTTACTTGCTTTACTTTGTTTATCAAATTTATTTTACATGGAAATTATAAACCTTAAATAGCAACACATATTGGCAGTACAAAGTACAATCCGACACTAGAATCAGAGAAACTAAATGATTTCAACTTCTAGACTTGTAAATTTATGATTTCGACTTGTTTCCTTGTTAAAACTGTTGATTTCGACCTGTTTCTTGAAGAAAAAACTCAGACGTCACTATCTTCCGCCATATCCACGACCGCCAATTTATTTTAGGTTTTATTTTCTTGTAAAATTTAACTTTTAGGTCATTTGATAATGTTGAAATTTTATTTTTCTTTTCCCATGTTGGGAACGTTGTAACCGGAACGTCGGGAACGGAGTTCCCAATGACGTTCCCGGTAAGACACACTTTGGGAACGTAAGGAGAAGTTCCCGGAACGCCTCAAGCATGGGAACGCGTGTTGGAACGGGAACGGAGTGCGGAACGGGGTTCCGGGTATCTATGATCTTAATACCCAAACCTGCTGGTGTAGTGACAGGTGGAGGTTGGCTTCTTCGAACATCAGCACGATTGCCCCTATCTCGTGAAGTCCTCCTCCTATTTTCTCTAAACTCGTCCCTTTCATCTACACAACAAATTAAAACTCCATGCATAAACTCACATACCTAATTAGAGGGTAAAGGGTATAATAAAAACTATATAAATACTTACGTTCGTCTTCGTCATTCTCCGTACGATTGCGATTACCTCTATTCATCGCCGAGAAAAAAAGCACACCTAGATCAAAAGAAATTGTCAGTTGCCTGTATTGTGCAGTGGTGAGCTTCAGATGGCTACGATCTCAGATCTTAGAGTGACCTCTGCTTTCTTTCCAGCTGAAAAGAATGATACATTATCCTTGGATTTATAGTCTTGGACTAATGAGCTCCCATTGAGTATCTGGTAGACCATTGTACTTAAAATATCTTATCAGGCCTATTGTGGAGCCTTTGTAATAAGGTCTTAGAGCGTTTCTTTATAAAATTTAGCCTAGGAACTGAGGCCTTCTCTCCTATAGTATCCTATGGAGAAGAAGTTGAGAGAGGCCCCAAGTACTGGGCTAGAGTCTGGACTGCTTATCATGGATTGGAGAAGTGATAGTAGCTCGACTCCCGTATGTGTAAACACTCTTATCTTTTGAATACAATACAGATCATTCCCGCCTTAAAAAAAAAAAAAAAAAAAAAAAAAACATTTGATAACCATAAATGATATTGGTTGCAATAATAGAATGATACTTACAAACCATACAGATGAAAAATAGTATTTTCATGGTTCGAAATGTGCCACCAATGAGCCCCCGGACTTATCGCAGCCTTGACCGTCTTGACCGGGGGCGGAGGTGGAGACGCATAACGCCATGAATATTGCATCAGCAGAAAGAGGGCCACAATGAGGAAGACTGCTAAGAATTGAGCCTCCGCCATGACTATATATATTAATTTGAACATAACGAGAATTAGCGAGAGAAAAGCTTTGAACAAGTGTCTTTGAATAAATACCTAAATTTATATTCTTATCTTCTTATTTATATTAGAAAAGTATCTCGTATATATGTATGGGGTGCATATCGAACTCTAGGTTGCCATATTATCGTGCCATGTATCATGTCATACAATCGAACCCTAAATTATCCCACGTGGCATTTTTAGTGCCACATCATGAAACCCTACGTTGCGTGTGGCACATCATCAAACCCTAGGTTGTGTCACGTCGTGACTTCCTATTGCCACATCATAGTAAGTGCCATATCATCAAACTCTAGCTTGCGTGTGCCACATCATCAAACCCTAGATTATCTAGGGTTTGATGATGTAGCACACAAAACCTAGGGTTTGACGTCTGTAGCGACACTTTATCTACAAGTTATGATTAATAATTTATTTACCATTAATAATAATTTTTTTGATTAATAAATTACTTTTTTCATTAGTAATTTTGAATAAAAAACATTTATTGGTTGCAACAAGCCTCAAATAGGAAGACAAAATTATATTAATCACTTCTTGCAAGCATTTAACAAAGAGCTTAGCCATCTCAAGTGGATCACCACACTTCATATGTCGCCTCTCTCTCTCTCACAACTATATCAAGAAAGCCCTCTTGCTTTTGAACACATCGACGACGCGAAAGCAATAGATGGGCGATCCATGTGCACCAACTCTCTATCCATCATCATTTGGACCTTCATATGTTGGATGATGTCCAATGTGCTAGAGTATCGGTCGGTTGGGTTTATCTCAACACACAACCCCATAAGCGCATTGCTCGGACAAAATCAAGGAGCATCTCGTAAATGTAGCCCGTGGAATATATGTCGGATATCTCATGCCCCCATGATGCTTGGTCATCGATGATGATGTAAAACTCTCTTCTCCCACCAAGGATATCGTGACTGATTCCATCTTGTAGTGTATAACGGCTCTTCAATTTGGGCATTCGCTCCTTGCAAAAAGCGGAGGGCCGTGGTCCCAATCACCAATAGCCACCCACACATTTGTAAGGAGTCAAAATGGAGTTTGACCCTTTTGCAATTGAGCTTTGTGTGTGTGTCCAACCCGAGCGTGGATGGCATAGACTCCTTCTGCAAGAGCGAGAGCTATTTCGGGACGATACTTATACACGAGTCTCATTTTGGCTTTCCACTCCGCACTTATCTTCATATCAGCCCTTCTTGGAGCACTATGTATTGCATTTGACCATCTCCTATAAGAAGAGAATGGCTCGGAAGATGGTCAAATAATTCTGCAAAAGGTTCCTCCATTCATGAATGGCAAGACTACCATTGGTCCCTCGTGGCTCATCTCCACAAAGACCTGGGGGCAAGTCCAAGGGGTGTGGCCAATCTTTGGACTTGGGCTCTTGAAACGGATATACTTGTCAGCCAACAACCATGATGCGACTCTATCTTGGCCTCTCCACACAATGCCGATTATAATAATCATCTTGATTAAAGTGGTGGGGTTCCCAAAGATGGATTTGGTATATCACGGCGGTCTTGTTTACTACCCAATGCACTTTACAACTCCAACAACATCCGCAGGGAATCTTTGTCAATAAATGCAACACATTTATCATGAGCATGTAATGATAATCTAGCCCCCGCACCAATAGAGCTCCACCATGGATAAGATATCTAACTCCTTCACTGTTCAGAATTGAGGCGCTCACGGCCATCTTGTGATCTTAAGGCTGGGACCTTTGCACCGCCCGGAGTAGCCCATCGTCCCGTATGCCCTCAGCATAGGGGCTCATAAGTGGCACTTTATACCAAAGTAGCATCCTCAATTCGCGCCGGGATTGCAAACCCAAGACTTTAAGTTCTTTCTCATCATATCTTCCAACTTCGGACTCATGCTCCGGCCACCTCCCACATAATTGACTCAGACATTCTTTCTCAAGTGATGCAACAAAGCGGTTAATTGATCATCGGTTTGCATATGTCGTTAGCCTGGCTCAGGATATCATATTTGATTGATGAGGATGCCCTAATTTCACTAAGCATCTGTCCTTCATCGAGGCCATTTTATGCCTACAAACAAAACAAAATAATGAATACAAAAAGCCAAGCATGCACAAAGTAAATGCAATATCAAACATATATGAGACCATATAATCATTACTTATAACCGCCCTATGGCGACTAATACCTTATCAGATCCCCCCCTCCCCTTAAAAAAAAAAAAAAAAAAAAAAAAAAAAAGAAGAAGAAACAAGAAAAACTAAATAGGTTAGATTAGGGTATTGGACCCACGGTCAATTTACATCTCAGATTACTAGTTAATTAGTTAGCGAGATAGTCCCGAAATTTAGTTAACTTTTTAACCAAAAACACTACCTAAACTTATCTTGGCACCTTGTTCTGGATTAGTTAGCAAAATTAACTAAAATTAACTAAATTAGAAATTAGCACTATAGAGGTCACTTTAAGTTTAGTTAATTGTACTTATATTTTTTATGCCTTTTGGCTAACTTAACTAGACATGTTGAAATAATTTAGTTAATTAGTTAAGTTATTTTTTTACCAAAGCTTTTAGTGCGAAATAGTACTACATTAAGTTAGCCTAACCTATTTTTTTTAACTAGCACCGGTGTGAAGGGAATCATCCGATTCTTGTTAACTTAACCTAGCCCTAGCTACCTCTAGCTAAACCGACAATAAACGTGAACTAAGGCCCGACACACTGGTCCTCCCCACTTTCGCAGTGAGCCATGTCCTTGTCCGTAGCCACATCTACCTAAGAATGAGAAGAAAAGTGGACTTGGACCGGGACACCTAGTCCTCTCCACTATAAAGGTGGAGCCACCGTGCCCTTGAACAAGCCACTACAATTTTATTTTAAACCTAAAAAATAACAAAGTGGAACCTGGGAAGTGGACTTGAACCCGGGTAAAAGTGGTCCTCTCCACTCTAGGTGGAGCCGACCGTGCCTCCTTGAACAAGCCACTCATTAACCTAGGAAACATTTATGATTGTAGTGAAAGTGGACTTGAACGGGTACATGGTCCTCCCCACTCTAGGTGGAGCCTAGGCCGTGCCCTTGAACAAGCCACTCCATCAATTTTTTAACCTACTTAAAACTATAAAAATAAAATGCAAGTGCGATCAACTACTTACCAAAAAAGAAGGAGCGTGTACAAGATCCGCCGGGTCCAAATCGTAATAGAAAAGTCATGAAATGTAACAAAGCATTAGAAGAATAAGAACAAAGAAGAAAAAAAGATCAAGAAGAAAAAGAAAGGAAAAAAAAAAGGGGGATAGAAAACAAGAGATAGAAATAAAACAAGAGAAAGAAATAAGAGATAGAAGGGAAGAAATAAGGATAGAATAGAGAAGAAATAAGAGAAGAAACAAGAAAGAATGGAGAAAAACAAGAGGAAATAAGAGAAGGGAAGGGAATAGAATGGAAGGAAGAAATAAGGGAAGGGAAAGAAAAGGATCGAATGGAAAGTGAGGAAGAAATGTGAAGAATAAGAAACAAATGAAGAATGAAGAAATGAAATTAAAAAGAATGAAGAATAAGAAATGAAAAAAATGAAGAATAAGGAAGGGAAGAGAAGAAAGAAATGAGGGAAGGGAGGAGAAAGAATGAGGAATGAGAAAGCATGAGAAAGAATGGAAATGAGAAAGAAATGAGAAAGCATGAGAAAGAAATGAGAAAGCATGAGAAAGAAATGAGAAAGCAAGAAATGAGAAAGAATGAGGAAGAATGAGAAAGAGTGAGGAATAAAGAATGAGAAAGCATGAGGGAAGAAAGAAATGAGAAAGAATGAGGAAGAAAAAGAATGAGAAAGATGAGAAAGAAATGAGGAAAGAAGAAATATGGGAAGAAAGAATGAGGAAAAGAATGAAGCATGGAAGAAGGAGGAAGAAATGAAGCATGAGGAAGAATGAGGGAAGAAATGAAGAATGAGGAAGAAAGAAGGAGGAAGAATGAATGAGGCATGGAAGAATGGGAAGAAAAAAATCAAGAACAAAGAAGAAGAGGAAGGAAAGGAAACCAAAAAGAGGAAGGTTGGGCATGCACCATTCAATCCAAAAAACCTATTCAATCCTAAAAAATATGATATACTAACCTTTAGAATAGTTGCTTGCGTGTCGATCGGGGTAGTAGCTACCAGCAGACGCCCAAAAAGCTCAAGAAAATAGGGCAAAAAGAAGTTAGGAAAAGCCGGCCGTGCGGAGTTCAAAAATTATAGAGTAACGCCGCATGCGGCGTTATTTCAAATCGTGATAAATCACGATTTTTCGTCATGCGGCGTCCGCCGACGTATTTTGTTATAGCGGCGTTTTTTTTTTTGCATCTTTTTTAATGTGATGCTCATTAAGTTTGTCCCTAGGCTTATTTGAGCAGCCTGAGGCATGCATGCGATCCAATCACATTCCGGATTCTATTACTACCAAATAAAAATTGTATGAGAAGTCGAATCGCCCGTTCACAGGGGGGTAAGCCTGTGATGATGCTTCGGCGATTTGTGTGTTCTCCGGACCCGATCTTGGATTTTTAGTCCCTTTCCGAGCTGGATCCTTGAGCGGAGGATTCAGCGGTCGGATATATAGGAGGAACCGAGCCGGAGGGTGTTCATTAGCATATCTCTGTGGGGCAGGCGGTGTGACAGTGCCTCCCGAGAATGTTTTGGGGTCCGTCTCCTGGGGACCGGGACTCTCCCTCTCTTGAGGTGGCCATTCAAAGTCCTCGCCTTGTTTGACTCGGGGAAGGGTGCAGTCATGCTTGCCCAACAGCGAGCTGCCGGACCGTTTCTAACCCCAACGCTTGGAGTCCGGACCTTATCCGAAAATTTTGGAAATTTTCGTATGCTGGTGATGACCATGGAAGCCAGCTGACCAAAACCATAATTTAATTCCATGCCATGCATTAACTACGAATTTATGAACCATAAATGCAATAAAATGCATAACTAAAAGAGTGTGTATCGAAAAAGGCGGAGTCTTTGACTGTGGGGGGCAACAAAGCGGTCAAGGGACACATTAAAAATTTCCACTTGGAAACTATGAAGCAATCTTTTATCAAAGGTACAATTGTTTTAGAAACAAAAAACAGTTCATTACAAGTTAGTTATGCCATCCATGTCAAATAGCTTTGGGGGCAGTCCGTTGAACAGGGCATTCTCTCTATCCATACGCCTTGATCTTTGAAAACACAACCATCATCACAAGCCAATGGACTCGGAGCGTCGACATACTTACGGGGACCAAGTTAAGTGGCGAAGACCACCCGACCTCCTCGGATTCTTCACAAGCAGTACACCCGACTTCATAGTCCAGCCCTAGTACTTTAGGATTTTATTGTGAGATGTCGCGTCAGCAAAAATCAGAATTTATTTTCGTACAATGCATTAATTGTGAATTTATGAATGTCTTGCCGCTTTAAAAGCCCCAGAGCTTTCTTGCCACATCGGAGGAGGGGGCCCAAACTCCGCTCTGTCGGTTCCCCTTGCTCCGCATTCTCGGCTGCAGCTTCTCGGCCAAGTCCCAAGTGCAACAGACCAAGTCGGCCCCAAAGCGCAAACCCTTCTAGAACGACAACCCACATGGTTTGCGTTTTGGAGGCACTCTCCTTGTCCGGTCGGGTAGGGACCTTGCTGACCTTGGCGCGTGGAGGGGGTGTTGATGCCAGGCGGACCTAAAATCCCGGTAGGCACTTTGAATTTCCTCTCCCCAAGGCCACGAGGGGCCGGACGAGGCGACCTCCCCTCTCGGAACCGCGATTTGGCTCTGCTAATGGACTCGAGCGTCGACATTGCCCACAAGGGACCAAGTTACGTGGCGGAAGACAAGCTTCGGCACCAAAACAAAAACCCTTCTAGAACACGCAACTCCGGGGGTTTACGTTTGGAGGCCCTCTCCTTGTCAGTTGGCGGGATCTTGCGTCGTGTCTTGGCGTGGGTGGGGGTTGGCCTTGAGCCGGGGACCTAAAATCCCGGAAGTTGCTTGCCCGAATTGATTCATTACAAGTTAATTATGCCATCCATGTCAAATAGCTTTAGGGCGGTCAGGTTGAACAAGGGCATTCTCTCTATCCATATGCCTTGATCTTTGAAACACAACCATCATCACAAGCAACCAAATCTAACCTCCCCCCAAACCCGCACTAGTCTTTTGCTTTTACGTAATCATTTATCTTCATTCTAGTAGTTATGATGCTTTTCTGTAATCATTTATCTTCATTCTAATAGTTATGATGCTTATATTCTCAATGCAATCTTAGACTAAAGTATAACGCCGTCAAATGAGCCAAGGTCAACCCCAAGTACAACGATCCCACAAACTCCATTCCTTTGACCTTAGCTAACCTTTTTGACTAGACCTTCTCCAGAAAGTTTACTGGGTTGGGCTGAGATGGATTAGGAATCCAAATTTGGCAAAAATCAGATTTTTTATTTGCATAATGCATTAATTGGGATTTATGAATGTCTTACCCTTTGCCAAAGCTTCCAAACTTCTTTTACTTTGCATCGCGGGAGGAGAATGGCCCAAACTCAGCTCGTCGGTTCCTCTTGCTCCGTATTCACAAATGCAGAAGAAGCTTCTCGACCAGTCCCAAATTACAGGGCCAAGTCTGTTTAAAGCAGCCCTTCTGGGGCTGGCAACCCCGGGGTTTCATTTGGGAGGCCTCTCCTTATCATATTCCAGTGGGACCTTGCAGTGACTTAGCGTGGAGTGGGGGAGTGTTGGCCTTGAGAGCTACGGACCCTAAAATCCCAGGAAGCGCGCCCAAATTTCCTCTCCCCAGGCCACAGGGACGGGCCAGGCTGACCTCCCTCCTCGGAATGCGTTTGGCTCCTGCCAATGGACTCGGAAGCGTCAACATTGCCACAGGGACCAAAGTTCAGAGTAGCCCGAGGAAGACCACGGAGCCTCAAGAAGCGCCAAAGTAGCTCCACTTCCATCACACTCGTAGTCAATTGGCTGGGATGTGGATCACGGGAATCTTTGTCATGGAGGCGTGAGTGTTTCTTTCTTTAAAGAGCCACCTTGTAACTTACTCCTAGGGTAATTTCACCATTCGGATGATTTGGCCGGGGGTCGATTTGCCATTCAGGGAACCTCGGTGCGAGCGACAAGACTGCTTCTTGGTTTTCTGCAGGCGATCTCAGGGGCCGCATGGTTTGACAAGTTCTCGGGGCCAGGTCAGATGTTTGGGCCTTCGAAGAGGGCCTTTGAGCGGAGGGATCAACGATTAGGATGGGGAACAGGGCTCGAGGAGGGTGGTCATTAGCGTCTGCAGCCCGAAACCCCGTGTGCGGGAAGGGACTGCCTGGGAACTTTTGGATCCCGCCTTTTGGGGTCAGGACTCTCCCTCTTATTGAGGGATGCGCAAGGTCTAGCCTCGTTTGACTTAGGGGAAGGGTGCCTGGCTTTCCGGTTGCCTACTGCAGCGGGCTGCAGAGCCATTCTAATGCTAACCCTTTGACCTAGGGCCCCTCTCAGAAATTTTGAAAGGGTGGATTAATGTCTTTGGAGATGGATTAGGAAGTTCGGTGGCAAAAATCGAGAATTTATTTTCGTACAATGCATTATGCGAATTTATGAATGTCTTTACCCGCCAGCCCAAAAACTTCTACTTGCCACATCGGGAGGAGGACGGGGCCCAAACCAAAACTCCGTGGGTTCCCCTTGTTTGTTATTCACCTGCGGCTTCTGGCGGGAGTCCCAAGTGCAGCAGACCAAGTCACCGACCCCCAAAAGCGCCAAACCCTTCTAGAACTTTGGCAACCCGGAGGGTTTACGTTTTGGAGGCCCTCTCCTTTAAGATTGAGGCGGGACCTTCTTGGCAGAGTGACTTGGCGATGGAGTGGGGAGTGTTGGCCTTGAGCCGCGGACCCTAAAATCCCGGGAAGGCTGCTTGCCCAATT